>JAGIQG010000035.1:11770771-12128271 GCA_024679065.1 Sphyrna mokarran
CCCTGAGCCCAGCTAGAGAGAGAGAGAGAGAAAGACAGGCAAAGACAGGGAAAGGGGGAGAGAGAAAGAGGAGGAAGTAGAAAGGATAAAGATAAGGAAAGGAACAAGGGAGAGGGAGGGGAGGGAGAGAGAGAAATAAAGAAAGGAGGAAGGAGAAGAGAGACAAGGATAAGGGAAGAAAAGAAGGATAGAGAAAGGAAAGGAATAGGCAGTGGAGTTGAGGAGGGGAGAATGATATAGAGAGAATGAGGGATAGAGAGGGAAAGAGACTGGTGATTATTCCCAAGTGCTTTAAATATTTAGTGAACCAATAAATGGGTAACCATGGAAAAATAAGAAATAGGAAGAGGAGTGAGCCATTCAGCCCCTCGAGCCTGTACCTCCAATTAATGAAATCGTGGCTGATTATCAACTCCATTCTACAGAGTTCCCATAGCCCCAACACCCTTAGAATCCAAACCTGATCAATTTCGTTCTTGAGTACGAACATTTCTCAGCCCTGGTTGGAGAGATTGTGACAGTGCTGAGGGAAAGCCGTGTGCTTTCTATAACTGAGAGTGCTGCTGTGGAGTATCTCTGATAGGGTAACTCCCTCCCCTTATCATCTATCTGCAGTGACAGCTGTGGAGAATGATACACCAATGCCTCTCCTGGATCCCAATCTGCCTCACCCAGTCTGAGCCAGAGAATCTCCTGCAATGGCTTCATATCCCCTACCCACCCCCATCCAACACCGTTAACCCTGCAGACCCCCTTCGTTAGATCCTCTGCATCCATTGTCTAGCCATTGTGGGTGTCATAGTGGTTAGCATTGCTGCCAGGGACCGGGGTTCGATTCCTTGCCTTGGCTAACTGTCTACGTGGAGTTTGCACATTCTCCCTGTGTCTGCGTGGGTTACCTCCAGATGTTCCAGTTTCCTCCCACAGTCCAAAGATGTCTAGGTTAGGTGGATTGTCCGTGCTAAATTACCCCTCAGTGTCCAAAGAGCTTGAAGTTTATTTATTAGTGTCACAAGTAGGCTTGCATTAACACTGCAATGAAGTTACTGTGAAAATCCCCTAGTCGCCACACTCTGGCGCCTGTTTGGATACATTGAGGGAGAATTTAGCACAGCCAATGCACCCTGACCAGCACATCTTTCGGAGTGTAGGAGGAAACCGGAGCACCTAGCGGAAATTCATGCTGACACAGGGAGAATGTGCAAACTCCACACAGGCAGCGACCCGAGATGGGAATCAAACCCTGGTCCCTTGCGCTGTGAGACAGCAGTGCTAACCACTGTGCTACTTTAGGTGAAATTTCCAGGCTAACTTGCCCCTTAGTGTCAGGGGTTGGGGATTAGCAGGGTAAATACAGAGAATTACGGGGATAGGGCCTGGTTGGGATTGTTGCCAGTATAGGCTGGATGGGCTGAATGGCCTCCTTCTGCACTATAAGAATTCTATGATCGCTCGCACCTACATCCTTCTACCACTAGATGGAGCGTTGTGTGTTACTCCACCTACTGGTGGAGACATGCAACTGCAGAGGTCAGGGGTCAGGGTGGTGAAAGAGTTTTGGGTTTTCTAATTACACATAAAAAAAAACCCAAGACTTCTCTGCCATCCAATAAAATCCTAGCCGGTCTTCTACCTCTACTCCCAAATTATCCCCTTGTATGCTCCCCATGTCCTTGGCAGCTATCATAGGTCATAGCTATCATAGGACCAGTAATCCTAGGCACCAAGGGTACAATCCCACCACAGCAGATGGTGAAAATTAAATTCAACCTGGAATTGAAAGTCCAATGATGGTTGTCAAATTGTTGTGAAAACCCAACTTGTTCACGCTGGGCGAGGTAATCTGCCAACCTTAACCCAAATCCGCGACAACCTGGGCTCTACAATGGCCCAAAGTTCAAGCCCCCACATCCCACGAATTTAAAAACAAGATTTCTCTCTTGAGGGGACCCAATGACACTCATCCCTTAGTCTGGGATTGCCACAGAGGTTATTGAAAGAAAACAGACTCTTTGACCCAACTTGTCCATGCTCACCATTTTCTGCTAAACTGAACGAGCCCCATTTGCCTGCGTTTGGCCCATATCTCTCTAAACCTTTCCCATCCATGTACCTGTCCAAATCTCTGTTAAATGTTGTAATTGGAGCTATCTCTACCATCTCCCCTGACATCTCATTCCGTACACACTCTGTGTGGAAAAAGTTGCCCACCGTGTCCCTTTTAAATCTTTCCCCTTGCACCTTAAACCTCTACCCTCCAGTTTTAGACTACCTTACCGTGGGGAGAGGACCTTGGCTATTCACTTTATCTGTGCCCCTCATGACTTTATAAACCTCATAAGGCCATCCCTCATCCTTCTGCACTCCAGGGAAAAAAGTCCCACCTCTCCTTATAATTCAAACTTTCCAGTCCCGGTGACATCCTTGGAAATCTTTTTTTTCCCCCTGCTCTGGGTGACCAGGATTATACACAGTGCCCCAAATGTGACCTTACCAATGTCTTGTGCACTTGTAACACAACATCCTAATTCCTATACCCAATGCCCTGACCAATGAAGGCAAGTATGCCAAATGCCTTCTTCACCACCCTATGAAGCCACTTTCATGAAACTGTGTACCTGCACTCCTTGTGCACCAAGACCCATCAACACCTCTACCTTAGGAGGCTAAAGACATTTGGCTATGACTCTCACCAACTTTTACAGATGCACCATAGCAAGCATTCTTTCTAGTTGTGTCACAGCTTAGTATGGCTCCTGCTCTGCCCAAGACTGCAAGGAACTGCAGAAGATCATGAATGTAGCCCAATCCATCACGCAAACCAGCCTCCCATCCACTGACTCCATCTACACTTCCCACTGTCTCAGCAAAGCACCCAGCATAATTAAGGACCCCACGCATCAGTGTGTCAGTATTTAGTGTGTCCTTGGGGAGTGTGTCAGTATTTACAGAAGATCCCTGGGGAGTGTGTCAGTTTTACATCGGTTTCCAGTGGATCTGCTAGTGTTGGTAGCGGTCCACAGAATAGGATCAGCATTTACAATGAAGGATCCTCACAGAGAGAAAGAAAAAGTTTGGAGATGGTAACTCCTTACTTGGACACTGCCATCCTCTCTGGTGCCTTGCTGTTTCTCCAATAGGACGTTCCCATTATGAAGTTAGTGCACGTTGGCACAGTGGTTAGCACTGCTGCCTCACAGCACCAGGGACCTGAGTTCAATTCCTGGCTCGGATCTGTACGGAGTCTGCACATTCTCCCAGTATCTACATGGGTTTCCTCCAGTTTCCTCCCACAGCCTGAAAGATGTGCTGGTTAGGGTATATTGGCCATGCTAAATTCTCCCTCAGTGTACCCGAACAGGCGCCAGAGTATGGCAACTAGGGGATTTTCATAGTAACTTCATTGCAGTGTAAACGTAAGCCTATTTGTGACTCTAAGAAATAAACATTAAAAAAAAATTGGCACAATGGTTAGTACTGCTGCCTCACAGCGCTAGGGACCTGGGTTTGATTCCTGGCTCAGGTCACTGTCTATGCGGAGTTTGCACATTCTCCCCATGTCTGCGTGGGTTTCCTCTGATTTCCTCTCTCAACGTAAAAGACGTGCTGGTCAGAGTGAATTGGCTGGGCTAAATTTTCCCTCAGCATACCCTCTGAAGTGTGGTGAATAGGGGATTTTCACAGTAATTTCATTGCAGTGTTAATGTTTCCTCCCAAAAAGACGTGCTGGTTAGGTTGCATTGGCCGTGCTAAATTCTCCCTTAGTGTACCCGAACAGGCGCCGGAGTGTGGACATGAATAATAAGTAAACAAACTGCACATCACACTCAATGGGGCTTCATAAGATCCTCAATGCTGAGGGTGAAGCAGGGGGTAATTCCATTGCCCTGCTGTTCTGCAGGTCGATCCCAAGGAATGAGGAGCAATGCAGTGCGGAAAAAGTGCGAGGAAGACATTGGAGAAGGGAGAGGGAGGTTGAGGAAGGGTTAACAGTTTGACAGTCCCTCGCACCGGCTGACTTTGCGAAGGGACTGTTTGGGAGATTGTACATCACTGTCTTGTCACCTGCAGTGCTGCAATGTCCTGTGTTGGAGGGAGGGGAGAGGAGACCGGAGGGGGCGGGGATGCAGAGTTGGGGGAACGGGGGGCGGTGGGGGGGGGGGGGGGGGGGTGGGTAGTGGCAAGCGTGGCCTTCTCTGCTAGAAGCGGAACCTCGGCAGGAAGCAGCTGTCGATTGTCATCTGTCACCAGCCACCAGGTGCATCCTGGGACTTGGCCGCCGTGTGTGTGTCGGAACAACAGAATTCGCTCGGAGTGAGGGCCAGTGCCAAGACGCTGTAAATCCTTTCCTCCCTCCTTCTCGGCATGTCTTTATCTCTTAGGTTTAAGTTTATTTATTTATTTATTGACGAGTGTCACAAGTTAAGGTTTGCATTAACACCGCAATGAAGTTACTGTGGAAACCTCCCACCCCCTAGTCGCCACACTCCTGTCCAGGTAACACTGAGGGAGAATTTAGCAACGCACCCTAGACCAGCACGTCTTTCAGACGGTGGGAGGAAACCCACGCAGACACGGGGAGAACGTGCAGACTCCGAACCCAATTCCAGGAATCGAACCTGTTGGAGGCTGCACTATAGGTCGCGCTATCCCTCTGGCAGCCGTTGCTTTCTTCTTGCCGGTATTCCGGCTCCTACTGCCCCGGGACTCTCAGTTCCCAGTTTTGTTCCCCTCGTTCTTTTGGAAACGCTGGAATTGGTTACACTGAGGTCCACGGTTAGCGGTTAGCACTGCTGCCTCAAGGACCCAGGTTCGATTCCCAGCTTGGGGTCACTGCCTATGCTGAGTTTGCACGTTCTCCCCATTTCTGCATGGGTTTCCTTCGCGTTCATGAGTTTCCTCCAGAAGATACTCTGTTTAGGTGGATTGGCCCTGCTAAATTGTCCCTTGGTGTTGGGGGACTAGCTGGGGTAAATGCATTGGGTTATGGGGAAAGGGCCTGGCTGAGATGGGCTGAATGGCCTCCTTCTGCACTGTAGGGATTCTCTGATTCCCCAGGCCCTATTCCAATAACCCCTCACTCTTACCCTGCTAATCTCCCTGACACTAAGGGTCAATTTAGAGAGAGGCCACAGTCTCGCCCAAATCCTATCCCCATATCCCTACATCCCTTCAACCTGCGCATCTCAGGATAACAAGCATGGCCAATCAACTTAACCCACATATCTTTGGACTGTGGGAGGAAACTGGAGTACCCGGAGGAAACCCAAGAGGAGAACGTGCAAACGCCACATGGACAGAGACCCCAGCCGGGAATTAAACCCGGGTCCCTGTGAGTTCAGCAGTGCTAACCACTGTGCCGCCCCAGAGGATAAAGGCAAGCTACGGGTGCGGAATCCTTTAAGATCATCTGGGGGGTGAGGGGAGTCCTTTAAGAAAAGAATCAGTGCCAACGGGAGAGGTGAGTGCGAAACCTGACCCTGCCAATTTCAGTGACACTTCCAACTTCCTGACTTGCAACGATGCGCTTCGAGGCAATGATTGTTATTTCCTGGACTCAGTGGACGGGGGAGGGAGGGAGGATGCGATCACTGATTGTACATGGCACATATCAACTGATGTGTCACATTGGGACTGTCACGCTGACAGCCGTCATCGCTCACTCCTGCCGGATTCTCCACCTTTCAGTACCAGGAATTTGCACTGGGGACCCGGCTCTGCCGGGATTGGCTCGGGCTGCGATGATCCGAGAGAATAATCGCCGTGTGAACAATACTGATTGTTTAAAATAAAATACTTTGACTGCTAAAGAAATCCGCTCCATTTCACCTCCTCACCCCACCCCACTATCCTTCCTGCCCACTCGCTGACTCCGAGAGTTTCCGCATAGGGACGCAGGTGACAAAGAAGGCCGTTCAACCCTTCGAGCCTGCTCCACCATTCATGGCTGATCTCTCGGGTCGTGAATGTAGCCCAGTCCATCACACAACCCATCCACTAACTCTGTCTACACTTCACACTGCCTCAGCAAAGCAGCCAGCATGATCCAGAACCCCTGACGTTTTCTCTTCCACCTTCTTCCATCAAGGAAAAAGATACAAAAGTCCGAGGTCACGTACCAACTGATTTAAGAACAGCTTCTTCCCCGCTGCTGTCAGACTTTTGAATGGACCTACCTCACGTTAAGTTGATCTTTCTCTGCATCCTAGCTATGATTGTCACACTATATTCTACACTCTGTCATTTCCTTCTCTATGAATGGTATATTTTGTCTGTATAGCACACAAGAAACAATACTTTTCATTGTAAATATATGTGACAATAATAAATCAAATCAAATCTCTGATCTCAAATCCATCTCCCCACCTATTCCCCATATCCATTTAACCCATTTTATGTCATGAGATGGAGATGCCAGTGTTGGACTTGGTTGGGCACAGTAAGAGGTTAAAGTTCCAACAGGTTTATTTGGTAGCACAAACTTTCAGACCACTATCCCTTCATCAGGTGAGTAGGAGTTAGATGAAAGCCTTCCTGTAGTAGAAAATCTGCTGTTGTGGCTTGACCGGTATTTCAAGAGAACTGCAGCATTCAACCAAAGGACTCAATTCAAGGATCACGTGAGCATTAGTCTTTGTTGTGCAAAGCCTGTGGAAGTTTTTGTTTGGAGCAAGTTAAGGATTATACATTGTGGTTGCTTTTGTTCTTGATTGTAATTGATAACAATTATTGTTAATATTCTTTCTGTGCATGTTAACTATATTCCTTAAATAAATGTTGTTTGATAAAAGCTCCCTAGGGGGTCATTTGATTCACACCTCAGGTGAAACCCATCATGTTTATCCTAGTCAAATTCAAGGTGCAAAAACTTAAAATACTTTGGAACATGAACAATAGCAATCACCCCCATCTATCCAAATTCTAACTACCCATTGAATCAAAATGATTTCCCTTATACCACCTCTGGTTCTTATACCATTCTGTGCCCTCTGGCACAGTGGTTAGCACTTCTGCCTCACAGTGGCAGGTTCCATTCCCGGTTTTGTTGCTGTCTGTGGGGAGTTTGCATGTTCTCCCCAAGTCTGTGTGGGGTTCCTCCGGGTGCTCCGGTTTCCTCCCACAGTCTGAAAGATATCCCAGCTAGATGCATTGGCTGTGCTAAATTCTCCTTCAGTGTACCCGACCAAGCAACTAGGGGATTTTCAGAGTAACTTCATTGCAGTGTTAATGTAAGCCTACTTAGTGACATTATAAATAAACTTTAAGCTTTGTTTTGTGAGCCTTCTGCCAATTGCTCTGTTTCCTCTTGCTAAATTGTTCATCTACAAAGATCTCCACCTGATGCCTGATTCTTTGAATAAATGAGCTGTGTTAGAGTTTCCAACTTTGGAGTCATTTACTTCTGAACATGTAATCACATCTCTTAACCCTTGTCAGTCTTGTGCATTGAATCTCCTCAAATATGTCTACACTACTCACCTTGACTGCTCTGACCCAGGCCCCAAGAAACCACAAAGTGTTATAAATGTAGCCCAGTCCATCACGCAAACCAGCCTCCCATCCATTGACTCTGCCTACATTTTGCCTCAAGAAAGCAGCCAGCATAATCAAGGACCCCACGCACCCCGGACATTCTCTCTTCCAACTTCTTTCTGGTGAGAAAGGTACAAAATTCTAAGATTACTCAAGACTAGCTTCTTCCCTGCTGCCATCAGACTTTTGAATCATCCGACCTTACATTAAGTTGACCTTCCTCTACACCCTAGCTATGACTATAACACTACATTCTGCATTTTCTCCTTTCCTTCTCCCCTATGCACTCTGTATAAATGATATTTCAGCACAGCAATTAACACTGATGCCTCACAGTGCCGGGGAGCCGGGTTCAATTCCTGGCTTGGGTCGCTGTCTGTGTGGAGTCTGCACATTCTCCCCGTGTCTGCGTGGGTTCCCTCCGGTTGCTCGGTTTCCTCCCACAATCTGAAAGACTCGCTGGTTAGATGCTTTGGCCTTGCTACATTTAATCTGTGTACCCGAACGGGCTCCGAAGTGTGGCGACTAGGGGAACTTTCACAGCAACTTCATTGCAGTGTTAATGCTTGCGACACCAATAAATAAATAAACTTTCAACAATACTTTCTATTGTATCACAATGCGTGCGACAATAATAAATCAAGTCAAATCCCTGTGGGAGTGAGTCCTACACGCCCACCGTTCTCTGGGTAAGGAAGTTTCTCTTGAAACCTGAGCGGTGAGTGACTCTTGCCTGGCTCTGATCTCTGGTGCGCACACAACCCTCATGCTGTGTACACAAGCAGTTAAGTCCATTTGCCAAGCTTCGTCCAGGCAAACATGTCCAAGAACATTTGTTTCTCAAAAGTCCCCATTGTGCTCAGTGAGTCAACATTGTTTCAGAACCAACAGGAAGACGGTGTTTCTCGAAGACATTGTAAATGTTGAATATTAAAGTATTCCATCTGAGAACAGTGCCTTGGGTCTGTTGACGCCGCCCGATCCCCAGGGACCACTCACTAATCTTTAATGAGGTGTTATTTTCCATGACGGTGGTCTCTCTCTCTCTCTGTCAGGCGGGGTGAAGAGGTTTTTTAGACCTTGCCTCTCCTTATTCTGCCAGACAGTTTCTAGAAAGTCCCCCGCTCTCTTTTCTTCTCTAAATCACCTCTGAAAAGCCGGCTTCTTTAACTGAGCTTTTGACCATCGGCCCTGATTTCTCCTTACTTGGTCCGCTTCTGTTTGGTAATCACAAATAAAGCAACCAGCAATTAGGCTAAACGGTGCCACGTAAATGCAAGTTGGTGTTGGTTGCTATGCCCAAGTTGATTGGTGAAACAGGATCCAAGACCACGGTGGCACAATGGTTAACAATGCTGCCCCACAGCGCCAAGGACCCAGGTTCGATTCCTGGCCTTGGGTCACTGTCTGTCTGTGTGGGGTTTGCACGTTCTCCCTGTGTCTACATGGGTTTGTTCTGGGTTCCTACCACAGTCCAAAGATGAGCTAGCTAGGTGGATTGGCCGTGCTAAATTGCACCTTAGTGTCAGAGAATTAACAGGGTAAATATGTGAGATCGTGGGACTAGGGTCTGGGTGGGATTGTAGTCAGTGCAGCTTCAATGGGCTGAATGGCCTCCTTTTCCACTGTAGGGATCCTATTCTAAAACACTGAACATTCCTTTATTTGGAGAGTTCGTTGATCGGTTCCATCTCAAAGCAACCTTCACCCAACCCCACTCCCTTAAAGTTTTATTTCCTAGTGTTGTAAATAGGCTTAAGTAGTAACGTAAGTAGGCTTACATTGACACAGCAATGAAGTTGCTGTGAAAGTCCCACCAGTCGCCACACCCTGCTCACTTCATGTGTTGATGTAGAGATGCTGGCATTGGACTGGGGTAGTAAGAACTCAGTAAGAATCTAGCAACACCAATTTTAAATCCAACCGATTTATTTGATAGTAAATTTGCGAGCTTTCGACACTGTATCTTCGTCAGGCAAACTGAACACCGCTTTTGCCTGACGAAGACACAGAGTGTCGAAAGCTCGCAAATTTACTATCAAATAAATCGGTTGGATTTAAAATTGGTGTTGCTAGATTCTTACTGAGTTCTCACTTCATGTGTTGCCAGTGTAGGGAGAGGGATGCAAAGTTCATGGGAAGTCCCCCAACTTAAACAGTGGAGTGCCCCATTATCCTGGCAGCAAGTGGTGTCCCCCCCCCCTCCACAAGGGAACTCACTTCCTCCACAATGAATGCCGAGGAGCATTCCTATGGGATCCCAGGGAATTTTCACAGTAACTTCATTGCAATGTGAATGTAAGTCCACTGTGACACTGATAAATAAACTTTACTTTTGCACCCGCCTTTCCAACCTTCCCCCTCTTACCAATACCTGCTCAGCTGTCAGGAACTGCCAGCCTGGCGAAGCCCCAACACTCACTTCCGAGCCTCTCATCACTCCTCCTGTTCCAGGGCACTCCTGCAGTACTAAGGACTACCACCACTAATGGTGGTGCCATCGAGGCTGAAGGGTCGCTGGTCCTCCAGTTAGTCTGTGGAGATGGAATCTTCACCTCAAAGCGTTCGGGAGGCATTTAATCCAGTTGGGAATGCTGGAAATGACCAGGATGGTGGCATAAGGACCATCAAGTTGAGCTTAACATTCCCACAGATCAATTTCAAATTTATCCCCTTCAGGTGCAGAAGGCCATACCCAGCGGTCCAACTGATCAAGAAATAACAGAGCACAGTCTACATTATCTAAACGTCTTAGATCTCTAAACGCCCATTTAAAGTTATTTATTGGTGTCACAGATAGCGAGGGTACAGAATGTAGTGTTACAGTCATAGCCAGAGTGTAGAGAAAGATCAACTTAATATAAGGTAAGTCCATTCAAAAGTCTGATGAAGCAGGAAAGAAGCTGTTCTTGAGTCGGTTGGTTTGTGTTTTGGATCTTGTTCCCAAGGGAAGAAGGTGGAAGAGAGAATGTCAGGGGTCCTTGGTTACTCTGGCTGCTTTGCCGAGGCAGCGAGAAGTTTACTTTTTCTGTTTTTTTTAATTAATGTCACAAGTCAGTTCACATTCACACTACAATGAAGTTACTGTGAAAATCCCTTAGTCGACACTCTCCGGCATCTATTCAGGTACATTTAAGGGAGAATTTAGCACATCTTTCAGACTGTGGGAGGAAACCGGGGCACCCGGGGGAAACCCACACAGACACTGGGAGAATGTGCAGACTCCGCACATATAGGGAGCCAAGCCGTGGAATTGAATCTGGGTCCCTGGTGCTGCGAGGCAGCAGTGCTAACCACTGTGCCACTGTACTGGCAAGATTGTCTCTCAATTATCTCTTCTCCAAATGACTGAATTAAAGAGAGAAAAATCTCATTTTTAAGATGAGAAACATTTAAATACTTAAGTGATACCATTTTTTTCTTGTGGGTTCCTCATTAGGAATTCCGACCTTTAAACATGTCTCGGTCTGGGTTAGAACTATCAGTCACACTTTGCCACTAGCTATCACAGTTAGCATTCTTACTGGCTAGGTGCCAGTAACTTAGCTTATAAACACTGAGTTACATACAGCTCAGCTAGTCTACTGTGGTGGTATTTTTTACTCATTTGTGGGACATGGGCATTGCTGGCATTTATCGCCCATCCCTAGTTGCCCGAGGGCAGTTGAGAGTCAACCACATTGCTGTGGCTCTGGAGTCACATGTAGGCCAGACCAGGTAAGGACAGCAGATTTCTTTCCCTAAAGTGATATTCAAAGATTTGCAGGTTATATGGATTGACCGTGCTAAATTGCCCCTTAATGTCCAAAGATGTGCAGATGGGTTTTTCTGACAATGGTTTCATGGTCATCGTAAGAATCCTACAGAAGGAAGCCCTTCAGCCCATTGGGCCTGCACTGACAGAAATCTCACTTAGGCCTTAGCCCTGTAACCCCATATATTTACCCTGCTAATGAGCCCGACACTAAGTGACAATTTAGCATGGCCAACCCACAACATGGTCAATCCACCTGACCTGCACATCTTTGAACATTAGTCAAGTTGCCTTTGGATTAGGCAACTTCTTACGAGCTGTGCCCAGCATCTGCTCCAATTCTATCTTTTACTCTCACTCTATGCTTTTAAAACTCTAACTAGATAGAGAATCTGGTGAACTGGTGCAGCAACAATAATCTCTCCCTCAATGTCGACAAAACGAAGGCGATTGACACTGATTTCAGGAAGCGAGAAGGAGAACATGCCCTGTCTACATCAATGGGAATGAAGTAGAAAGAGTCAAGAGCTTCATTTCACCCCCCATGCTGACACTATAGTTAAGAAAGCTCACCAACACCTCTACTTTCTCAGAAATTTGGCATGTCAGCTATGACTCTCATCAACATCTACAGAGCACTATAGAAAGCATTCTTTCTGGTTCTATCACAGCTCGGTATGGGCTTCTACTCTGCCCAAGACCACAAGGAACTACAAAAGGACGTGAATGTAGCCCACTCCATCACTCAAGTCCATTGACTCTGAATACACTTCCCATTTGCCTCAACAAATTAGCCAGCATAATTAAGGACCCCATAGACCCTGGACATTCTCTCTTCCACCACCTTTTTCCATCAGGGAAAAAGCACCAACCGACTCAAGAACAACTTCTTCCCTGCTGCTGTCAGGCTTTTGAATGGATTTATCTTGCCTTAAATTGATCTGTCTCTACACCTTAGCTATGATTGTAACACTACACTCTGCATTCTCTCGTTTCCTTCTCAATGAACAGTATGTTTTGTCTGTACAGTGTGCAAGAGACAGTACTCTTCACTTTATGTTAATACACGTGACAATAACAAATCAAATCAAAATCAAACTCTTTTAAGCTCTCTAACAATTCTCTACGTACACTACATTCTGTATGCCTTATGAGGATAGATTGAGGGAGCTCAGTCTTTTCTCCTTGGAGAGAAAGGATGAGAGGTGACCTGATAGAAGTTTATAAGATGTTGAGAGGTATAGATCGGATGGATTCTCGGAGGCTTTTTCCAAGCACTGGCATGGTTGCTGTGAGAGAACACGGGAGTAGGTAGATGAGATTTCAGGGGTACGTTTTTCACTGAGAGTGATGGGTGTGTGGAATCGGTTGCCGTCGGTGGTGGTGGAAGCAAATTCGATAAGGTTTTTTAAGAGACTACTGGATGAGTACGTGGGACTTAATAGAAGTTAATAGATGGTTATAGGTAAGCCTAGTAGGTATAAATATCATCGGTGCAACTTGTGGGCCGAAGGACCTGTTGTGCTGAGTTTTTCTATTTTCTCCTTCCCTTTTCCCTGAATAGTCCGCAAGAAACAACACTTTTCACTGCATCCCAATACACGTGACAATAATAAATCCAATCTAATCCATGTCATTCCAGAGTTTCCCCCGCAGTATTCCAAAGACTGAGCATTGTGACGACAATACCCCTTATATCTGAAGAGGTCAGGACTTTCACTGACTGTGACTGGAGTACAAAATAACATTGGTTAAACTTCAAATCTATTTGTGGTAAATTTCTTTTCTTTATGACTTTCTTTCATGTGCAAAACGAAGAGGCAGCAAGCTGGAAATGAGCCCTCAAATGTGTGTTATGTTGATAACCTTGAAGAGTCTTGTTTCGAATCACAATTGCGTCATTCAGCTTGAAACCAAAGTTGCAACAGCCAGTTAAAACAGTTGTGTGATAGAAGTTTTGCCTTGTTCCATTTATTTCCCCAACTTTCCAAGACGTTAGTTTCTATCCTGGGAGGAATTATAGGGTTACTGTGTCACAGGATGGGAAGTTGATTGGAGATCCAGAGCTATTCCAGATTTTAAAACAGATATGTTATTATCCTGGAATAAAATTTTACAATCCCTACACTGCCTTAGAGGCCATTTGGCCCATCGAGTCTGCACCGACAGCAATCCCACCCAGGGCTGCCCTATTCTCATAAACCCCACATATTTACCCTCTGAATATCCCTGACACTAAGGGATAATTTAGCATGGCCAATCCACCTAACATGCACATCTTTGGACACTGAGGGACAATTTAGCATGGCCAATCCCTCTAACCTATGCACTTTTGGAAACTAAGGGGCAATTTAGCATGGGCAATCTGGCTAACCCGCACATCTTTGGAAACTAAGAGGCAATTTAACATGGCCAATCCAGCTAAATTGCACGTCTTGGACACTACGGAGCCACTTAGCAAGGTTAATCAATCTAGCCCGCCTATCTTTGGACAGTGGGAGGAAACCAGAGCACCCGGAGGAAACCCATGCAGACACACGGAGAATGTGCAGACTCCAGACAGACAGCGACCCAATCCGGGAATCGAACCCCGCGTCCCTGGTGCTGTGAGGCAGCAGTGGTAAACACTGTGCCACCTGTGTGTGCCCCATGGGATGTGGGCATGGCTGGCTGGGCACATTTATTGCCTATCACTAATTGCCCTTGAACTGACTAGGGTGCTGGGCCATTTCAAAGAGCAGTTAAAGGATAAGAGGTGGAATTTTCCTCTGCCACACAGATCGTAGTGGGCGGGATATGGACCATGCAGAGGTCAGTTAACCTGACTCTGCATGGTCAGGGTGGGTTTTTCTGGTCTTAGGGGCAGTCCGAATTGATATGGGGCACTCCTAATTGAAAGTAATCACTCCAAATTAATAAGGGAACTATTAATTGACATGGGGCACGCACTATTTGACAGGGAGTACTCTTAATTGACAGGGTGACTCCTAATTGAACGGGGCGCTCCTAATTGACGTGGGGCATACCTAACTGATATGGGGCATGCCTAATTGAAAGCAGTCACTCTTTCCAGGGGCATTACTAATTGACACGGGGCACACTTAATTCCATAGGGAATGGAGGGTGGGGATGTGGGGCACTCTGAAAACTGACATGCGGCACTCCTGATTGACGGGGGCGGGGGGGGCATGCCTAATTGACACAGGGCACCTTAATTGACAGGAGGCATTCCTAATTCACAGATTTGCTCCCAATTGATGGGGGGCACTCCTAATTGAAAGCAGTCACTTCTAATTGACAAGGGAGCACTGGCAATTGAGACGGGACAGTCCTAATTGACGGGGTTACTTCTAATTAACAGTGGGCACTCCTAATTGATGGGGGAAGCTTCTAATTGACGGGGGGGGCACACCTAATTCCTGAGGGGATGGAGGGTGGGGATTTGGGGGAGACACTGAAAACTGACATGCGGCACTCGTTATCGACAGAGTGCACTCCTAATTCACAGGTTCCCTCCTAATTGACATGGGTACTCCTATTTGATGGGGGGGGGCCCTCCGCATTGACAGGAGCGACGGGGGGCCCTCCGCATTGACGGGGGCGATGGGGGGGCCCTCTGCATTGACGGGGGCGATGGGGGGGCCCTCCGCATTGACGGGGGCGAGGGGGAAGGATTCCTAATTGACACTGGCACTCCCAACTACAGTACCGGGGTACTGAAATTGTCAGGGGCCCTCCTGATTGACATGGGCAATCCTTATTAATGGTGGGGAGGGGGGCACTCCCAAATGATGGGGCAGCACTCATAATTAATCAGAGGGCTCTCCTCATTGATGGTAGGGCCCCTCTAATTGACAATAGGCACTTCTAATTGATGGGAGAGGGCACTCCTAATTGACACAGGGCATTCTTAATTGAAAGCAGTCACTCTTAACTAGTAAGAAAGCTACAAATTGACACAGGGGCACTCCTAATTGATTGGGGTGAAGGGGATAAGACCTCGGTGGGTGGCACCGACAGGGGCACTCTGTCAGTGCAGACTTGATGGGCTGAATAGCCTCCTTCTGCACTGAAGGGATTGTAGGTTTGTATGAAAAAGGCCTTGTGTGGGATTGTGATTGGTACAGAGTCGACGGGCCAAATGGCCTCTTTCTGCAATGTCAGGATTCTACAATTCTGAAATAAGGCCTGGGTGGTATTGTGGCCAGTACAGAGTTGATGGGCTGAACGGTCTCCTTCTGTAATGTCGGGATTCTATTGTCCTAAAGCCTTTGATCTTGGTTCACTTGAAACTGAATACAGTCCAAGGAAAGGGTTGGGAAGCATTACCCGGGAATATCGAGAGTAATCCTCGCGGATTTGGTGAGAGAGATCTCCCAGAAGGATCGACACAATCGCGAACAAACCCTTTGTGGACGTATTTATATGTCTGAGCACAGAGATTGCACACAAAGATTCCGTTCTCTGTGTACAAATCTTAATAAAATGGAAGGAAACTCAAAGCTTCCGCTGGCCGAGCAGGTCCTGAGGACTGTGTTCAGGAAGATATTAGTCAACTGAATCTTGTACTTCACACAAAGAACAGGAGCATTGATTTTCTCATTGTTTCCTCTTCCAAATACTGGGACTGACTGGCGGCCTGGGGGGAGGAACCTTCTGTCCAAACGTGCAATCAACATGTCCACTGCTTGTAACTTTGCATATTCGTATCACAACTAAGGCTTACATTAACACTGCAATGAAGTTACTGGGAAAATTCCCCCTAGTCTCCACACTCCAGCACCCCTTCCGAGGGAGAATTTAGCACGGCCAATGCACCCTCAGCGTCACGTCTTTCGGACTGTGGGAGGAAATCAGAGCAACCCGGAGGGAACCCACGCAGACACTGTCCGTGCAGACAGTGACCCAAGCCAGGAATCGAACTGGGTGCCTGGTGCTGTGCGGCAGCAGTCTGCCACCCACTCGATGACTGACGGGGTCTTATCTTGATCAAAGGTTAAGGCACAGTGATGTCTACTGTCTTATATGAAAATGAACAGTTTCTGGGACACCCAGTCAAATACCCAGCCTTCTTCTGGGTTGGCACAGTGGTTAGCACTGCTGCCTCATAGTGCTAGAGATCTGGATTTGATTCCCGCTTGGGTTGCAGTCTGCGCGGAGTTTGCACGTTCATACAGACATTGAGTTTCCTCTAGGGGGTTTCCTTACATAGTCCAAAGATGTGACGGGGGCACTTCTAATTGATGGTAGGGCACCTCTAATTGACAAGAGGCACTTCTAATTGACGGGGGGCATTCCCTATTGACAGGATGCAGGTTAGGTGG
Organism: Sphyrna mokarran; assembly: GCA_024679065.1. Taxonomy (NCBI): domain Eukaryota; kingdom Metazoa; phylum Chordata; class Chondrichthyes; order Carcharhiniformes; family Carcharhinidae; genus Sphyrna; species Sphyrna mokarran. The sequence goes on from JAGIQG010000035.1 coordinate 11,787,383, forward strand.
ATTAGCCATGCTAAATTACCCCTTAGCGTCCAAAGATGTGCAGGTTAGGTGGATTGGCCGTGCTAAATTACCCCTTAGCGTCCAAAGATGTGCAGGTTAGATGGATTAGTGGGGTAAGTTTGTGGGGTGATAGGGAGAGGACAAGGGGTAATAATTAAATCTGGAGTTAAAAGTGACGGTGAAACATTTATTACATTAATTGTTATTAAAAACTTACCACCTATGTGTCTTTGGGGAATCTGTTGTTTATGTGGTGTGGCCTCAGTTTGATTCCATGTCCACAGGCACTTGTCCCTCTGAATAGCTCACTCGGTTCCAGGGTAGGGCAACAACTTGCCGGTGATGCCCCGCATCCTGCAGAAGATTGAAGAGGGAAACAAAGCAATGATGGGATACAGGCCACAGTACGGATCTCTGAACATCTGGCCTGCAGTGGTCACCCACGGGTGATGTTCCTCATCAGCTGGCTTGCCTTTCCGTCCCAGCTGAGCGTTTCCGTGCTTCATTGGCCGTGACCCATGAGGCGAATCCACGTTTCCGTTTAGTTAGCTTCTTGCTCACGAGCAAGCCAGTTCCTGTCCTTGACGCCAAGAGCCAAAGATCTCTACAGTGCAGAACAAGGCCATTCAGCCCATTGATTCTGCATTGACCATAACCCCACCCAGACCCTATCCCCACACTTCAACCTTACTTGTTCCCCTGACCAAGAGGCAATTTACCACGGTCAATCTATCTAACCCTCACATCTTTGGAGCACCCGGAGGGAACCCATGCAGACACGGGGAGAACGTGCAAACTCCACACAGGCAGTGTCCCAGGAATCGAACCCGGGTCCCTGGCACTGTGAAGCAGCAGTGCTAACCGCTGTGCCACACATATTAGTGAACCAGGTTTTTACAACAATGGTTTCACGGTCATCAGTAGATTCTTAATCCCAGATTTTCTTTTTTATTGAATTCAAAGTCAACCATCTGCTGTGGCAGGATTCGAAGCCGGATCCACAGAACATTTGCTGAGTCTCTCGTTTAAAGGCGACATTTGGTTTTTTTTTTGGGCAGAAAAGCCGAGGAGGAACTCCCAAAGATTCCTGAATGTGCATTCGTCCGTCCTGAGAGACTGCAGCCGGTGAGAGCCCTCCCATCAACCCACCACCACTGCCCCCCTCACCACCACTCCCAACTCCCCGTCACCACTTCCCCCAACACTCCCCAACCCAAATAACCTAGCACAGAAGCAACTCAGTCCCCATTAAAGCTGAAATGTGTGATGAGATTATGTGATGTGCAGGTTAGGTGGATTGGCCATGTTAAATTGCCCTTTATTGTCCAAAGATGTGCAGGTTAGGTGGATTGGCCATGCTAAATTACCCCTTACTGTCCAAACGTGTGCAAGTTAAGTGGATTGGCCATGCTAAATCGGCCCTTAGTGTCCAAAGATGTGAAGCTTAGGTGGATTGGCCATGCTAAATTGTCCCTTAGTGTCCAAAGATGTGAAGCTTAGGTGGATTGGCCATGCTAAATCGGCCCTTAGTGTCCAAAGATGTACAGATTAGGAGGATTGGCCATGCTAAATTGCTCCTTATTGTCTAGAGACGCGTAGGTTAGAGGCATTAGTGGGTATATGCTGAGGTACGGGGGTAGGGCCTGGGCGGGATTGTGTTCAATGAAGGGCCTCTTTCTGCACTGTAGGGTTCTATGATGATTCCAAATAAACCTGTTGGATTTTACACCCTGCTGCGGTGAGACTTCTTACTGTGTCCCACTCGAGTCCAACACCAGCATCTCCACATCATGTTCCCACCAAGGTAGATTAGGCCCGGTTGTAGTGAAAAGGATTTGAGTGCTTCGCCACGTTAAGGGAAATGATTGCCAAGCATCGGGGCTGAAGCAAAGGAATGAAGAAAATTTCATAATCAGGGGTAAAGGGATTGTCAGCTTGTTCTGAAATTAATCCCCTGCTACCAGAACAAAATAGTATTACTTTTCAACAGATTTACGTTTCAAAACAGTCTGCCTGCTTTGTTTTTATTTGATTTCCAGGATGTTGCTACATAACGACAGGCAAACACTTAAGCAGGAAGACACACACTCTCACTTTTACAACAGAGATCAGAGCCGGAGGCAACTCTTGCTTCACTTCATAGAATCTCTCCAGTATAGGAAGAGGCAATTTGGCCCCTCGAGTCTGCAACAACCACAATCCCACCCATATCCATACATATTTTATCCACTAATCCCCTAACCTATGCATCTACGGACAATTTAGCATGGCCAATCCACCTAAGCTGCATATCTTTGGACAATAAGGGTCAATTTAGCATGGCCAAGCCACCTAACCTGCACATCTTTGGACAATAAGGGTCAATTTAGCATGGCCAAGCCACCTAACCTGCACATCTTTGGACAATAAGGGTCAATTTAGCATGGCCAAGCCACCTAACCTGCACATCTTTGGACTGTGGGAGGAAACTGGAGCACTCGGAGGAAACCCATGCAGACACCATGAGAATGTGCAAACTCTACACCAGCAGTGACCCAAGCTGGGAATCGAACCCAGGTCTCACCCAGTTCTTCCTGTCTTTGGAAAACTTGATGCTAGATTCCTGCTTCCATCGAATTATATTTTCTCCATCTTTATAACTGGAAAATTTCAGTTCAGAGACAGGTTTAAAAAGGTTTCAAGTTTTTTTATTAGAGTCACAAGTAGCCTTACATTAACACTGCAATGAAGTTACTGTGAAAATCTCTTAGTTGCCACACTCGGCACCTGTTTGGGTACACTAAGAGAGAATTTAGCATGGCCAACGCATGTGACCAGCGCATCTTTCAGATTGTGGGAGGAAACCCACGCAGACATGGGGAGAACGTGCAGGCTCTCCACAGACTGTGACATGAAGCCGGGAATCGAACCCGGGTCCCTGGAGCTGTGAGGCAGCAGTGCTAACCATGCCACCCCCACAGAGACACTCCTTCTTACAATTTCAGTGGTAGATGAGACGGGGCAAGTGGAAATTGTTTCCTTTATTTTGGGCTGGTAACAAACGGGAGGGGCTGAATGACCTCTTTCTGTATACTAAATGTTCTCTGAGTCTGTGATGTTGATTAGAGGGAGTATTAAAGGGAATACCACAGGGTATTACGGTAGCCAGGATTATAACCTCTTCTAGATTCCAGTTAAAGTGAAAATTGAATTGAGTTTGAAGCGGATTGGAAGATGTGCTAATTGGCTTCATTAACTTTGGAATAGTCGGTTTCCTACAAGTGAAAAAGCCAAGGGTCACTTCTTTGCTGAGTTCTGACACAGTTCCCTTTCCTGCTGTATGTATTCATGGTCACAGCACAATTCCTGCTCTCCAGCTCCTCACACGTAGACCGTTTTTACAGCTCAACACGTGTGTCAACACAATTCCACAGGGACTTGGAGCTTAACCCTGTCTTGTTGACCATGGTTCAGTGGACTGCACACTCATCTCCACGCAAGACTTTGGGGTTTCCGATCCTGAGTCCAGAACCTCGGAGTGGGACACAACACTACAATACCGAAGGATTATCACACTGTGAAGGAGTATCACATTGCAGAAGGAGCGGCGCACTGCAGAAGGATTGCCACATTGTTGGAGGCATTGTCTCTGAATTGAGTGATTAAACTCAGATCCTGAAGCTGACCATGCTCAAATGCAGTAAGACCCAGATAACATCATTGGACAGAATATTCCAATCACGCTTGCCCCCAAAATTGAGCTCTCGAGTTCAACAGACCTTTCCGTGGTCCGTCCCTTGCCGACTAAGATTCCCGTGGCGGGAAGGACACGAACATGTCTCTCCACCCCCTCACCACACCCCTCCCCAGCCCCTCCCCCAGTCTTGAGCAGACAAGTCATGTTGGTGCCTGTGCTACGCAGCGACCACAAGGGAGGGTGTAACCACCTCCGCTGACCATTCCATCACTGAATCTCCCACCGCAATCATCATCCTGAGGCTTAACATTGACCAGAAACTGAACTGGACTGGCCATATAAACACTGTGGCTACAAGAACAGGTCAAAGATTAGGAATTCTGTGGCTCATTCCCCAAAGCCTGTCCACCAAGGCACAAGTGCGATGGAATACTCCCCACTTGCCTGGATGGGTGCAGCTCCAACAACACTCAAGAAGCTCGATGCCGTCCAGGATAAAGCAGCCAACTTGCCTCAGTTGGAACCATTCCTTCATTATTGCTGCCTGCAACAAGCCTTCCAGCCCCACGGACCCCCCCCCCCGCCACCTCAAACAACACTGCAAGGGGCACCTTCTCCCAACGAGATCACTCGTTCGCCTTTGAGAAGTCCAAGACCAGGCCCGGCAACCCCAGAGGAAACAAGATGGCTGACGGCCAGGGGGGAGGGGGAGGTCACGGTTAACTAAACAAAATGGCTGCCACTCGGGGCACGGTTAGCTCTCGCCCCTGGCCCTCCCTGCAGCCGACAGACCTGCAGTCTTGCAAGTTATCGTCAGTGTTTATTTTATCCTCAAGCTAAACTTAAACTTAAAAACAGGAAGTTGTTTTTGCCCATTTTAGACAGCCACCTGCACCCACTGAGTCCAGGTGGCAACGGCTCTGTAAGTTGCCCGCGAGCCTTGTGCCGCCGCTTCCCCCCCCCCCCCCCCCCCCCCCGCTCCCCCCCTCCCGCCCCCCCCCCCCCCCCCCCCGATTGAATATGTCTTGGGGAATGGTGGAGGGAAGGTGGGTAGAGGATGAGGAGAGGAGGACGGTGTAGGTGGAATCTTCAGACAATCCGAGAGGATATACTTCTGAGCCAAGAATGAACAGGCAGGGAATCTCATATCGGGAAGCAAGAACAGAGTCGGGGGGAGGAAAGGACTCAGTGGCCTGTTGAACCGCGTTGAATGCTCCTTCCGTGGTGTTGACTCGAACTTCTGATCCAATTGTAGGAGCACCATTATAGAATCCCTCCAGCAAAGAAACAGGTCCATCGAGACTGCACCGACCACAATCCCATCCAGTCCATAACCCAAAATCCAGCAGATTTACCCTGGTAATGTCTCCGAAAGTAAGGGACAATTTAGCATAGCCAATTCACCTTAGGGTCCATCTTTGGACCCTAAGCAGCAATTTAGCATGGCTAATCCACCTAACCTGCATATCTTTGGACCCTAAACAATTTAGCATGGCCAATTCACCTAACCTGCACATCTTTGAACCCTAAGGGGCAATTTAGCACGACCAATCCACCTAACCTGCACATCTTTGGACCCTAAGCAGCAATTTAGCATGGCCAATGCACCTAACCTGCACATCTTTGGACACTAAGGGGCAATTTAGCACGACCAATCCACCTAACCTGCACATCTTTGGACACTAAGGGGCAATTTAGCATGGACAATTCACCTAACCTGCACATCTTTGGACCCTAAGCAGCAATTTAGCATGGACAATTCACCTAACCTGCACATCTTTGGACCCTAAGCAGCAATTTAGCATGGACAATTCACCTAACCTGCACATCTTTGACCCTAAGAGTCAATTTAGCATGGCCAACCTACCTTGCCAACACATCTTTTGACACTAAGGGGCAATTTAGCATGGCCAATGCACCTAACTAGCACATTTTTGGGGAAGTGGGGGAAGTATTCGCCAGCAGATTTTCAGCCAGTGGAACCGAACTGAATGCTTCTTCATGGCGATGAACTCAAACCTCTGGAAAAACCAGAGTACCTAGAGGAACCTCACACAGACATGGGGAGAAGGTGCACACCCCACACAGACAGTCACCCAAGGCCGGAATCGAATCCATGTCCTCGGCACTGTGAAGCAGCAGTGCTAACCACTGTGCTGCCAAGCTGCCTTTCATGTTATTGATCCCTCTCTGGATCTAACCATAACCTTATCACCACACTGTTAATCACAATACAATGACAGTGGAACAAATGAGAGACAAACCTTCGTGTAACATTTCTACCATGTCTAAAATTCTCTCTTGAGCACAAAGGGCCTTTAAATGGTCCGTCAAATTTTCTGTCCTGCCAGCAAGTATTTCCTCAGTGGGATGGGAAAGTTTTTGGCTCACGCGATGAATTGTGGGGTCGTGTTGGCGATGGCAGCTATTTTTCGCACAGCAAGATCTCACAGAGGCAAACATGACATTTGCAGAATGGGTTCCGCCATGCTAGGCCTCAGTGACGCATCTCTCCACATACCGCTGGGGTCAGTCAGCAAGGGGGTCGAGAAGCTCCTCCCCAGCTAAAGGGAAGAAAGAAGCGTGAAGCCAATGCGGAGAAGGTGTGAAGGTGAAGAATGCGAAGGAATCTGAACCAAAAATAGACTGTCCTCCAGACTTGAAACATTAGTTCTGTATCTCTCTCCACCGCTGTTGTCTGACCTGCTGAGATTATCCAGCGTTTCCTGTTTTATATTATAGAATGGACTATATTCTATTGCATTTATCACCTTGAACCATCTCATTCAAACCTGCTTCTTCACAACACTCCTCAGACTCATCTTACATGCCAATCAGAAGGAGGAAATACCAACTCCATTAACTTAAAAGCATATGTTGTTCCAAGCCGGAACGCACAGTCTGAAAAGACGGTAGGAAGCTGATCCGATAGTATCTTTCCGATGGGAATTAGTGAAGTACTTGCAATGGAGAGCTATGGAGAAAATTGAGACTATTTAAGAACAAAACAGCACGGGAAACAGACCCTTCAGCCCAACGAGCCTGCGCTGCAATATAGCTCCTTCAGAGAAACAAGGGCGGCATTGTGGCACAGTGGTTAGCACCATCACCTCACAGCGCCAGGGTCCCGGGTTCAATTCCTGGCTTGGGTGACTGTCTGTGTGGAGTCTGTATATTCTCCCCATATCTGCGAGGGTTTCCTCCCACACTCCAAAGATGTGCAAGTTAGGTGGATTGGCCATGCTAAATTGCCTCTTAGTGTCCAAAGATGTGCAGGTTAGGGGGATTGGCCATGCTAAATTACCCTTTGGTGTCCAAACATGTGCAGGTTAGGGGGATTGGCCATGCTAAATTGCCTCTTAGTGTCCAAAGATGTGTAGGTTAAGTAGATTGGCAATGCTAAATTACCCTTTGGTGTCCAAAGATGTGCAGGTTAGGGGGATTGGCCATGCTAAATTGCCCCTTAGTGTCCAAAGCTGTGCAGGTTAGGTGGATTGGCCATGCTAAATTGCCCCTTAGTGTCCAAAGATGTGCAGGTTAGGTGGATTGGCCATGCTAAATTGCCCCTTAGTGTCCAAAGATGTGTAGGTTAAGTAGATTGGCCATGCTAAATTGCCCTTTGGTGTCCAAAGATGTGTAGGTTAGGGGGATTGGCCATGCTAAATTGCCCCTTAGTGTCCAAAGATGTGTAGGTTAAGTAGATTGGCCATGCTAAATTACCCTTTGGTGTCCAAACATGTGCAGGTTAGGGGGATTGGCCATGCTAAATTGCCCCTTAGTGTTCAGAGATACGCAGGTTAGGTGAATTGCCCATGCTAAATTGTCCCTTTGTGTCAGGGGAATTTGCTGGGTAAAGATATGGGGTTACATATCCAAGATCCAATTGACAACGTGGGCCTGGAAGGGATCGTTGTTGTTTCAGACTTGATGGGCTGAATGGCCTCCTTCTACACTGTAGGGATTCTATGCTTCTATGAAATGGCCTGGAGTTGATGCCCAGGTTGTTAATTGGATCTTGTTCCCTATCTCTTGTGCGTGTCAGGCCAATACTGACACAATAACCTCATTGTTTGGTTAATCAGAATGATTATGAATGGTCTTAAACAGCCTGGCCAACAAAAATAACTCATTAAACGTCACAAGTACCTGCAAAGTCATTCCGGATTGGGACCATTTATTTCCCCCCATTCTCTCGGGTCTTGCCAGAAGGGGCGAGATCCTTTCGAACTTTGGTCCCAGGAGCCGGAACACCAAGCAGCGAGTTTGAAGTTGAGTTAATGAGCCGGAGGGACCTAATCAGGAGCTGCAATGTTCCCAACCTTGTTGATTCAGGTTTGAGCAGATCAAAGGACAGAACAGGAGAGAAGAGAGGGATGCTTGGGAGCTCTCAAAAGGAAATGACCCCTTGTTGTATCGAAGCGCATTAACTATATCCCCATATCAGAGCCAGGCTTAGAATGGTTACTTTTATAGCTTCCTGTCTGATTGTTTACTTTCTAACAGACACTGAGGAAATGAACGTCCTAGACAGGTGCCAGGAATTGATGTATAAAATATATACTCGCTTTTTCATATCACACTGACTCACAGAGCTTTCTGTGCTGAGATTGTGCTCAGATGCATAAATTCACAACAAATAGTTTAAGAATTGTGTTATGCACAATCTGTACCCCCCCCCCATGCTATTAAATATTAAAAATAGAAGCAAGAGGCCTTTCTTTTTTATTTATCCATTGGACATAGGTATCACTGCCTGGCCAGCATTTATTGTCCATCCCTAGTTGCCCGGGGACAGTTCTGACTCAATCACATTGCTATGTGTGTCACATGTAGACCAGACCAGGTAAGAATGGCAGATTTCCACCCTAAAGCTGCAGGGATTCATAGAATCGTTACAGCACAGAAGGAGGCCATTCGGCCCAACAAGTCCATGTACCAATCATAATCCCACCCAAGCCCTATTCCCACACCCACACATGTATTTACCTTGCTAATCCCCCCCTGACACGAAGGGGCAACTTAGCATGGCCAATCAAACTAACCCACACATGGTAGGTGGTCTGGGCTGACTCTCCAACAGAGCACCCCGTCCAGACCCGGACCCATGTATTTACCCCATTAATCTCCTTAACCGACACATCGTGAGACACTAAAAGGCAGTTTTGCATGGTTAATCATTATAAACTCACACACACTCACACACACTCACATACATACACACACTCACAACATACACTCACACATACACACACACTCACACACACACACACTCACACACTCACAATCACATACACACACATGCTCACACACAAACACACACACACTCACGTACACACACACACAACAAGCACACACTCACACACTCACACACACACACACACTCACGTACACACACACACACACACTCACATACACACACTCACACACACACGCCACACACACACCGCACACACTCACACACACACACACACTCACGTACACACACACACACATACAAACACACACACACACACTCACATACACACACTCACACACATACATTCACACAGACACTTGCACACTCACACACACACACACATTCACATAAACATACACAGACATTCACACATACACTCACACACATACTCACACACACACACACACTCACACAAATGTACACACACACACACACACACACACACATACAGACGCACCCTCTTTCTCACAAATACAAACTGTGTTGACAGTTAGCTTTAGGGAAACACCTTCAAGTATCTGCGATGCCGTTCAATGTCATCCATCCTTCAGGAAGTTGATGAATGGAAGGATTTAGTTGACTCACAACATGAGAGTCAGTGTCATGAGTTTCCGCCCACCTCAATCAGTCAAAATTGTCATGAGGTAATTGTAGGCAGAACAATTGTCTCACTGTCAAAACCAAAGCATCTCCCGGTCACAATGTAAACTGGTTATGCCTCAATTTTCTTCAGATCCTTCAACCATTTGGCTGAGCTCCAACTTCCAGAGGCCTCAGCCAGCTTCTTGGACTGGAGGCCAATGGTCTACGTCATTTCTCTCTCTTTCACCATCCCTTTCTGCCTCTTCATATTCTCCCCCTCTGCTTTCTCCCTCACCAAATCCTTCAACACAATGCAAACAGGGATGGAACTCTCTTACCCTCCTCCCCCTCTGCCCACTGGGTTTCCAACTTCATGCCTTTGTTTTATTCCAGCACCACCCTCTCACTCAGTCTTCACCCAGTCTGTCCTCTATCCTCGTATTCCACCTTGTTCATCGAGAAACTTGAATGAAGTGGATTGTTAGTCCCATTGGCAGAATCCCTACAGTGCAGAAGGAATCATTCGGCCCATCGAGTCTGCACTGACCACAATCCCATCCAGACCCTATCCCATAATCCCATGCATTTACCTTAGCCAGTCCGCATGACAAGTTAGCATGCCGAATCCAACTAACCCTGCACGTTTACGGACTGTGGGAGGAAAGCAGAGCACCCGGAGGAAACTCACGCATATATGGGGAGAATGTGCAAAAACTCCACACAGACAGTGACCCAAGGTGGGAATCGAACCCAGGTCCCTGGCGCTGTGAGGCAGCAATGCTAACCACTATGCCACTGTGCTGCCCCATGTCACATGAAACCAATAACAGCAACGATTTGCATTTACATTGTGCGTTTCTTGTCTAAAATGTTAGTTATTCGTATATTTAATTTGATTTATTATTGTCACATGTATTGGAATACAGTGAAAAGTATTATTTGTTGCCTGCTACACAAACAAAGCATACCATTCATAGAGTGCATGGGGAGAAGGGAAGGACAGGATGCAAAATGTAGTGTTACAGTCATAGCTACGGTATAGAGAAAGATCAACTTAATGCGAGGTAAGAACATTCAAAAGTCTGACAGCAGCAGGGAAGAAGCTGTTCTTGAGTCGGTTGGTACATGACCTCAGACTTTTGTATCTTTTTCCAAAGGAGGAAAGTGGAAGAGAGAATGTCCGGGGTGCTTGGTGTCCTTAATTACGCTGGCGGTTTTTTTGAGGCAGCAAGAAGTGTAGACAGCATCAACGGATGGAAGGCTGGTTTGCGTGATGGATTGGGCTGCATTTGTAGTTTCTTGTGGGTATGTGGCAAAAGAGGTAAATTTTAAAGTGTGTCTTACAGAGCAAGAAGGTAGGTGGGGTGGATTTTCACTTGGATGGGATGAATATAATCTTCTTTTATGAATGGTAGTCGGAACACTGTTCCTAGATTCCTAATCGCATTCTCGGTGTTCCCAGTTTTGGGGAAGGTATCCTTCACCATGAGGGTTGGTTCAGGTCACGGCTGTATATTCCCAAACTGGCCGGCTCCTTTGCAGAACAAGGCATCTCCTACTCTGCCACAGAATTCATGGCCAGCTTTTCAATGAGTCTTCACCAATGCTACCTCATGGAAAGCTAAGTTCAAAAAGTCCTCCACATGCCCTCATGTCAAGCTATGCCCCTGCACTTGAAGGCTCCTCATGATCCCACGCCAAGATGCACTCCCTCAAACAACCTCTATGACCCCCTTATGCCCCACTCCCCCCTCACCCCCCCATGCTAAGCTATGGCTCTTCCATCTCCATTCACCCACCATACATTACACAATTAACCGTATACTGACAGGAGGATGGCTAGAAAAAGCATTGTTAACTTTCTACTTGGTTAAAAAAAAACTTTTTCACCAATTTAGCATGGCCAATCCACCTAATCTACACATCTTTGGACACTAAGGGGCAATTTAGCACATCTAATCCACCTAACCTGCACATCTTTGGACACTAAGGAGCAATTTAGCATGGCCAATTCACCTAACCTGCACACCTTTGGACACTAAGGGCAATTTAGTATGGCCAATCCACTTAACCCACACATCTTTGCTCACTAAGGGGCAATTTAGCACAGCTAATCCACCTAACCTGAACATCTTTGGACACTAAGGGGCAATTTAGCACAGCTAATCCACCTAACCTGCACATCTTTGGACACTAAGGAGCAATTTAGCATGGCCATTCCACTCAACCTACAAATCTTTGGATACTAAGAGACAATGTGTCATGGTCAATCCACTTAACCTGCACATCTTTGGACTTTGGGAGCAAATCAGAGCACCTGGAGGAAACTCACGCAGACACAGGGAGAACATGCAGACTCTGCACTGACAGTAATGCAAGCTGGGAATTGGACCCGGGTCCCTGGCACTGTGAGACAGCAGTGCTAACCACTGTGCCCCTGTGCCACCACATCTTTGGAGGAGAAGGAACGGTTTGCAGATGCATGCAGCTGGCAGAGTGAGAGAGTAAGAAAATAGAAGTGGTGTTAGGGAGGATCATGGGCACAGCGCCAAGAAGTGGTAGAAAATAGCAGCAGTTCCCCAAATTGCAAGTTCCCATTCTAAGTTGGTTGACCATGAGCGGTGTACCACTCAAGTGTTTCCCACGGGCAAGAGAGAGTCAGCATGGGTGACGGCGAGCCATGTCCCTTAATCAGACTGGCAGCGTCCAGAAAATTAATATGGAGAGGAGAATGCCTAGCCTTCTCAATCCTGGCCAACGGTGCTCACCATAGGTGAGACCCATTAGAGCGAAGAGGGCCAAGAGGTTGTGGAGGACGGAGGAAGAGACATAAAGAAAAGGATATATAATTTCAGATGAGGAGTGGATTGCTCAAGTCCAATCAAATATTTCTAGTTCAGTGGCCGTGTATATTTAGCAAATATTACATAAACTTACAAACTATTCTTTAATGAAAGCAAAGTATTCTTAGAAATATTGCTTCATCAACTCAAGTGAATACTTGTGAATGACATCATAAAGCTGGAATAGAAAGTAGGAAGTTCTACAGAGGCACCCATTAAACTATATGTTTTAGCAACCCCTCCTCCGACACTCACGGACACCCCCACCCTTGCCCGCCCCCCCCGCCTCTCCCCACCCCCCATCTCCTACCTCCTTTAAAATGAGGCCAAAGATTAAATGTGCAGCACGGTGTGGCACAGTAGTTAGCACTGCTAACTCACAATGCCAGGTTCAATTCTGGGCTTGAGTAGCGATCGGTGTGGCATTTGTACATTCTCCCCCTGTCTGCATGGGTTTACTCAGGGTGCACAGTTCAAAGATGTGCAGGTTGGATGGATTGCCCATGCTAAATTGTCCCTTAGTGTCCAAAGATATATATGTTAGGTGGATTGGCAATGCTAAATTGTCCATTAGCTTCCAAAGATATATAAGTTAGATGGATTGGTCGTGCTAAATTGTCCCTTAGTGTCCAAAGATATATTGGTTAGGTGGGTTGGCCATGCTAAATTGCCCCTTAGTTTCCAAAGATATATAAGTTAGATGGATTGGTCGTGCTAAATTGTCCCTTAGTGTCCAAAGATATATTGGTTAGGTGGGTTGGCCATGCTAAATTGCCCCTTAGTTTCCAAAAATGTGTTGGTTAGATGGATTGGCCGTGCTAAATTGTCCCTTAGTGTCCAAAGATATATTGGTTAGGTGGGTTGGCCATGCTAAATTGCCCCTTAGTTTCCAAAAATGTGTTGGTTAGATGGATTGGCCGTGCTAAATTGTCCCTTAGTGTCCAAAGATATATTGGTTAGGTGGGTTGGCCATGCTAAATTGCCCCTTAGTTTCCAAAAATGTGTTGGTTAGATGGATTGGCCATGCTAAATTGTCACCCATCTCTATCCTCAAAACCACATATATTTACGCTTCTAACCCTCCTGACACTAATTGCGCAATTTAGCATGGTCAATCCACCTAACCCAGCACGTCTTTTCCACTGTGGGGGGCAACTGGAGCATCCAGAGGAAACCCACACAGACATGGGGAGAACGTACAAACTTCGCACAGACAGTGACCTAAGACCGGAATTGAATCCTGGCCCCTGGCGCTGTGAGGCTGCAGTGCTGAGCACCGTGCTGGCCAGTTCCTAGTTAACTATCGCAGTGTGACAGAGGGAAAAGTGCCTTGCCCCAACAGTCAGTGATCTTTGTGCCAAGGATAATGAATTAACATCTATTCTGAGTCAGAGAGAACAAAAATCAATGCTGTCAGACAAGCTATTGAACTTAGATCACCCGCCTTTTTAACTTCCTTTTTCTTTGACATGAGGAAGCTTATAATGCAATAGTTACTTGTGGGGAACAACCAAATACTACACCAGCCTTTCACAAAACTTAAAACAAACGTTTACAGGGCAGATTCATTTAAATTCAATGACTTGTCTTCTCAAAGGCTCAGTCTTGCCCTGCTAATATTGAAGAGTAGATGGCACATCCAAGCAAAAGTTCATTTCTACCTTTTTCCAGGTTAACACGTTGATTTTTTTCAGTCGGTTCTGAGGCGAATGTTGTGCCCTGCAACAGCAAACTTGCATTTAGACAGCAGCTACAATACTCCGAGGCAACATAGAATCCCCATAGAAGGAGGGCATTGGGTCTGCACCAAAGATAATCCCACCCCTAGGCCCTATCCCCATAACCTCACAGATTTACCATTCTAATCCCCCGACACTAAGTGGCAATTTAGCACGGCCAATCCACCTAACCCACACGTCATGGGAGGAAACTGGAGCACCCGGAGGAAACCCACACAGACACAGGGAGGACGTGCAGACTCCACATAGACATTGACCCAATCTGGGAGTCAAACCCTGGTGCTATGAGAGTCCTAGAGTCATCATAGAATTCCTAGAGTGCAGAAGGAGGCCGTAACCCTATGCATCTACCCTAGCTAGTCCCCCCGACACTCAGGGGCAATTTAGCACAACCAATCCACCTAACCTGCACATCTTTGGGCACTAAGGGGCAATTTAACATGGCCAATCCCCCTAATCTGCACATCTTTGGACACTCAGAGACAGTTTAGCATGGCCAATCCACCTAATCTGCACATCTTTGGACAGTATGGGGCAATTAAGCATGGCCAATCCCCCTAACCTGCATGTCTTTGGACAGTAAGGGGCAATTTAGCATGGCCAATCCACCTAACCTGCACATCTTTGGAACACTGAGGGTCAATTTAGCATGGCCAATCCACCTAACCCGCACATCTTTGGGCTGTGGGAGGAAATCGAAGCACCCGGAGGAAACCCCAGCAGACACGGAGAAAATGTGCAAACTCAACACAGACAGTGACCCAAGCCGGGAATCGAACCCGGATCCCTGGCACTGTGATGCAGCAGCGCTAACCTCCGTGCCACTGAGGAGCGATTAAACTGAACCTCATCAAGAATTTGCTCAACTGTATTTAAAGACCTACATCCCCAAAGAGAATGCTGGGTTTAGAAGACAGATTAACACAGTGCTCTTCCGACCTTTTTCCCTAGCAACTCACTTTTACAAAATGGCCAACCTTCACGACCTTGGTGACCCTTGTGACCCACTGACCAGGCAAGCCATAGGGCTGCTGCTACATAAATGGCATTTACTGTACACTTAAAAATAGACCTTCTTATCTTTTCCTTTCGTAAACTGAACGTGAATTGTTACAGGCAATAATAAGCTTTTCCTGCTCATGCTAGCTGTCATTTTTGATCTTGCTTTGATGTTGCTTTGATTTGATTTGATTTATCATAGTTACGTTGTCACATGATTGAAGTTTATAAAATTAGGAGTAATAAAAGGTAAGCAGTTTTTCCCCAAGGGCGAAAATGACAATTACAAGGGGGCACAAGTTCAGGATAAGGGGGAAGAAGGTTCAATGAAGACGTGTGGGGGGGGTTTTTTTACACAGAGGGTGATGGGGACCTGGAATGCACTATCGAAAGAGGCAGATGCATTAGCGCCATTTAAGACTTATCTGGATAAGCACGTGGGGAATAGTGGGATCACAGGCAGTTGATCTGGATAGGGCAATGTGATCTGTACAGGCTTGGAGGGCCGAAAGGCCTGTTCCTATGCTGTACTGTTCCTTGTTCTTTGCTCCATGTATTAGTAGACAGTGAAGATCATTGTTTCTTGCACACAAAGCAGACTGTTCATAGAGAAGGAAAGGAGAGAGTGCAGATTGTAGCGTTACAGTCATAGCTAGGGTGCAGAGAAAGGTCAACTTTCAACAGGGTGCTGGGAAAGGTCAGCGTAATATGAGGCAATCTGACAGCAGCAGGGAAGAAGCTGCTCTTGAGTTGGTTGGTATGTGATCTGATACTTTTGTGTTTTTTTTCCTGATGGAAGGAGGTGGAAGAGAGAATGTCCGGGGTGCGTGGGGGTCCTTAATTATGCTGGCTGCTTTTCTAAGACAATGGGAAGTGTAGATGGAATCAATGGATGGGAGGCTGGTTTGTGCGATGGACTGGGCTTTGTTCATGACTCTTTGTAGTTCCTTGCGGTCTTGGGCAGAGAAGGAGCCCATACCAAGCTGTGATACAACCCAAAAGAATGCTTCCAATGGAAAGTTGGGGAGAATTGTAGCAACTCATTATCTAAGTCGAGAGATCTTCACTGTCATATTGTTATGACCTAGGCCACAAATTAGATTAGAGTCTAAGTTTTACATTTAAATTTGGCATTAGTGAGCATAACATTTCTCACTTTAGGTTTGACTCAAATGACCCACTAGGGAGCTTTTATCAAACAAAGTTTATTTAAGAACACAGCTGGAACATAAGAAAAAGAAATGAGAACAACTTTTACAAGATTCAAGCATGATACAGTATAAGCCTTAACAGTTAGCTATCTATGATGTTCCAAGTCTAACAATACCCACCTCTTTTTAGACTTAGCGCAAAAAAGCAAGTATGCTGGTGTGATGCTGGATTTTTCAGCTTTTTAACACCTGCTGTGAATTGGTCCTTTGAATGTTGGATTAAAACTCTGGAGCTTCCCAGCGACTGGAGCTTTCCAAAAAGAGAGTAGAGACAGAGACACTGCCAGCCTCCACCAACCTCTGACAGTACTCTAGAGAGAGGGAGAAAAGCGAGAGGTGCTGCTTTCAGTCTCCAGTCCAACGGCATCTGAGAAAAATGAAACCTTGGACTTTTCTGTGGAAAAAAACTGTTCCCAGGCATCACCTGACTGGCAATCACACTCTTCCTAACAATTCCAAAAGTTTCATAAAATCCCAGGGCATTGCACTAGGCCAGATTAAAAATAAACATGAATTACATTGCTCCAGTATCAATTAGTGGACACCAGTTACAGACATCACGGCACCAATAAAGTGCTATAAGCAGCTTGAAAAACCTGCAGAAAAACATGATTAAAATACATTTTTTAAAGACACAGTATCGTCTCAATACCATCTTCTATAAAATCCATGCTATAAACAGCATGTCCCTCTTTTCTTTCAAACAGAATCACAGGCCATAAAAATGCATCATAGAGAGTACTTTTTCTGGTTGTTTCACAGCTCTGCCTAAGAATGCACGGAGCTATAAAGGGTGGGGGATGTAGCCCCATCCATCACTCAAACCAGCCTCCCATCCATTGACTCTGTGTATACTTCTAGCTGCCTCAGAAAAGCAGCCAGTATAATCTCTATGCACCCTGGATATTCTCTCTTCCACCTTCTTCCGTCGGGAAAAAGATACAAAACTCTGAGGTCATGTACCAATCAACTCAAGAACAGTTTCTTCCCTGCTGCCATCAGACTTCTGAACTGACCCAGCTCGCATTAAGTTGATCTTTCTCTACACCCTAGCTATGACTGTAACACTACATTCTGCACCCTCTCCTTATGATTGATAAGGGAATATTTCTGATCAATAAGGAAATTTCTGATCGATAAGGGAATTAAGGGTTATGGGGAGAAGGCGGGTAAGGGGAACTGATCCACTTCAGATCAGTCATGACCTTATTGAAAGGTGGGGCAGGCTTGAGGGGCTAGATGGCCTATTCCTGCTCCTCTTTCTGATGTTCTTTCCTTCTCTATGAATGGTATGCTTTGTCTATGTAGAGCGCAAGAAACTCTAGCTTTCACTGTATACTAATACATGTGACAATAATAAATCAAATCAAATCAAAAGACTATCTTGCTGCACTTTGAGCACAGCTCCCAATATCTCCAATAGGATCACGGAACATCCTGCCACCCTAACAGCAGCGTGGGTGCACCTACACTGGTTCAAGAAGGTGGCTTTTTGAGACCGTTTGTCACACTTCATGGAAATATTGTATAGGAAATATTTCTATACCCTAGTTATGACTGTAACGCTATATTCTGCACTCCCTGTTTTCCTTTTCTCCTGTGCACTCTATGAATGGTATGCTCTGCCTGTATAGCGTGCAAGAAGCAATACCTTTCACTGTATCTCAATATATAACAATAATAAATCAAATCATAAAGTATAACACTATATTTTGCAAACTTTTCTTTCCTTCTCTCCTACATACCCTATGAATGGTATGCTTCATCTGTATAGTGCACAAGGAGCAATACCCTTCACTGTATCTCAATATGTGTGACAATAATAAATCAAATAAAGACTGTAACACTACATTCTGCACTCTCTCCTTTCCTTCTCTATGAACGGTATGCTTTGTCTGTGTCGCGCACAAGAAACAATACTTTTCACTGTATCCCAATACATGTGACAATAACAAATCAAATCAAGAATCACATTCTAACTGGTTATTCTGGCTTTACGTTATACTTGTATTCAATATTCAAAAGCGCTCCAGTTTCTTCCCATAGTCTGAAAGGCGTGTTAGCCATGCTAAAAGCTCCCTCAGTGTACCCAAACAGGCGCCAGAATGTGGCAACAAGGGGATTTTCACAGAAGCTTCATTGCAGTGTTAATGTAAGGCTACTTGTGACACGAATAAATACAAAAAAGAGTCTTCGACTCATCATTAGGCAAAATCACCAGGGAAAAAAAAGTCTCTTACTATATGTGCTTACCACCTCGACCACATTGCTCGTTTGTTTGAAGAATATCACCTTTTAGCTCTGTAATATTTCAGTTCAATTTGCAAATAAAAATGCCAGAACCAGTCAAACTTTGATCTTGTTACATGGAGTGCAGGTACACTCAATCAACAAAGTTGTGTGGATCAAAATTTAACGTAAATACCAAAAATCAGGAGAAATCAGGAATAGCACGATGGCACACAGTGGTTAGCACTGCTGCCTCACAATACCAAGGACCCAGATTCAATTCCGGCCTCGGGTCGCTATTTGTATGGAGTTTGCTCGTTCCCCCCTGTGTCTGTGTGGGTTTCCCAGGCTGCTTTGGTTTCCTCCCACAGTCCAAAGATGTGTGGGATATGAGGATTGACCATGCTAAATTGCCCCTTAATGTCAAAGACATGTAGATTAGAAGGATTGGCCACATTAAATTGCCCCTTAGTATCCAAAGGTATATAAGTTAAATGAATTGGTCATGCTAAATTACCCCCTAGTGTCCAAAGATGTGCAGGTTAGGTGATGGGCCATGCTAAATTGCCTCTTAGTGTCCAAAGATGTGCAGGTTAGGTGGATTGGTCATGCTAAATTGCCCCTTAGTGTCCAAAGATGTGCAGGTTAGGTGGATTGGCCATGCTAAATTGCTCTTAGTGTCCAAAGATGTGCAGGTTAGGTGGATTGGCCATGCTAAATTGCCCCTTAGTGTCCAAAGATGTGCAGGTTAGGTGATGGGCCATGCTAAATTTCCTCTTAGTGTCCAAAGATGTGTATGTTAGGTGGATTGGCCATGATAAAGAGTAGTGTTATGGGGAGAGGGGATGGATCTGTGCAAGTTGCAATTTCAGAGACTCAGTGCAGATTTGATGGGCTGAAAGGCCTCCTTCTGCACTGTAGGAATTCAATGGATTCTATCTCAAGTTGCTTCGAAGCCTGTGCCCAGTAATATGGTACTGGTGGGGCATGTTTCAGAATGAACCCGCCTGACCTTGTTCTGAAAGCACAGTCATTTCAAGACAAACAAGAAGCTGTGTATTCCCAAGAGTCTTTCATCACTGCACTCATCACTGATGTTTCCCTTAAACCATTCGGCTACATTTATTGGTGTTCCGTTATGCAATATGTCCTTATACCAATCCCTGGCCAGCCCGGTGCTCACTAACTCACATTACCTTCCTTCCAGAAATGCCTCAATTTTAAAATTCTTACTCTTGCTTTCAATCCCTCTTTGAGCTTCCCTGTAATCTCTTCCAGCCCAATTGCCTTCAGTTCACCATTGCTGGTGGTCTTGCCTCCAGTTGTCTAGGCCTTCCGCTTCTCTCAGGTACCAAGTTGGTGACTTCCTTGGATCGATCCTTAGCAAAATACTGCAATGCTTTGCCATTACTCCAGATGTGGCTTTACCATTGCCCTATATATTGCACAATTTAATGTGGGACTCCCAAGTAACCCACAGTCACTAGATAAATTCCCTAACCCCTGGCAGGGTGGCAAGTGGTTAGCACTGCTGCCTCACAGCACCAGGGACCCGGTTCAATTCTGGCCACGGGTCACTGTCTGTGTGGAGTCTGCACATTTTTCACGTGTCTGTATTGGTTTCCTTTGGGTGCATAGTCCAAAGATGAGAAGGTTAGGTGGATTGGCCATGCTAAATTGCCCCTTAGTGTCCAAAGATATCAGCTTAGGTAGATTGGCCATGCAAATTGGCCCTTAGCCTCCAAAGATATGTAGGTCAGATGGATTAGCCATTACAGTTTACTTATTAGTATTTATTAAGGCTTACATTATTTATTATTTATTAGTTTACATTATTTATTGGTACTTAAGGCTTACATTAACACTGCAATGAAGTTACTGTGAAACTTCCTTAGCCGCCACATTCTGGTATGTCAATTGCCCCTTAGTGTCAGAGGGACAAGCTGGGGTAAATGCATGGGGTTATGGGGGATAGGGCCTGGGTTGGGACGTGGTTGGGACAGACTCGATGGGCCAAATGGCCTCCTTCTGCACTGTAGGGATTCCATGATTCTGCGAATCTCTTTCCAAATCTGCCACCACTTGGTTTTATAAGCAACAATGAAGAAAAGGCAGTTACATTAAGATAACCTTTACAAACCCCACTGCAAAATAAGCCAAAATTATTCCATTTCTGTCGGTGAAATAAAAACACAAATATTTGAAACGATTCGATCAAATGGACAATGTGAAATTATCTGAATTCTAGAAATAAATACTTTGCAACGGATAAGGGGGGTTTAAAATTAGACAGGTTATCTTAAAAATTTATTTTGAGGGTTCTTTCCCAGTTTGCATTTATTAAACAATGCCGGTTTATAAATATTAGCGAATGGAAATTTTTAGGGAGGGGGGAGAGGGTGAGCGACCATGTTTGCGCCTGAATGGATTTTAAGAGGGAGAGAGAGAGAGCAAAAAAAGGTTATTTCTATGTAATAGTTTCCTCTGTTCAGTAGAAGGGTCAAATTGGCAGAGTTAGCCAGGACTGGACATGTGGCTTCCTTATCAGGACTTTGCAGGCTGTGCCGACTTCTTATCCGGAGCTGCACCTTGCCGGAGTACATCCTTTCCCGATTCCAGAGAGGAAATCTGTTCAGACCAGGGACTCCAGAGGGGAATCGGGGAGGGCGGAGGGTGGTCGTGGGAGGGGGGGGAGGGGGGGGGGGGGGGGCAGCGGGGAGGGGAGGTGGAGCTACTGGGAGGGAGGAGGGACTTATAAAGCCACCAGCGTCCACAAATGGAGGCGAAAGAAAATGGCCCCATCCACATTCCCTCAGCGCAGGGAGGGTAAGTCGAGACTTGTTTCTTTTCTCCCCCCTATTTTTCATTCGCAATTTAAAATAAACCTCCCCCCACCTTGGCATAGCGACTGAACCCAAGAAGTGAAGCTGTACCAGCTCCACGGGAGAATCAAACGAGAGAATATGACATTCTCTTTTTTTTGAGAAAAAGAATTAAACTGAGTGGAAATGTATTTGTCGATAACAGTGTCAGATTAATTAGATGCAAAACTGAAACTTCTCTCTCTCTCTCTCTCTCTCTCATTCCTGAGTGTCAAGATCCCTTGGATTAAATGTAGGTTTAAACCTGTGTGTGCGTGTGTGTGGTGTGTGTGTAAAAAAACGAGTGAATTAATTAAGATTGCAATAGGTGTGCAGCAGAGATTTAATAATTGAGCTAATTGGAGGATTGTACCGTGCCAAGCGCTTCCATGGAATTAAACTTGTGTTTGAGGAGTTGTAGGGTTTCAGATATTTGGGGATGAGATAGTAGGATGTATGCATTTGCAGCAGGTACTTTTGTGGAGGTGAGAGAGGGCTTCAGATAAATCTAAAGCCATTTTGTCGTCAGTAAAGACTTAAATGCGTTGAAGTGCTCATTACTGGCAGGGAGATCTACGTTACGAGCATCAGAGTGATGGTCCCGAAGACATCAAGATCTCTGTGGTTTTTGTTTAAAAAAGGATTGGAGGCTGCGTTGTTTAAAGACAAATCCGTGACTAAGTCAAATTTGGACCAATTTCCCAGTTGACTGTGCTGGTAATTGGGGGCGGGGGGGGTGGTGTTGGTGGAAACAGCCTTGCACAGTTACTGTCATTATTTCTACATTGCCTCTCGTGTTTATCAAGAGTTTTCAGCCAAATTTGCACCATCGGTTTCGTTCTATTTGGAGATGATTCTTATTTTCTTTCCAGTAAGTGAAATTATTTTAAGATCGAACCTTCTGTCAAAGCGGAGGGGGAGAGAATCTCGAGTCCGAGGTCAAACGCTGTGGTACGGTTTTTATTTTTGGCTCGTAACCGTAGTCAAGTATTTGCAAAAAGAAATGAGGAATTGTACCATGTTGCAACTCGACCTCGACATATCGCAACTTGCAAAGAGAAAAACCCAAATATTCGGTCAACTATCGTGAATGTTGCGATATTTCAAGTGCTCATTCAAATATTTTTTTAAAGGATGTAAGGACTTCCAGCCTCTACCACCTTGCCAAAAAGTTTATTCCAAATTTCCAACACCCACAGAATAATTTTCTTTTTCTCAAAACCCCTCTCAACCTCCTGCCCCTCACCCTAAACTACACCCCTCCTCGTGATTCACCCCTGAGTCAAGGGGGAACACCCAGCCGTCCCCTTGTCCAGGATCACTGTAGATCAGTTAAGTCGCAGTGCAGAGATGCAATGCTTTTTAAACTCGAAAGGTGAATCATAGAAGCCCTACACTGCACAAGGAGACCATTCGGCCCATCGAGTCTGCACCGACCCATAATCCCACCCAGCCCCTACCCCTTAGCCCCAAGAATTTACCCTGCCAACCCCTCTGACGTTAAGTGACAATTTAACATTACAAATTAACCTAAATCGCACATCTTTGGACTGTGGGAGGAAACCGGAGCACCCGGAGGAAACCCATGCAGACGCGGGGAAAACGTGCAAACACAGACAATGACGCAAGCTAGATTTGAAGTCAGATCCCTGGCATCTTGAGGTAGCAGTACTAACCACTGCGTCAACAAGCAGATGGACATTATCAGAGAAAGAAAGCATACAAACACTACAGTACAGGAAGAGGCCATTCAGCCTCTCGAATCTGCACAACAATCCCATCTAGGCCCTGTCGCCATAATCCCACATATCTACCCTTGCTAATCCCTCCGAACTACGCATCCCAGGACGTTAAGGGGCAATTTAGCACAGCCAATCCACCTAACCTGCTTAGCTTTCAGACTGTGGGAGGAACCCGGAGCACCCAGAGGAAACCCAGACTCTCACAGACAGTGACCCAAGCCGTGAAACAAACCCAGGCCCCTGACGCTGTGAGACAGCAGTTTTAACCACTGTGCCACCGTGCTGCCCTGCAGAAGTTAGTAAGTATAAATGGTATCAATTTGGTACTTTGAAAGTCAATCATTTCTTTTGCACAAATGGATCCATGTTCAGACAAAGCTTACCTAGCCACAGATAACCTAGCCAAAGGAAATCTGCAATTAATTTACATTTAAAAGATTTGATTTGATTTATTACTGTCACGTGTATTGGGAAAAGTATTGATTCTTGCGCACTATAAAGACAAAGCTCACTATATGTAGAGTACATAGGGAAGGAAAGGAGAGGGTGCAGAATGTAGTATTACAGCCATAGCTAGGGTGCAGAGAACTTAATATAAGTTAGGTCCATTCAAAAGTCTGATGGCAGCAGGGAAGAAGTTGTTCTGAGGTCCGTGACCTCAGACTTCTGTATCTTTTTCCTGATGGAAGAAGGTGGAAGAGAGAATGTCCAGGATGCCACGGGATCCTTAATTATACTGGCTGCTTTGCCGAGACAGCGGGTACGGTAGACAAAGTCAATGGATGGGAGGCTGTTTTGTGTAATGGAATGGGCTTTGTTCACAGCCATTTGTAGTCTTTTTTGCGGTCTTGGCCAGAGCAGGAGCCCATATCAAGCTGTGATACAACCAGAAAGAATGCTTTCTATCGTGCATTGGTGAGAGCCGCAATGGACATGCAAAATTTCTTAGCCTGTGATAAAGTAGAGGAATTGGTGGGCTTTCTTAACTGTTGGCCTGGGGCGAATGGTACAGTAGCACAGTGGTTAGCACTGCAGCTTCACAGCGCCAGCGACCTGGGTTCGATTCTCGGCTTGGGTCACTGTCTATGTGGAGCTTGTACATTCTTTCGGTGCCTGTGTGGGTTTCCTCTGGGTGCTCCGGTTTCCTCCCACAGTCCTAAGATGTGCTGGTTAGGTTGATTGGCCATGCTAAAAATTGCCCTTGGTGTCCTGAGATGCGCAAGTTAGAGGAATTAGTGGGTTAAATATGTGGGGAAATGGGGGTAGGATCCAGCTGGTGGGTGCAGACTCAATGGGCCGAATGGCTTCTTTCTGTACTGTAGGGTTTCTATGATTGGGACCAGAACAGGTTGTAGGTGATCTAGAAACTTGAAGCTCTCAACCATTTCCACTCAATGCTCATTGGTGTAGACAGGGGCATGTTCTCCACTAGGCTTCCTGAATCACTCATGTCTGATCAGTAGGGTCTTCTCTGCTGTCCTATCATTCTGTATTTATTCCAGTAGATGCTGCCTCTGATGTTGGGGGGAGACGGGGAGTGGAGAGGGAGGGAGATGGGTGAGGAGGGGGGGTGGTAAATGTTCCAATATCCCAATATCTAGTCTTGAAATTGGAGCATGTGCCCCCAGCAATCCCAGCTCATGTGTTGAGTTCTGATCTGTCCATAGAGTTAGCAACATGCATGCAACTGTGTTTAGTGTTCTGACAACTCAATTAAACTTCAGCATTGCTGACCCCAGTATCCTAGTGAAATGGTCCCTCCATGCTAATCCTCTCACCCATTAACGTCTCTATTTTCTCAGAAGACTAATAAAATTTGACATGTCTGCCGCGACTCTCATTGATTTTTGCAGACGCACCATAGAAAGCATTCTTTCTGGTTACATCACAGCTTGGTATGGGCTCCTGCTGTGCCCAAGACAGCAAAAAAACTACAAAGAGTTGTGAATGTAACCCAGTCCATCACGCAAATCAGCCTCCCATCCACTGACTATGTCTACACTTACGCTGCTCAGCAAAGCAACTCGTATATTCAAGGACCCCAACATCCCAGACTTTCTCTCTTCCATCTTCTTCCATTGGGAAAAGGATACAAAAGTTTGAGGTCACGTACCAACCGACTCAAGGACAGCTTCTCCCCTGCTGCCACCAGACTTTTGAATGGACCTGCCTTGCACTAAGTTGGCCTTTCTCTACACCTAGCTATGACTGTAACACTACATTCTGCACTCTCTCCTTTCCTTCTCTATGAACGGTATGCTTTGTCTATATAACATGCAAGAAACAATACTTTTCACTGTATGTTAATACATGTGACAATAATCAATCAAATCAAGCCTTTCAAATGTGAATTAATTGCTGATTTTTGTTGGTCAGGTTGTCTGTGGCAATGTTAGCTTTGATACATCACAGCTTGGTATGGCTCCTGCTCTGCCCAAGACTGCAAGAAACTACAAAGGCTTTGCTGAGGCAGCGGGAAAGTGCAGACAGAGTCAATGAATGGGAGGCTGGTTTGTGTAAGGACTGGGCTTCGTTCACAACCCTTTGTAGTTTTTTGTGGTCTTGGGCAGAGCAGGAGCCAAACCAAGCTGTGATGCAACCACAAAAATAATATTTTCTATGGTTCATCTGTAAAAGTTGGTGAGAGTCGTAGCTGACATGCCAAATTTTCATAATCTTCTGAGAAAGTACAGTCACTGGTAGGCGAGAGAATTGGCATAGAGGGACCATGTTTTGTGAATGTAGCCCAATCCATCACGCAAACCAGTCTCTCATCTGTACAATGATGGTGAGGGGGGCCACAATCAAACCTCACCATATAGCATGAATGAAATGGCCTTGACAGCAAAGGCCACTGGAAGTCACATTTCAGTTGTAACAAAGCCCTGGTTAGATGTCGCCTACAATATTCTTCTCCATTCCAGACAACGCCTTTGGGAGAAGGGGGTGAGAAGTTGATTTACCAAATTGATACTTGGACTACATGGGTAGCACAGTGGTTAGCACTGCTGCCTCACAGCGCCAGGGACCCAGGTTCAATTTCCAACCTTGGGTGACTGTCTGTGCACATTCTCCCCGTGTCTGTGTGAGTTTCCTCTGTGCATCCGTCTCCTCCCACAGTCCAAAGATGTGCAGGTCAGGGGGATTAGCCGTGCTAAATTGCACCTTTGTTTCCAAAGATGTGCAGGCTACTTGGATTGGCCAGGCTAAATTGCTCCTTAGCGTCCAACGATGTGCAGATTAGGTGGATTGGCCTTGGGAAATGTGTGTGGTTACTGGGGGTTGGATGTAGATGACAGCCTGGGCCAGATGCTCTGTCAGAGAGTCAGTACAGACTCAATGGGCCGAATAGCCTTTTCTGGGATTCTTTGAAAGGTTACTCAAACTGGTACTTCCAAAGTTAAGGAACGATTTGTTTGAAGCTTTCAAGGCACTAAGGGAAAGTGATACGTTCAGGAGAGGAATTGAAAGCTTCAAACAAATCGTTCCTTAACTTTGGAAGTACCAGTTTGTGTAACCTTTCAAAGAATCCCAGAAAAGGCTACTCGGCCCATTGAGTCTGTACTGACTCTCTGACAGAGCATCTGGCCCAGGCTCTCATCTACATCCAACTCCCAGTAACAACCCCCCCAACGCCCCGCTTCCCAACTTCCCAAACCCGACCCTCATCCCTCGATCAATAAGCAGATCAGGGTCAGCGGAGGACCAGTGGGGATGAGGGTTGGGGTTAGGAAGTTGGGAAGCGGGGCGTTGGCGGGGGTGTGGAAGAGCAACAAATGGCTGAGGGACAGAGTCTAAGAATTAGATTAGACCTTTCAGGAGTTAAATTAGCACACGCTCCTACACGCAGTGGGTGGGAATCTCTGGCTCCCGTTCTAGTGGGACCCGTTGCGTGCGGGAATGGAAAATTTGATATTCTAGACCAGACTCCATTCGCTCCCAGCGGCACTAGGAAAATCCCAACTACCAGCAAGGGGGTAAGAGTTTGGCCATTCCTTGTAACCCTTTCCCCATGTGAGTAACCCTTTTAAAATAGGGATTTTGACTATCCAGCGATATGCGGTGACATGGGATGACAGCAGGTACAGGGTCAGGTCACAAATCAGCCATGATTCCCCATTTTTTACATGGGGAGAGTCTTCGGAAATCTGAAACAGAATTTGTGAGCAGTTCTAGGCCCCATATCTAAAGAAGAATGTGCTGGCCTTGGAGGAGGTTCACAAGAATGATCCATTGAATGAAGATCTTGTTGTATGAGGAACGTTGGAGAACTCTGGGTCTGTACTCAATGGACTTTAGGAGAATGAAGGAGTTTCTTATTGAAAATTACAGGACACTGTGAGACCCGGATGGAGTGGACGCGAAGAGGATGTTTCCGATGGTGGGAGAGACTAGAACTCGAGGGCACAACCTCAAAGTGAAGGGGTGCTTCTTTAAAATAGAGATGAGGAGGAATTTCTTCAGCCAGAAAGTAGGGAATGTGTGGAACTCATTGCTACAGAGGAGGCCAAATCACTGAGTGTCTTTAAAACAGAGATAGATATTTTGTAGATTAATAAGGGGATCGGGGGTTATGGGGAAAAGACTGGAGATGAGAAAAATATCGGCTATGATTGAATGGTGGAGCAGACTCGATGGGCTGAGTGTCCTAATTCTGCTCCTACATATTATGGGTCCCACTGAGTGTCAAGGAGAACAAGTTTGAGCAACTAAATGATCTCCTGATGTTGTTATTTTCTAGTTCACGGTCCATTCACTAATACCATGCTAAAAAAATACTGTGCTTTGCTGTGATGAAAAATGTCAAGATCCTAAAAAACCCTCTTGTTAATTCTGGAAGTGAGGGCCAGGAATAAGTGGGGCCTGTAAACGGGATAATGATTGTCAGCCTAGCTGTGGTCTACTTTCGCTTCCCTTTTGCCACATCATGGCGCGATGATATTGAAGGACTGAGTTGACGTTAAATTCCTCCAGTTGGCCTGGTATGGGCGGCACGATAATTAGCACTGCGGCCTCACAGCGCCAAGGACCCGGGTTCACTTCCCAGCTTGGGTCATTGTCTGTGCGGAATATGCACGTTCTCCCCCAGTAGTTTCCTCCAGATGCTCTAATTTTGTCCCAAAGACGTGCTGGTTAGGTACATCGGCCATGCCAAATTCTCCTCAGCATATCGGAGAATCTCGCCCAGTATCTCACTTGAATACTTCAGAAAGCAATTGAGAGTTAACCACATTGCTGTGGCTTTGAAGTCACAGTCAGGCCAGACTGGGTAAGGATGACAGATTTATTTCCCAAAAGGACGTTAATGAACCAGATGGGTTCTTCTGCCAACTAACAATGGTTTTTCATGGTCATCAGTAGATTCCAGATATTTTTTATTGAATTCGAATTCCACCATCTGCCGTGGCGATTTTCAAACCCGGGTCCCCAGAACATTGAGCTTCCAGATTTATAGTCTATCAATAATGACACTAGGCCATCACCTCCTCATTAGCTTGTTCAGAAAGCTTGGCCTTCGATTCCCAGCTTGGGTCACTGTCTGCGCGGAGTCTGCACATTCTCTGCTTGGGTTTCCTCCGGGTGCTCCAGTTTCCTCCCACAGTCCAAAAGACAAGCTGGTTGGTGCTAAATTTTCCCTCAGTGTTCCCAAACAGGACCGGAGTGTGGTGACTAGGGGATTTTCAAAGTAACTTCATTGCAGTGTGAACGTTAGCCGCACTTGTGATTAATAAGTAAACTTTCACTTTCATGCCTCAATTTAAAAACTCCCATGTTTGATTTCAAACATCTTCTTGCCCCTCCCAGTCTCTACAATCTCTTCCAGCCTCTCTGTGCTCTTCCGTATCAAACCCTGTTCCCTTCCATATCAGACCCTGTAATCCTCTGTATCAGATCCTGTTCCCCTCCGTATCAGACCCTGTAATCCTCTGTATCAAACGCTGTAATCCTCTGTATCAAACCCTGTTCCCTTCGGTATCAGACCCTGTTCCTCTCCGTGTCAGGCCCAGTGCCCCTCTGTATCCTCTCTTTATCAGACCCCGTTCCCCTCCGTATCAGACTCTGTTCCCCTCTTATCAGACTCTGTTCCCCTCAGTATCAGACCCCGTTCCACTCTGTATCAGGCCCCGTTCCCCTCTGTATCAGACCCTGTGCCCTCCGTATCAGACTCTGTTCCCCTCTTATCAGACTCTGTTCCCCTCAGTATCAGACCCCGTTCCCCTCTGTATCAGGCCCCGTTCCCCTCTGTATCAGACCCTGTGCCCTCCGTATCAGACCCCATTCCCCTCCCAATCAGACTCTGTTCCCCTCTTATCAGACTCTGTTCCCCTCAGTATCAGACCCCGTTCCACTCTGTATCAGACCCCGTTCCCCTCTGTATCAGACCTGTGCCCTCTGTATCAGACCCCGTTCCCCTCCGTATCAGACCCTGTGCCCTCCGTATCAGACCCCGTTCCCCTCCGTATCAGACTCCGTTCCCCTCTTATCAGACTCTGTTCCCCTCTCTATCAGACCCCGTTCCCCTCTCTATCAGACCCCGTTCCCCTCCGTATCAGACCCTGTGCCCTCCGTATCAGACCCTGTGCCCTCCGTATCAGACTCTGTTCCCCTCTGTATCAGACCCTGTGCCCTCTGTATCAGACCCTGTGCCCTCTGTATCAGACCCTGTGCCCTCTGTATCACACCCTCTGCTCCTCCACCATTTTAATCGCTCCACAATGGTGATTTTATTTTCGATCTCTCTCTCTGGATTGACTCTATTTTTTTTTTGTCCCATCTCTTTACCTCGCTGGTGTGTCTTGCTCTTAAAAGAAATTTTTTTTTAAACCCTGAGAATTTTAAAAATAAACAAGAGAAACTGACTTTGAAAGTTTCTTTTTTAACTTAGCGGTGATACTTATATCAATCAGCACTTTGTGAAATGAGTAGTGATTGTGGCAGGAAGGAGAGGCTGACAGAGGGAGATGCGAGTAGATCATCCCAACTGCTGTAAAGTGTGGCTCACTGAACCCCCCCCCCCCCCTCCCCCCCCCCCCCCCCCCCCCCCCCCCCCCCCCACCCCCCCCCCCCCCACCCCTCCCCCCCCCCCCCGACTCCTCTTCCCCCCCCCCCCTCCCCCCCTCCCCCCCCCCCCCCCCCCCCCCCACCCGTCTTTCCCCCCCCCACCCCAGTTACAGCTGGGTCAAAAGATTGACTTTGAGGTATGTCTGAAAGAAGGATAAGGAGTTCTCAAAGAGGAGAGGGTTAGGACTGCACACTTCAGAGTCCAGGCAACTGAAGGCATTGTTGACAATGATGTAGAGGTGCCGGCGTTGGACTGGGGTAAACACAGTAAAAGATCTGACAACACCCATTTTAAATCCAACCGATTTATTTGTTGGTGAACTTGCAAGCTTTCGGCTTTTGTAGCCTTCTTCAGGCGGACGAGGTGTTCTGGTCTGCAATAGCACACATGTCAGCACAGATAGTTTACAGATTGCTGATTAGAATCCGAATCCTTACACCTAACCTGCTATTCAAGTCTTAAATTGGCTAACAACGTGGGTGGAAGGAGCACTGAGCACAGGTTAGAAAACCTCGCAGTAAGTGAGGTTTTTTGCTAACCCAGGCAAGTCATGGGGGTTACAGATAGTGTGACATGAAGCCAAGATCCCTGTTAAAACAATCCTCATGTGTGTGTGGAACTTGGCTATCAGTCTCTGCTCAGCAGCTCTGTGACACACGACAGCGCAGAGCCGCTGAGCAGAGACTGATAGCCAAGTTCCGCACGCGTGAGAACGGTCTAAACAGGGATCTTGGCTTCATTTCACACTATCTGTAACCCCCGTGACTTGCCTGGGTTAGCAAAAAACCTCACTTACTGTGCTGTCTGGAGACAATACACATCTCTTTAATCTGTGCTCAGTGCTCCTTCCACTCGCATTGTTAGCCACTTTAAGACTTGAATAGCAGGTTAGGTGTAAGGATTCGCATTCTAATCAGTAATCTGTAAACTATCTGTGCTGACATGTGTGCTATTGCAGACCAGAACACCTCATCTGCCTGAAGAAGACTACAAAAGCCGAAAGCTTGCAAGTTTACTATCAAATTGGATTTAAAATGGGTGTTGTCAGACCTCTTACATGGTTGACAATGACAGAGCTATTTTTATTTATTTATTCTGGGATTTGGGCTGGACCAGCATTAGCTGCCAATCCCTCATTGCCCTTGAATTTATTAGGCTATTTCAGAGCACAGCGCGGTGGAACAGTGGTTAGTGTTGCTGCCTCACAGGGACCTGGGTTCGATTCCCAGCTTGGGTCACTGTCTGTGTGGAGTCTGCATGTTCGCCCCGTGTCTGTATAGGTTTCCTCCAGGCGCTCCAGTTTCTTCCCACAGTCCAAAGACAGATTGGCCATGCTAAATTGCCCCTTAGTGTCCCGGGATGCATAGACTAGCAGGGTAAATATTTGGTGTGATAGAGATAGTGTGTAGTTTGGATTGTTGTCAATGCTGACTCAATGGGCCAAATGGCCTCCTTCTGCACTGTAGGGATTCTATGATTAATTAAGAGAGGCGATGACCCAGTGGCTTTATCGCTAGACTATTAATCCTGAAAGCTCAGTTAATGGTCTGGGGACCCAGGTTCAAATCCTACCATGCCAGATAGAGGAATTTGAATTCAATAAAAACAAAATCTGAAATTAAGGATCTACTGATGACCGTGAAACCATTGACAATTGTTGGAAAAACCCATCTGGTTCATTAATGCCACTTTAAGGAAGGAAATCTGCCATCCATCGCCCAATCTGGCCTACCTGTGACTCCAGAGCCACAGCACTGTGATTGACTCTCAAGTACCCTCGGGCAACTAGGGATGGGCAATAAATGCTGACCCAGCCAGCGACACCCATATGCCATGAATGAAAAAGAAAATTAACTTTGAAGAGGGTTTAGAGAAACACTTAAAGGAGATTTTAGCTTGTGTATCACGTTAATTATCTTCCATTCTCTTCCCAAACGCGATGGTACACTAACAGCGCATTAAGGCTGTTTTCATAGCTAGTAATTCCCAAAACATGTCACTAGCCTGTTGCCAGGGGCTTATAGCTTGAGTGGGGAAGGGGAGGGGGGGTGTGGGTGGGGGGGAGCGTGGGACACCTCTCCACATCAGGCAGTCAGGAGTCTCTCCCACTTCTTATCTCCAGCCATTGGGGGGTTTGGAAGGATTTGTGGGTTGACACTCAACCTGTTTGGCCACCTTATCGATGCACCTCCCTTGGCCATCAATTCCTGGGGTCAGACTCGAACCCAGAGCTTCTAGCTCGGAAGCAGTGACATCAATCCCACTGCGCCCCAAGAAGTCCTCCTGTTAGTTTCCTAGGTATGTTGTTTGTATGTCTATGTAATAATGTGTGAAACACTGTACTTGTAACCGGAATGATCTCATGTATGCATGTTCCCTGGATTGTAATAGCACTTACACTTCAAAAGATACTTTATTGGCTATAATGAACTTTGCATTGCCTTGAAAGGTGCTTTACAAATACATGTTTGCATGTTGTCCCTGTGTCTGCATGGGTTTCCTCCGGGTGCTCCAGTTCCCTCCCACAGTCCAAAGATGTGCAGGTTAGGTGGATTGGCCATGCTAAATTGCCCTTTGGTATGGGGGGTCAGCAAGGTAAATATGTGGAGTTATGGGGATTGGGCCTGTGTGGAATTGTTGTTGGTACAGGCTCAATGGGCCGAATGGCCTCCTTCTGCACTGCAGCAATTCTGTGATTCTATCCTGGATCTCACAGCATTGACAATATTACAGCTAAAGAGAGTTATCTTGGCCCATAAATTAAGACTAATTTTAATCGTGAATTGACTCAAAAGCACTGGGGAGGCATGGAGCTCCAGTTATTATTACTCTCATTAATTCATATCCAATAAAAAACAGCGTGTACTGCCTATCCTTAATTGCCTCTCGGGAAGGGGGTGGTGAGCCGCCATCTTGAATCGCTGAGGTGTCACAGTAAATTCACCTCAGTCTCAGAAGACCATCAGCTAGTGTCCCACCCAGGCCCTAACCGGTAACCCCATTTATTCACCCTGTCAATCTCTCTGACGCTAAGGGGCAGTTTAGCATGGCCAATACACCTAGCTGCATATCTTTAGACAGTAAGGGGCAATTTAGCATGGCCAATCCACCCAACCTGCACATTTTTGGACAATAAAGGGCAATTTAGCATGGCCAATCCACCTAACCTGCACATCTTTGGACACTAAGAAGCAGCTTAGCATGGCCAATACACCGAACCCACACATCTTTGGATACTAAGGAGCAATTTAGCATGGCCAATACACCTAGCTGCACATCTTTGGACAGTAAGGGCCAATTTAGCATGGCCAATCCACCTAACCTGCACATCTTTGGATACTAAGGAGCAATTTAGCATGGCCAATACACCGAACCCACACATCTTTGGACACTAAGGGCCAATTTAGCATGGCCAATCCACCTAACCTGCACATCTTTGGATACTAAGGAGCAATTTAGCATGGCCAATACACCGAACCCACACATCTTTGGACACTAAGGGCCAATTTAACATGGCCAATCCACCTAACCTGCACATCTTTGGATTGGAGCAGAGGCCATATGTTCTCACAAGCTTTTTTCCCCATCACCATTTTTTTAAAAAGTAAATGCCTTTCGAAGAAATGAAATAAATTGAGTAACAGTGATTCTGCTCAAGGTTGCAGTGCCTGATGGTTTAATCTTTCAGTCCTGCAGTCTCCGGGGTAATCCTGGAGGGATAGACAGCTCCACTACAACAGGTCAGGGATCAAACAGCGTGGAGATGGCTGAACAATCTCAGTATCACTGAATGGGTGCCTTCAAATACCATTGGTATGGCATTTAAATTCTGTACATTCTAGAATTAAATAGCAAATCTCAGTGATGATAACCCTGATTGTACATTGATTGTTGCAAAAACCCATCTGATTCACTAATTTTTAGGGAGGGAAATCTGCCGTCCTTACCCGATCTGGCCTACATGTGACTCCAGTACCACAGCAATGTGGCTGACTCTCAACCGCCCTCTGAAATGGATGAACGAGGTTTAGGCACGGCTTTTATTGCCCATCCTTAGAGGGCAGTTCAGGAGGCGAACCCATGGGCAATAAATGTGAAATTCTCATCCCATGTGGTCTCACAGGTTATTATTTCGGAGTGCGCTGTCAATCTAAAGTATCAGAGGTTATCTGTATGGAGGTTTTATCATCAGGGTTAAGGTATCTGCCTCGCTATCAGTGAGAATTCTTTCATGTGGAATAGTGGTTTAAACTGTGTGGTCAACAGTCACTAAGGTGACAGCCACACAGTTGACACTGATAATGGAACAAACACACACACCCACCCATCCACCCACACACACACAAACACACACACACAAAAACACACACACACACAAAACATATACACACACTCATGCTCACACACAGTCAAACACACACACACTCTCAAACACATACACACACACACAAAAACACACACACACAAACATATACACACACTCATGCTCACACACAGTCAAACACACACACACTCTCAAACACATACACACACACACACACACACACACACAAACATATACACACACTCATGCTCACACACAGTCAAACACACACACACTCTCAAACACATACACACACACTTACACAAACATATACACACACTCATGCTCACACACAGTCAAACACACACACACTCTCAAACACATACACACACACTTACACAAACATATACACACACTCATGCTCACACACAGTCAAACACACACACACTCTCAAACACATACACACACATTTACACAAACATATACACACACTCATGCTCACACACAGTCAAACACACACACACTCTCAAACACATACACACACACACACACACTTACACAAACATATACACACACTCACACACATAAATATACACATGCACACAAACATACCAAACATACACACGCTCTCACGCACACGCACTCATATAAACACACACACACCCTCACACACATATTCACACACAAACATACACACGCTCTCTCACACACACACTCACATATACAAACACACACACACACACATACACACACTCACACACACACAAACATACACACACTCTCATACCCTTACACACACACACTCACAAACGTACACACACACCATCACATACACGTACTCACACACATGCACACACATACACACACGCATGCATACATTCTCCCTCACACTTACACATTCACACACATAGTCACACATGCACACCTCCTCACACACACATACACACACAAACATACAGACTCTCTGACACACACACTCACACACACACACTCACACACCCTCACACACACACATGCACACACATACACACACACATGCATATATTCCCCCTCACACTCACACACACATTCACGCACACAGTCATACACACTCACACACATACTTACACACATACACACACACACACACACATCCCCGCACACACCCACCCACACACACACACACACACACACACAAAATTTTTGACACTTCCGTGTGCATACAGTGAATCAGCAGTTAAACTTTTTGAGGAAACCTCTTTGCAGCTAAGAATTATCAGACCGGTGGGAACTCAGTATTGGCAATGTTTTCAGAACAAAAATATTGTTTCAAGAACATGATTGTATGAATAACAGAATGATACTCTGCAGAAATAGGCCATTCAACCCATTGTTCCTGTGGATGGCCTATCCCATTAATCCCACTCCCTGTATGACATTTTATTTATGTTCGGACATCACTGACCAGACTAGTTCCTGGTTCCCAGGACTCTGCTGCCCTTGGCCTTCTAGCTGGTAGCAGTCATTGTCTGCTGCCTAAGGAACCTGTTGTATTATTGTGGGTTTATTTATTAGTCACAAGTACATTAACACTACAATGAAATTACTGTGAAAATCCCGGAGTTGCCACACTCCTGATGGGTACACTGAGGGAGAATTCAGCACGGCCATTGCACCCTAGCCAACACGTCTTTGGGAGGGAACCAAACACCCAGAGGAAACCCATGCAGACATGGGGAGAACATGCAGACTGTAATCCATGCTGGGAATCGAACCCGGGTCCCTGGCACTGTGAGGCAGCAGTGCTAACCACAGTGCCACCCTCCCTAGTACTATGGGATCTTGCTGTGTGCATTTCCTGCTTCGCGACAGCCAGGATTCTCTGGCCTCCCACACCCCCTCTACCGTGGGCAGGCGAGAACAGAGAAAGTCTCTGTCCCTGGCAGGAGGAAACTGGGTGAGGTGGGAGAATTCAAAGTCTACCTCACTGTGTGCGCAAACACTGCGATTGAGCAAAATCCATGGTAGAGTTTAGGAGGGCGGTAGAATTTTCTTCCTCTTCTGTGAGCATTGCGGGCAAAGATGGCATTTATTTCCCATCCTTCATGGCTCTCCAAGGGGTGATGATGTCTCTCTTTCTTCACCACAACTCACTCAGGCATTTCAGAGGGCAGTTGAGAGTCAACCATATTGCTGTGGCTCTGGAGTCCCATATAGGCCAGACGGGGTAAGGACGGCAGATTTCCTTCCCTAAAGGGACATTAGTGAACCAGATAGGTTTTTACAACAATCAACAACGCTTTCATGGTCACCATTAAGCTTTTAAATTCCAGATTTTTATGGGATTCAAATTTCACCTTCACAGAATCCCTACATTACAGAATGAGGCTATTTGGCCCATCAAGCCTGGACCATCTGTGTCGAGTCTGCACATTCTCACCGTGTCTGCGTGGGTTTCCTCTGGGTGTTCTGGTTCCCTCCCAAAGACGTGCTGGCTAGGGCATTAGCTGTGCTAAATTCTCCCTCTGTGTACCAAACAGGACTACGGCAACTCAGGGATTTTCACAGTAACTTCATTGCAGGGTTAATATCCTTTTGGGAAGGAAATCTGCCGTCCTTACCTTATACGTGACCCCAGAGCCACAGCAATGTGGTTGACTGTCCACTACCCTGGGGCAACAAGGGATGGGCAATAAATGCTGGCCCAGCCAGCAAGGGACACATCCCACGAATGAATGGAAGGAAATAAAAAATGAACAACGCACACTGGGATGGGCTTCTGGAGTTGGCACAGCAGATGTGACTGGCCAGCTCCTGCTCTGACACTTGTTGCCATGGAGATGCCGGCATCGGAGTGGGGTGGGTGCAGTAAGAAGTCTCAGAGCACCAGGGTTGTTAAAATCCAACAGGTTTATTTGGAACCATAGACTTTTGGAACACTGCTCCTTCCTCAGGGAAGGAGACAACTCCCCTTGTCATCTAGGGCTGCTCGGTAGCACAGCAGTTAGCACTGCTGCTTCACAGCTCCAGGAACCTGGGTTCGATTCCCGGTCACTGTTCTGTGTGGAGCTTGCACATTCTCCTCGTGTCTGCATGGGTTTCTTCCGGGTGCTCCTGTTTCCTCCCACAATCCAAAGATGTGTGGATTTGGTGGATTGGCCATGCTAAAATTGGCACTTAGTGTCCTGAGGTTAGAGGGATTAGCAGGTAGAATATGTAGGGATATGGAGGTAGGGCCTGGATGGGATAGTGGTCGGTGCAGATTCAATGGGCTGAAGGGCCTCTATCAGTAGGGTTTTATGATCTTTGGTGTGAGAAAATAATAGAAGTGTGGTCTTCAAAGGGTTAAGGTTTACTCTTTGCTGCTTTTTTAGCCTATTTTTTTGCAGTCACCTCATGTTTTGCTCTCTCTCTCTCCACTACAGCTAACCCAAAGTGGATTGCCAGGGTGTTGGGTTGCTGGTGCGCTGTACTTCAATTCAATGCGAGGCACACTGGCTAAAGGAGGTATATGATGGAAAAAGTTGTGGCCTCTTCGTCACCAAGGGGAGAGAATCAGAGCCCTGTGAAGACCGAACCAGGGTACATTAGTGAGTCCCCGACTAATGACAGAGACAGAGGGGGAATCACAACCCAAGCTCTGGATTTGACCCCCGGCGACGCCGCTCAGAAGAGCAAACCAGACCCATCCGAACCGGTTTCCGTAGCGACGCCTTCCAGCTCCTCGGCAAACCTGCCCTCGGACACGCCGGTGATTAGCCTGGGACACAGCAAGCTGCGGGCAGTGGCCATCGGCGAGCAGGTCAATGGAGGGGGCAGGATCGTCCAGACCACCCAGCTGACGGCCTTGCACCCCATCCCGTCCCTGGACAGCCGGATGGTGCAGCTCTCCAACCGCCCGGTGGCGTCGCTCCCGCTTCCGAGCCCCCTGCTCGCTGCCCGGTACCATCCTCACCCCCTCATCAACAGGTTAGTCTCGCGGTCTCAGCCCTTCCGCTGGAGTGATTGACCCTTCGGTGCCAGTTTAAAATTGATCTCAGTCAGTGTGACTCCAGGCCATGCTGTGGGGTCTGCGCATTCTGCCAGTGTCTGCATGGGTTTCTTCCGTGTACCCCGGTTTCCTCCCACAGTCCAAATATGTGCACATTAGGTGGATTGGCCATGCTAAATTGCCCCTTAGTGACCAACAATGTGCAGGTTATGTGGATTGGCCATGCTAAATTGCCTCTTAGTGTCCAAAAATATGCAGGTTAGGTGGATTGGCCATGCTAAATTGCCCCTTAGTGTCCAAAGATGTGCAGGTTAGGTGGATTGGCCATGCTAAATTGCCCCTTAATGTCCAAAGATGTGCAGGTTAGGTGGATTGGCCATGCTAAATTGCTCCTTAGTGGCCAAACATATGCAGGTTGGGTGGATTGGCCATGCCAAATTGCCCCTTAGTGCCCAAAGACGTGCAGGTTAGGTGGATTGGCCATGCTAAATTGCCCCTTAGTGGCCAAAGATGTGCGGGTTAGGTGGATTGGCCATGCTAAATAGCTCCTTAGTGGCCAAACATGTGCAGGTTAGGTGGATTGGCCATGCTAAATTGCCCCTTAGTGTTCAAAGACGTGAGGTGAGGTAGATTGGCCATGCTAAATTGCCCCTTAGTGTTCAAAGATGTGAGGTTAGGTGGATTGGCCATGCTAAATTGCCCCTTAGTGTTCAAAGATGTGCAGATTAGGTGGATTGGCCATGCTAAATTGCTCCTTAGTGGCCAAACATATGCAGGTTAGGTGGATTGGCCATGCTAAATTGCCCCTTAGTGCCCAAAGACATGCAGGTTAGGTGGATTGGCCATGCTAAATTGCCCCTTCGTGGCCAAAGATGTGCGGGTTAGGTGGATTGGCCATGCTAAATAGCTCCTTAGTGGCCAAACATGTGCAGGTTAGGTGGATTGGCCATGCTAAATTGCCCCTTAGTGTTCAAAGATGTGAGGTTTGGTAGGTTGGCCATGCTAAATTGCCCCTTAATGTCCAAAGATGTGCAGGTTAGGTGGATTGGCCATGCTAAGTTGACCCTTAGTGTCCAAAGATGTGCAGATTAGGTGGATTGGCCATTCTATGTGTTATAACATCTGCACGAGTATGTATTATTTTATGTATTATTCTTACATATTCAGTGTGTAACAGATGTGCTCTGCACTTGGAGACTACTTCTGTGGCAGCCAATCATAGATTCCCTACGGTACAAAAGAGACAATTCGGCCCATTAAGTCTATAACAACCACAATCCCATCCGTGCCCTATTACCATAACTATGAATGGCCCATCCTCACCACCCAAAACCTATCCCGTAATTCCACATGTTCACTCTGCTAGACCCCCTGACACTCGGGGCAATTTAGCAAGGCCAGTAGGGTGGTACGGCAGCACGCCGTTTAGCTCTGATGCCTCACAGCGCCAGGGACCCAGGTTCAATTCCTGGCTTGTCGATGTGGACATGTTCTCCCTATGGGTTTCCTCCGGATGCTCCAGTTTTATCCCACAGTCCGAAAGACGTATCGGATAGGTGCTAAATTCACCCTCCAAACAGGCACTGGAGTCTGGCGACTGGAGGATTTTCACAGTAAATTCATTGCTTGCAGGGAGACAGTTGAATCTGGCCACAGAGCTCACAAAAATCTGAGGACACATACCAACCAACTTAAGAACAGTTTCTTCCCTGCTGCCATCAAACTTTTGTATGGACCTGACTGATATTAAGCTGATCTTTCTCGATACCCTGGCGATGACTGTAACACCACATTCCGCACCCTCTCCTTTCTTGCTTCTCTGTGTATTCAATGAACGGTATGCTTTGTCTGCATCGCTTGCAGGAAACAATACAGGGCTGGTCACATAACAGGGCACGTTACCCGGTAAGCTTTCAGCAAAGCGGTCAGCTTCTGGAACAATCCCACAAAATCTACTGACTTCAATTCCATCCCCAGCCGCGGGCACTGGGCTGGGTCCCCAGTCCAGTACCACATTGGTCTCCCACCACACCCAACTGCCCAATGAAGGTAATCAAGCAACAAATTCTATTACTTGGAGAGTAAAGACCTCCCTGATAAAGGCCGATCCATGATCAGAATTTGATTTTGTAATTTATTATTGTCACGTGTACTGGGATACAGTGAAAAGTATTGTTCCTTGCACGCTACACAGACAAAGCATACCATTCATACAGTACATAGGGTAGCAAGAAAGGAGAGGGTGCAGAATATAGTGTGATAGTCATAGCCAGGGTATAGAGAAACATCAGCTTAATATAAGGTAGGCCCATTCTTCCTGCCGATGGCAGCAGGGAAGAAACTGTTCTCAGGTCGGTCGGTATGTGACCTCAGACTTTCGTATCTTTTTCCTGATGGAAGAAGGTGGAAGAGAGAATGTCCAAGGTGTGTGGGGTCCTTTGAGGCAGCGGGAAGTGTAGATGGAGTCCAAGGATGGGAGGCTGGTTTGCGTGATGGATTAGCGTCGTTTACAACCGTCTGTGGTGTCTTGCAGTCTTGGGCAGAGCAGGAGCCATACCAAGCTGTGACACCAAGAATGCTTTCTTTGGCGCATCTATAAAAGTTGATGAGAGTTGTGGTGGACATGCCAAAAATCCATAGCCCCTGAGAATCTTGTATTGCTCGGGCAATCGCATGAAGCAAGCTTGCCAACAATCCAGAAGCCAGTCTAAATGAATTAAGCAGAAAATGACTTTACATGGCCCGCCTGCCTTTATAGTTAGCTAGATTTCCGTGTCAGGGTCCTATTTAAAGGTTACAGCTCAGCCTTTAATACCATTATTCTGATGACACTCATCTCCAAACTCCGCGGGCTGGGCTTTGGCTCCTCCCCCCGTGACTGAATCCTAAACTTCCGAAGCCACAGACAGTAAGTATAGGCAACAACACCTCTTCCACCCTCAATGCCAGTGTTCCACAAGGTCATTGTTCTCAGCCCCCTACTATACTCCTTATACATCTTCGACTGTGCGGCCAAATTCCCTTCCAATTCGATTTTCAAGCCTGCTGATGACACCACTGTAGTGGGTCGGATCTCAAACAATGAGGAGACAGAGCTCAGGAATGAGTTAGAGAATCTAAGGAACTGGTGCGGCAACAAAAATCTCTCCCTCAAAGTTAAGAAAACACAGGCGATAGTCATCAACTTCAGGAAGTGTAATGAAGGACATGGGGAATGAAGTAGAAATGGTCGAGAACTTCAAGTTTTTAGGTGTGCAGATCACCAATAACCTGCCCTGGTCTCCCCATGCGGACACTATACTTACAAAAGGACACCAACGCCTCTACTTTCTCAGGAAATTAAGGAAATTTGGCATGTCAGCTACAACTCTCACCAACTTTTAAAGATGCACCATAGAAAGTATTCTTTCCGGTTGTATCACAGCTTGGTATGGGCTCCTGCTCTGACCAAGACTGCAAGGAACTACAAAGAGTTATGAACAAAGCCCAGTCCATCACTCAACCCAATCTCCCATCTATTGACTCTGTCTACACTTTCCGCTGTCTCGGAAAAGCAGCTAGCGTAATTAAGGACCTCACGCACCCAAGACATTCTCTCTTCCACCTTCTTCCATCATGAATAAAAATACAGAAGTCTGAGGTCACGCACCAACCGACTCAAGAACAGTTTCTTCCCTGCTGCTGTCAGACTTTTGAATGGACCTACCTCGCACTAAGTTGATCTTTCTCTGGACCCTAGCTATGACTGTAACACCACATTCTGCACTCTCTCTTTTCCTTCTCTATGAACAGTATGCTTTGTCTGTATAGCGCGCAAGAAACGATACTTTATTTATTGGTATCACAAGTAGGCTTGTATAAACATTGCTGCAATGATGTTACTGTGAAAATACCCTAGTCACCACACCCTGGTGCCTGTGCGGGTATGCCAAGAGAGAATTTAACACGACCATTGCACCCTAACTGACACGTCTTTCAGACTATGGGGGGAAACCGGAGCACCCAGAGGAAACCCACGCCGACACGGAAGGAGAATGTGCAGAATCTGTGCAGACAGTGACCCAAGCCGGGAATCGAACCTGGGTCCCTGGCGCTGTGAGGCAGTAGTGCTAACCACTGTGCCACCATGCTACCTTCAGTGTATATACTCAGATATCCCCTCCCTCCCAACACCCCCTAC
Source organism: Sphyrna mokarran (assembly GCA_024679065.1). NCBI lineage: Eukaryota > Metazoa > Chordata > Chondrichthyes > Carcharhiniformes > Carcharhinidae > Sphyrna > Sphyrna mokarran. The sequence continues at coordinate 11,830,017 of JAGIQG010000035.1, forward strand.
ACTCTCCACAACCCCCTCATTAATCTGATTGCAATATTTCCCCAGGGAGTTGGTGTAATGATGCCAGAATCATCGTAGCCCCTCGAGTAAACATATTGTCAGTGTTGTGCCAGTTGGTATTAGTCCTAACTTGCACCATTGGAATAAACTCCACAGTGCATAGACACAACAGTTTAAAAAGCAGTAAGTGGTGGGAGATTTTGATAACTGTAATAAAATGCCTTTATGACCATGCTGCCTTTCGCACAGAAACGTAGAAGATAGGAGCAGGGGAGACCATTCGGCCCTTCGAGCCCTGCTCCTCCATTCATCACCATCACAGCTGATCACTCAATATCCTAATCCTGTTTTAGTTGCTCACTGCTCCATGGACCCAAGTTCGATTCCAGACTTAGGTGATTGTGCAGAGTTTGCATGTTCTCCCAGTGTCTGCATGGGTTTCCTTCGCGTGCTCCAGTTTCCTCCCAGGTGCCAAAGATGCGCAGATTAGGTGAATTGGCTGTGCTAAATTGCTCCTTAGCATCTAAAAGATTTTTTTTTTAAGTTTATTTATTAGTGTCACAAGTAGGCTGACATTAACACTGCAATGAAGTTACTGTGAAAATCGCTTAGTTGTCAAATTCAGGTGCCTTTTTGGGTGCACTGAGGGAGAATTTAGCATGACTAGTGGTCATAACCTTTGATCCCCGAGTGCTATACCCAGCCACCTCTTGAATACATTCAATGTTTTGGCATCAACTACTTCCTGTGGGAATGAATTCCACAGGCTCACCACTCTTTGGGTAAAGAAATGTCTCCTCACCTCTGTCCTAAATGGTCTATCCCAAATCCTCAGACTGTGACTCCTCTGATTCTGGACTCCTGCCACCATGGAGTCCATGGAAGGACGTTTCCACTGATAGGAAAAACTAGAACCAGAAGGCACAACTTTACGCTAAAGAGACAATTCTTTAAAACAGAGATGAGGAGGAATTTCTTCAGCCAGAGCATGGTGAATCTGTGGAACTCTTTGTCGCGGAAGGCTGTGGAGGCCAGGTGATTGAGTGTCTTTAAGACAGAGATAGATAGGTCTTGATTAAGAAGGGGATCAGGAGTTATCGGGGAAAAGGCAGGAGGAATGGGAATCAGCCATGATTGAATGGCGGAGCAGACTCGATGGGCCTAATTCTGCTCCTATATCTTATGGTGTTATTGGAAACGCCTTCCTTGCAATTACCCTATCTAGTCCTGTTAGAATTGTATAATTCTCTACAGGATTCACCCCTCATTGTTTTTCCTTTCTTTGAGAAACTTTGAAAGCATAATTGATCATTTCTTTGTCTCCTTCTTCTTGGTGGAGATTTACTGGTATCCATGGCAACACTAAAGGAAAAGGCAACTAATCTTAATCTTAACTATTAAGGTGTGTGTCACACTTTTATTCAGCAAGAAAGAGTTGCACAGTGGTTAACACTGCTGCTCCCTTCTCCATGGACCCTAGTCTTAGGTGATTCTGCGGAGTTTGCATGTTCTCCCAGTGTCTGTGTGCATTTCCTCCGGGTGCTCCAGTTTCTTTCCAAAGTCCAAAGACGCGCAGGTTAGGTGGATTGGCCATGCTAAATTGCCTCTTAGTGTCCAAAGATGTGAGAGTTAGGTGGATTGGCCATGCTAAATTGCCTCTTAGCATACTAAGATGTGCAGGTTAGGTGAATTGGCCATGCTAAATTGCCTCTTAGTGTCCAAAGATGTGCGAGTTAGGTGGATTGGCCATGCTAAATTGCCTCTCAGCATACTAAGATGTGCAGGTTGGGTGGATTGGCCATGCTAAATTGCCTCTTAGCATACTAAGATGTGCAGGTTGGGTGGATTGGCCATGCTAAATTGCCTCTTAGTGTCCAAAGATGTGCGAGTTAGGTGGATTGGCCATGCTAAGTTGTGCCTTAGTTTCCAAAGATATGCAGGCTAGGTGAATTGGCCATGCTAAATTGTCCCCTAGTGATCAAAGATCTGTAGATTTGGGGGATTAGTAAAGTTAACGCGTGGGGTAATGGGGATAGGGCCTGGATAAGAACCTCCATTTGATGACCCTCTTGGCAGTTCAACCCTTACAAGGGACCAGAGTCACTATTACACCAAGGCTGTAAGGCAGAAGGGGAGATATAGGAGCAGGAGAAAGCTATTCAGCCCCTTCAAGCCATTCTATCACTCAACCATTGCACGGCTGATCAGGCAGAAGTGGGTGTTGATAAGGAGACACTCTGTTTGAGTTTTGGAAAACAGGAAGTTGTTGGGTGAAGGGGGAAACTGAGCGATAAAAGGAAACCAGGTACTTCTAAAATCAGTGAGTGAGCTCAGGACATCTTGGGGATGTTCAGTGAAGAAACGAGAGAGGCTGTTTGCTTGAAGCTTCAGTGGAATGAGGAAGTTCAGAGGGTCATATCCTGTCATGGAATCAACTGAAATGAAAATAAGAAAGTGTTTCAAAAGAGAAAGAGGGAGAAATTATCAGACAAATTGTTTTTTAAAAATCGTCAAGGAGAATCATTCGATCATTGTATTAGATTGTTGAGTATAGTGTAAGTGAGGTTCAACTGTGAGCTTTAATCATTAAGCTATATTTGGTATGGAACATTCAAACACAGAACATAGAACATAGCACACTACAGCACAAACAGGCTCTTCGGCCCACAAGTTGCGCCGATCATATCCCTACCTACCAGGCCTATCTGTAACCCTCAATCCCATTAAAATCCCAAGTATTCATCCAGAAGTCTCTTAAAAGACCCCAACAAGTTCACCTCCACCACCACTGATTTCACTCATTCACCACCCTCTGAGTGAAAAACTTACCCCTGGACATTTCCTCTGTACCTGCTCCCCAGCAACTTAAACCTGTGTCCTCTCGTAGCAACCATTTCAGCTCTGGGAAATAGCCTCCAAGAATCCATTCTACCTCTCAACATCTTATAAGCCGCTATCAGGCCATGGCAAGAGAGAGGGGCAAATGTTGTGCCTTTGTTTGAAAAGAGCTGCAGGGAAAAGCATGGCAACTACAGGCCAGTGAGACTCAATTCTGCACTGGGTAATTTGTTAGAAGATATTTTGAATACACGTATTTTCCATAGTGACAGCTTTTTCAGCCAGTGGAGTACATTTTGAAGAGTATTATTCATTTTTATGATGTAGGAAACACGGCATTAATTTGTGCACAGCAAGATCCCATACAAAGCCATGGAACAAATGAACAATTTCATTTGTTTTTAGATATTGGCTGAAGGCCATGGTATTAGAAGGTTGGATGGAGAGAAATTCATTGGGTATATTCAGGGGAAATCTCTCATTCAGTATCTTGTTGACCTGATGAGGAAGAGGGCAAAACTTGACCTCCTCATGAGAAATAAGGAAGGGACAGGAGTGTTAGTGAAGGATCACTTTGGGACCTGTGACCATAATTCTATTAGATTTAAGATAGTTATGGAGAATGGTAGGTCTGGACCAAAAGTTAAAATTCTAAATTGGGGCAAGGCCAATTTTGATGGTAGGAACTTTCAAAAAAGTTAACTGGGGGAGTCTGTGCGAAGGCAAAGGAAAGTCTGGTAAGTAGAACACTTTCAAAAGTGTGTTAACCAGAGTTCGGGGTAAATACGTTCCTCTTAGAATGAAGAGCAAGGCTGGCAGAAGTCGGGAACCCTGGATGACTCGGGATATTGAGGCCCTAGTCAAGAAGAAGAAAGAGGCATGTGACATGCCTCGGCAGTTGGGTTCAAGTGAATCCCTTGAAGGGTATAGGGGGTGTAGGAATAGAGTTAAGAGAGAAATCAGGAGAGCAAAAAGGGGACACAAGATCGTTTTGGCAGATAAGGCAAAGAAGAATCCAAACAGCTTCTACAAATACATAAAGGGCAAAAAAGTAACAAGTGAGAGAGTAGGGCCTCTTAAGGATCAACAAGGTTATCTATACGTGGATCCACAAGAGATGGGTGAAATCCTAAATGAATATTTCTCATCGGTTTTTACTGTTGAGAAAAGCATGGATATTAGAGAATTTGGGGAAATAAACAGTGATGTTTTGAGGAGTGTACATATTACAGAGAAGGAGGTGCTGGAAGTTTTACAGTGCATCAAGGTAGATAAATCTCTAGGACCTCATGAAGTGTATCCTAGAACATTGTAGAAGGCTAGGGAGGAAATTGCATGGCCCCTAGCAGAGATACTTGAATCATCGATAGTCACAAGTAAGGTGCCTGAAGATTGGAGAGTGGAAAATGTTGTGCCTTTGTTTAAAAAGAGCTCCAGGGAAAAGCCTGGGAACTATAGGCCAGTGAGCCTCACATCTGTGGTGGGTAAATTGTTAGAAGATATTTTGAGAAACAGGATCTATAGGTTTTTAGAGATGCAAGGACCGATTACGGACTGTCAGTGTGGCTTTGTGAGTGGAAAATCATGTTTCACAAATTTGATTGAGTTTTTTGAAGGGATAACCAAGAAGACAGATGAGGGCAGTGCAATTGATGTTGTCTACATGGAATTTAGCAAGGCCTTTGACAAGGTAGCACATGGTAGATTGTTGCATAAAGTTAAATCTCACAGGATCCAGGGTAAGATATCTAAACGGATACAAAATTGGCTTCTTGGCAGAAGCCAGAGGGTGGTTGTAGAGGGTTGTTTTTTTCAAACTGGAGGCCTGTGACCAGTGGTGTGCCTCAGGGCTCAGTGCTGGGCCCACTGTTATTGTCATTTATGTTAATGATTTGGATGAGAATGTAGGAGGCATGGTTAGTAAGTTTGCAGATGACGCTAAAATTGGTGGCATAATGGATAGTGAAGAAAGTTATCTCCAATTGCAATGAAATCTTCATCAATTGGGCCAGGGGGCTGACAAATGGCAGACGGAGTTTAATTAGATAAGTACAAGGTTATGCATTTTGGTAGATTAAACCAGGGCAGGACTTACTCAGTTATCGCTAAAGCATTGGGGAGAGTTAGAAGAGATCTAGGGATACATGTTCATAGCTCCTTGAAAGTGGAGTCACGGGTGGACAGAGTGGTGAAGACGGCATTCAGCATGCTTAGTTTCACTGGTGTTGCGTTGTGAGCCCCTCACCTCCATTCTCACTTGGACCGTCACTCACAGCAATGAACAACGCTGAGCTTTCTCAAGCTCCCCAAATGAGACCGCCGATATCATGCTGGAGTTTCATACATGGGGTTACGGGGACGGGGCCTGGGTGGGATTGTTGTCGGTGCTGCCCTGATGGGCTGAATGGCCTCCTTCTGCACTGTCGGGATTCTATGATTCTATGAGTCAGAATTGTTGGTTAGTTTTTTTATTCATTGGTGGGACATGGGCGTCGCTGGCTGGCATCCCTAGTTGCCCGAGGGCAGTTGAGAGTCAACCACATTGCTGTGGCTCTGGAGTCACGTATAAGCCAGACCGGTTAAGGGTGGCAGATTTCCTTCCAAGAAGAATACTTAGTGAACCATTATGCATCCTGAGTGTGGACTAACAACCTGACTTTATGGAACGTCATCCCGAAAGTGAAGACCAAATGGCAAAATTTATTAGTCTTTACATTACTTGGCGAGTGTGCACTTTGTAGTGTGACTCCATCTTGCGAAGTGTTCCTTGCGGACAGGGTTGCGTGGCTATTTCTGCAATTAAACATTTTGCCAGCTCTGACTACATGTAATGTTCCTGGGCAGCACAGTGGTACAGTGGTTAACGCTGCTGCCTCACAGCTCCAGGACCTGGATTTTGATTCCAGCCTTGGGTCACTGTCTGTGTGCACATTCTCCCCGTGTCTGCGTGGGTTTCCTCTGGGTGCTCCAGTTTCCGCCCACACTCCAAAGATGCAAGGGTTAGGTTGGATTGGCCATAAATTGACCCTCATGTTGGCGGATTCGCAGGGTAAATATGTGGGGGGGTTATGGAAGTAGGGCCTGGGTGGGGTTGTGGTCAGCACAGACTCAATGGACCAAGTGGCCTTCCTCTGCACTGTAGGCGTTCTATGACTCAGAGTAAGAGGAGGCCATTCAGCCCTTCAGGCCTGCTCTGTCATTCATGGCTAATCATCAAATTCGTAGAACAGGATCATAGAAGCCTACAGTGCAGAAGGAGGCCATTTGACCCATCGAGTCTGCACTGAACTCAATCCCATCCAGGCACTAGCCCCATAACCCCATGCATTTACCCTAGCTAGTCCCCCTGACACTAAGGGACAACTTGGCCAATCCACCTAACTCGCACATCTCAGGACAATGGGAGGAAACCGGAGCACTTGGAGAAAACCCACGCAGAGATGGAGAGAATGTGCAGACTCCATATAGATAGTCCCCAGAGAGGCAACAGTGCTAATTCGATATCCAGATTTCCCCTTTCCCACTCTCCCCTTATCCCTTGATCCCTTTAGCCCCAAGAGCCAAATTAGTTTCTTCCTGAAATGTCCTTGACATAGCAGAGAACGTTGTTCTGTTTTGGATTTTAGGGAAGTGGTTTCTCCGCAAAGTTCAAAGTTGTATTGAAAAGATGATACAATGGATTACCTCAACTCAGTGCGGGCTGCTCAATGACACTAGCTGAGGTTTGTTTGTTGCCTATCAACTGTGCTTAACCCTGTGCGTTAGGACATGAATGGGTTTTACTTTAGCACAGAGAGAGTTATAAGTAGGATAAACGCACGCAGTCTCTTTCCCAATTGGGGAATTGAGCAGTAGAGGGCACAGCTTCGAATTAAGAGGGGAAAGAATTAATGAGAACCTAAGGAGCCACTTTTTTTACACAGAGGGTGGTACTTTTGCGGAATGTCTGCCGGAGGAAGTGGTTGAGGCAGGGACACTGACAACATTTCAAACTAAGTAATCTCACAACACCGGCTGAAAGAGATTTATAAACTACTTATTGTGCCCATTCAACGCTTGCAACTTCATAACATTTAAAAGACATTTGGACAGATACACGGATCGGAAAGGTTTAGAGATATGGGCCAAACGCAGGCAAATGGGGTCAGCTTAGATTAGGGCATTTTGCATAGAAACATAGAGGATAGGAGCAGGATGAGGCCATTCAGCCCTTCATGCCTGCTTTCCCCCAATCATTACAATTATGTCTGATTGTCTAATTCAATAGTCTGATCCTATTTTCTCCCCATAACTTTTGGTCCTATTCGCCCCTATATCCAGCCACCTTTTGAATGCATTCAATATTTTAGCGTCAGCATGCTCATCACTCTTTGAAAGGGGTTGCCGTTACATGCAAACCTACAGGTCGAGGATAACGTGGGCAAGCATTCCAGAATGAGGGCGAGTTGGAACCTACTGCCTCCTGTCCAGAGAGGAATGAGAAGGGAGGGTTCAACAGCCCCATCCCTCAAGAAAGGACAATACGCTGAAGGAAACACGAAGCTGATTGGAGAGAGAAACAGGATACAAAACTTCAGTCCGACCTCGGACTCAAAATCTTTTACCCACGCAGGTCTGACTATCCACGGAGACAATGAGTCCTCTCTCACAGAATCATAAAATCATAGAAACCTACTTGGCAGGATGAGGCCATTCAGCCCATTAAATCTGCACTCATAACAATCCCGTTCGGGTCTATCCCCGTAACCACATGTATTTACCCTGCTAATCTTCCTGAAACTAATTTATCACGGACAATTTAGCAAGGTCAACCTACCTAAACACCATTGGACACTAAGGGACAATTTAGCATGGCCAATCCAAATAGCCTACACATCTTTGGACACTTAGGAGCAATTTAGTATGGCCAGTCCACCTAAACTTCACATCTTTAGGTTGTGGGAGGAAACCAGAATATGCAGAAACGTGCAAACCCCACGCAGCCAGTGACCCAAGGCCAGAATCGAACCCGGGCACCTGGCAGCATTGCTCCCGAAAGCTAAATACATGGAATATTGAGAATCATTTAGTCCAGCTCTCTGCAAAAGTTTGCGGTCAATGAGGAACTTAATGAGAGAGTTGATAGCGGAAAGCTTATTCAGTGCCCTGATCTAATGGAGACGCATAGTCACCACGGCAACACAAATTAGCTGAAGTCTTTTCTCCACCGTAATGTAATCATTTGCTCCAACTAATAGTCTTTCTTGGATCGACTGCGAAAATCTGTCCACGATGCGGTCAGGTGAATGATTTTAAAGAAAAAAAGCAACACGTTCTCCAGGCCATTACCCAGGCAACACAGTCGGGCCTACCGTGGGAGGCTGCAGACTGTAGTAAAACAAGGGAGGGAAAGGCTGATTGTAGCTCGGGATCCGGAAGGATTTCTGTATTTGTAAAATGCCTTCCGACCGTGGCTCCAAAGTGTTTAATAAAGGCTGCCGTGGAATCACTCGGATTGAATTTGCATTTGGTGTTGGGGCAAGGGGGTGTGCGGCGGAGGTTGTGGGGGTGGGGCAGCGTCGGATGGTATTTGCTGGGACGCCTCGATGGGCCCGAGCGATCGTCTCTGCCTGCCGTCTGCCGAGCGAACAAAAAAAAAAGCTGCTCCCTCCGGCAGCCAAGAGTTGCGAGCGGCAACTGAAGGTGGCAGAGAGAGATGCCAACTGGTGTCACAGCGATCCGGGGGGACATCTGCTCGGTGGGTGGGGAGGGCGAGCTGCAAGATGCCAGCCTGGAACTGATGCACAAAACCGCATCTGCTCAGCACAAAACTCTTGTTTTTCAGCTGTCTCTTGGCTCAAAGTGCTGACAGCTGATGGGGTGGTGAGGGGGGGAGGGGGGGTGGTGAAAGGGTTGGATGGGGGGGAAGGGTAGAGGGAAAGAGGGAGGGGAGGGGTATGTGTGGTGGGGAGAGGGAGGGGTGCCGTTCGGTGATGGGGAAATGATAAATGAGAAGGCGGGAGCCAGAGTGGAAGAGTCAGGAGGGAAATGAACGGGATGAACTGCAGAGGAACGAAAGGTGGAAACCGAGCAGAGGTGGGAATGTAACAGGAAAGAGAACAGAGACGGCGGGGTGAGAGAAGCCAGAGAATCGCAGGGTCTCTGCGGGGCAAAAGGTGGCCATTTGGCCCATCGAGCCTGCACCGATGACAACCCCACCCAGGCTCCATCCCTGTAAGCAGTACCTAATCCGCACATCTCTCAACACTGAGGCATAATTTAGCATGGCTAATCCACCTAACCTACACATCTTTGGACACTAAGGAACAATTTAGCATGGCCAATGCACCTAACCTGCACATCTTTGAACACTAAGGGGCACTTTAGCATGGCCAATCCACCTAACCTACACATCTTTGAACACTAAGGGGCACTTTAGCATGGCCAATCCACCTAACCTACACATCTTTGGACACTAAGGAATAATTTAGCACTGCCAATCCACTTAACTGATACACTTTTGGACACTAAGGAACAATTTAACATGGCCATTCCACCTAACCCACACATCTTTGAACACTAAGGGGCACTTTAGCATGGCCAATCCACCTAACCTACACATCTTTGGACACTAAGGAATAATTTAGCACTGCCAATCCACTTAACTGATACACTTTTGGACACTAAGGAACAATTTAACATGGCCATTCCACCTAACCCACACATCTTTGAACACTAAGGGGCACTTTAGCATGGCCAATCCACCTAACCTACACATCTTTGGACCGTGAGAGGAAACCAGAGCATCTGGAGGAAACCCACGCAGACATGGGGAGAAGTGCAAACTCCACACAGACATGACCCAAGGAGGAAATTGAACCTGGGTCACTGGTGCAGTGTGTTCTAACCACTGTGCCACCTGTTAGATGAAGGAGGGATGGAGAAATGGTGAGATTGGTGTAAAGCACTAAGAAAGAGCAAGAGTGAGGGAGAAAAGGATAAGAGAGAAGAAAGCTGGAGTTTTCTTTTTGTAGTGGCACAAATACGCTTACATTGAAGTTACTATGAAATTCCTCTGGTTGATACTCTCTGGTGCTTATTCGGGTACACTGAGGGAGAATTTAGTGTGGCCAATGCAGCCTAACTAGCACATCTTTCAGATAGTGGGAGGAAACCAGAGCACCCGGAGGAAACTCACACAGATATGTGGAGAATGCGCAAACTCCACCTAGACAGTGATCCAAGCCAGGAATGGAACCCAAGTCCCCTGAGGCAGTCATGCTAACCACCGTGCTGCCCGAGAGACCCAGACCTGGCAAAGGAAAGGTGGCGGAGAGAAACAGAGGAAAGGGTTGAAGAAGACAACAATAAATGAAGGACAGAAAGACGGGATAGAGTGGGTCGAAAGCAAAAAGATAGAAAATAAATGATTGAGCGGAAGAGTGAAAAATGAAGGAAAGGAATGTAAAATGGAAGGAATATTTAATCTAACAAAGTATTTTAAACAGAATCATAACGTAAATGCAGAAGGAGTGCCATATTCTAGTGGGGTAATCAATGTCACCGCGATTGGAATTGAACACGGTATCAGGAGGATCACGTAGATATTCTTTGATGTTATTAATTGTTTGAAACACATGGTGTGGCATGGTCTATTATATAAACAGCAGTGAGCAATGCAAATTGAATTTAGTGTCAGCCTAGACTGGGTTAGAAATCAGCAGTACGTTTTCGCTGAAAGGCTGTGTGTGCATTTCAGAGGAACAATCCCAACACAGACCAGAGCACCCGCAGGAAACCCACACAGACACGGGGAAAAGGTGCAGACTCCACACAGACGGTGACCCAAACCACAGACCCTCTACCCTCAATTTGGGGGTGTTTCACCCCTCCCCACCCCCAAAAACTGCTGACCACTTTAAATTAGAAAGATTATCTGGAAGGTTAATCCCTCCCCACAACCTAACCCAAAATGGCAAGTTAGTTGATTTTGGATGACCTTCCCATGGTGGCACAGTGGTTAGCACTGCTGCCTCGCAGCGGCAGGGACCCAGGTTCGATTCCTGGCTCGGGTCACTGTATATGCGGAGTCTGCACATTCTCTCCCGTATCTGCGTGGAATTTCATAGGTGATCCAGGTTCCTCCCACAATCCGAACAGCGGGCTGGTTAGGGTGCATTAGCTGTGCTAAATTCACCCTCAGTGTACCCAAACAGACGCCAGAGTGTGGCAACTAAAGGATTTTCACAATAACTTCATTGTAGTGTTAATGCAAGCCTTACTTGTGACAATAATAAATAAACTTTTAGAAAAATTTGGGGCGGCACAGTGGTTAGTACTTATACCTCACAGCGCCAGAGATCCTGGTTCAATTTCTGGCTTGGGTCACTATCTGTGCCTCCGTATCCTCGTTGTACTGTCTGTGCGGGGTTTACACATTCTCACCATGTCTATATGGATTTCCTCCAGGTGCTCCGGCTTCCTCCCACGCTCCAAAGATGTGCGTGGATTAGTTTGATTGGCCAAGCTAAATTGTCCCTTAATGTCCAAAGATGTGCAGGTTAGGTGGATTGGCTATGCTAAGTTGACCCTAGTGTCAGGAGGATTAGCAGGGTAAATATCTGGAGCTATGAGGGTACGGTCTTGGGTGGGATTGTGGTCAGTGCAGACTCAATGGACTGAATGGCCTCCTTCTGTATGGAGGGATCTATGATTCTATTAGGACAAGAACTATTTATAGTAATTCTAAGGTGCAATACAACCATCAATTATGATCCAAGTCTAAAGTAATTTCTCTGCTTTTCTATTCAATTCCTCTAGAAAGGCATCCCAATGCATTGTTTGTTGTATCTTTTTATGACCTCACTGTTGGCATCCATTGTATTTGCAAATCCCTACCTATAGATTTCTCTGCCCATCCAATACTTACTTTCCAATGAGGAAACATTAAAATAAGAATTGTATCTAATTGAATCAATCAATTCTACAACTATTAAGATAAAGGCAAATTCCTGCGAATTCTGGAATCTGAAACAAAAATAGAAAATGCTGGAAAATCTCAGCAGGTCTGACGGCATCTGTGGAGAGAGAATAGAGCCATTGTTTTGAGTCTGGGTGACCCTTCGTCAGAGCTCATTAATCTTGCTTGTCTATCCCTTTATGATATTGCTGGAGAAGGGGAGAGTACATGAAGGTGGCACGGTGCTACCTCATAGCACCAGGGATGTGGATTCAAATCAGATCTTGGCTGAATGTCTTCCCATGTCTGCGTGGGTTTCCTCCGGGTGCTGCGGTTTCCTCCCACAGTCCAAAGATGTATAGGTTAGGTGGATTAGCCATGCTAAATTGCCCCCTAATGTCCAAAGATGTGGAGGTTAGGTGGATTGGCCATGCTAAGTTTGCTCCTTAGTGTCCAAAGATGTGCAGGTTAGGTGGATTGGCCATGCTAAATTTGTCCCTTAGTGTCCAAAGATGTACCGATTAGACGGATTGGCCATGCTAAATTATTCCTTCACGTTCAAAGGAACGCATATGGGGGGATTGGCTATGCTAAATTGCCCCTTAACTTCCAAAGATACACAGGCTAGATGGATTGGCCATGCTAAATTGTTCCTTTGTGTCCAAGGATGTGTAGGTTAAGTGGATTAGCCATTGTAAATGCGTGGGGTTAAAGTTAAGGTCATGGAGAGGGTTTTGGTAAGCAAGTCTAATCTTCTGAATTCCAGTGAATATAATCCCAACCTACTCAATATCTCCTCATAAGTCAGTTTTGTCATCTCAGAATCAGCTGGTAAACCTTTGCTACCCTCCCACTACAGCAAGAACATCCTTCCTCAGATAAGGAGACCAAAACTGCACTCAATATTCTAGGGGTGGCCTCAACAAGGCCTTCTATAACTGCAGCAAGACATCCTTGCTCCTGTATGTAAATCCTCTCGTAATGGAGGCCAACATGCCTTACTCCTTGCTGTACCAGCATGTTTATCTTCAGCGACTGGTGCACGAGGACGTCGTGGTCTCATTGCAAGTTCTGCTCCCTCAATTTGCAGCCATTCAGATAGTAACCTGCTTCCTGTTTGTGTTACCAAATGGATAACCTCACATCGATCCACATTAAACTGCATCTGCCGTGCATTAGCCCACTCATTCAACTTATAACGTCATAAAAAGTTTTTAAATTTTCATCCTCACACCTCTCCCTCTGACAAAATGCATCATCTCTGTTTTGCAACTGCAACTCCCTTCACCTTCTTATATCTGGGCAGAGGGATCTGGGTGTCCTTGTGCATGAATCACAGAAAGTGGGTATGCAGGCGCAGCACGGAATAAAAAAGGCCAATGAGATGTTGGCATTTATTACAAAGAAACTGGAGTGTAAAAGTAGAGAAGTGATGTTGCAATTGCAGGGTTGCAGGGTGTTGGTGAGACCACATCTGGGGTATTGTACCCAGCTCTGGTCTCCTTGTTTGAGGAAGGATGTGGTGGCAGTTCAGAGAAGGCTCATCAGATTGATTCCGGGGGTGAAAGGGTTGACGTGTGAGGAGAGATTAAACAGTTTAGGCTTGCACTCGCTGGAGTTTAGAAGGACGAGATGGGATTTTATTGAGATATACAAAATTTTAAAAGGGATCGATAAAGTAAATGTAGACCAAAGTGCCCTTGTGGGGCACTCTCGAACAAGAGGTCACAGTGTATAGGTGGGAGATTTAAAACTGAGATGAGGAGGAACTATTTCTCGCAGAGGGAGGCGAATTTGTGGAACTCGCTGCCCCATATCCTGGTGGAGTCTGAATTATTGAATGGTGTCAAAAAGAAGATGGATATATTTCTAATACAAAAAAGGATATGGGGAACAGGTGGGGAGGTGGATTGGAGACCAGGGGGAGATCAGCCATCATCTGATTGAATGGCGGGGCAGGCATGAAGGGCTGAACTTGCCCATATCTACCCCTAATTCCTGTATTCCTGCTTCTCTGTCTGTAGCTTGGTACCCTTCCTCGGAGTTAGAATGGCATCAGTGATAAAGTTTGAAATTTGGTGATAAAGTTTTGAAAAAAATTCCAGCACGTAATGGAAGCTTATTGTAACAACCGTCTCTGAGAAGAGATCAGGCGGATACGGTGGCACAGTGGTTAGCACTGCTGCCTCACAGAGCCAGGGTCCCAGGTTCGATTCCCAGCTCCGGTCACTGTCTGTTTGCACGTTCTCCACATGGGCTTCTGGTTTCCTCCCACAGTCCGAAAGACGTGCTGATTAAGTGCTAAATTCAAAGTCCAAAAGACAAAGAAAATTACAACATAAGAACAGGCCCTCCAGGTCTGCATTGGACCTGCTGACCTACCTAACTAAAACCCCCAACCCTTCCGGGGACCATATCCCTCTATTCTCATCCTATTTACGTACTTGTCAACAAGCCCTTAAAACTCACTACCGTATCCTCTTCCACTATCTCCCCTGGCAACGAGTTCCAGGCACCCACTGTAAAAAATCTGCCTCATACATCTCCTACAAATTTTATCTCTTACACCTTAAATCTATGCTCCCTAATAATTGACTCTTCCACCCTGGAAAAATGCTTCTGACTATCTGGTTAGGTGCATCGGTTGAGATAAATTCCTCTTCAGTGTACCCAAACAGACATCAGAGTGTGGCGACTAGGGGAATTTTCCAAGTGACTTCATTGCAGTGTTAATGTAAAGTCAACTTGAGACACTAATAAATAAACTTTAAAATAGACTGAAGTAGTCTGTGATTCCATGCTCGGCGATGCTTCATAATCTATTCTGTTTCGATTCTAGTGCATATATTGGATCGACAAGCACATTTAGTGTGTTCCCCAATAACAGGATCAAGAGGAGGCCTTCAAGCCATTATGAGATGGATGTGCACGATGGTAGGTGAAGCTTCTCCAGCTGCACACGTAACCATGGATACGATTTCTCCCATTCTTGTGACCACAGCAAATGTTCATTGCTGGGCAAACCTCAAACCAAGGGAGAAACCTGGGTCATTTTGTTTTTTAAAAAAATCACAGGACCTCAAAGTGGACTCCCTACAGTGCAGAAGGAGGCCATTTGGCCCATTGGGTTTGTACTGACTTTCTGAAAGAGCAGCTTACCCAGGCCCTCCACTCCACCCTATCCCAATAACTCTGTGCACTTAGCATGGCCAATTCATCTAACCTGCAATCTTTGAACACTAAGGGGCAATTTAGCGAGGCCAATCCACCTAATCTGCACATCTTTGGACACTGAGGGGCAATTTAGCATGGCCAATCCAATTAACCTGCACATCTTTGGATACGAAGGGGCAATTTAGCATGGCCAATCCACCTAACCCACATATTTTTGAACACTAAGGGGCAATTTAGCATGGCCAATCCACCTAACCTGCACATCTTTGGATACTAAGGGGCAATTTAGCATGGCCAATCCACCTAACCTGTACATCTTTGGACACTAAGAGGCAATTTGGCATGACCAATATACCTAACCTGTACATCTTTGGACTCTAAGGGGCAATTAGCATGGCCAATCCACCTAACCTGCACATCTTTGGACACTAAGGGGCAATTTAGCATGGCCAATCCACCTAACCTGCACATCTTTGGACACTAAGAGGCAATTTAGCATGACCAATCCACATCTTTGGACTGGAAGGAGTAAACCAGAGCACCCGGAGGGAACCCATACGGGGAGAACGTGCAAACTCCACACCAACACAGCGAGGCCAGAATCGAACCCAGGTCCCTGGCGCTGTGAGGCAGCACTGCTAACCACTGTGCCACCCTAAGATGTGGCCTCACCGAAGCCCTGAATTAACATTCACCTCCATTTTCCCCCCTGGGGAAGGGGGTGTACAGAAAGGTGACTAACGGCCCTCTCTCCGCTTTGCAGGCCCACCTCAGAAGGTCGTGCGGCGCATGTTCACCAACAGCCGGGAGCGCTGGCGGCAGCAGAACGTCAACGGGGCCTTCTCGGACCTGCGCAAGCTCATCCCCACCCACCCGCCCGACAAGAAGCTCAGCAAGAACGAGATCCTGCGGCTGGCCATGAGGTACATCAACTTCCTGGTCAAGCTGCTGGGTGACCAGCAGGAGCCCGAGGAGAAAATGCGGGCGGCGGCGGCGGTGGGCCGGGCCAACGGGGTGCACGGCGCCCAGACCCCTGCCTCGCCGCCGCCTGGGGGGACAGCGGCCCCGGAGCTGCCGCTGCCGCCGCTGAAGCCAAAGCTGGGGCCGGCCTCCGTGCCTGCCGCATCCCTGCGGCGCCAACTGTCCTCCTCCCTCCCCACCGCCTCACCGGCTTCCAGTTGCTATGGCGACGGGGGGAGCCCAAACACCGAGGACGAGGAGGAGGAGGAGGAGGAGGAGGAGGAGGAGCGAGAGCGTTCGGTGAAAACCGAGCCGGAAACTCCTTTCGTCCCCACGGTGGCTGCCACCCATCGGTGACCGACGGCAAGGGCCAGACGGCGAGAGTGGAGCCGGCGCTGGACGGACCCCCGCCATTTCTTCATTGCACCGGGTTCCAACAGCAATCAGGATTGGACGTTTGAGCTTCAGTCCCTGCCCGAAGAGGGGGGGACACAAGCCGGTTCTGGGCCCCACCTCTGTCAGTAAGAAGCCTGACAACAACGCCATGTTTAAACCCAACCGATTTATTTGATAGTAAACTCACAAGCTTTCGACCCTCTGCTCTTCGTCAGGCGAAGTGAGGGTGTTCTGGTCTCAAACAGCACACATCCCAGCACAGACTGTTTACATCACCCACACCCCTGTCAACATAGGGGCCATTTTGCTCTCAGACCAGACAACGCCAACCTCCTTCTGGTAACCCTGTGGACAGAGATGAGGGAGAGTCTTTTGTTTTGGAGGCGATGGTTTCTGCACACTCCTTTTTTTTCTTGACTGTTTCTCTTCTGTGAAGGTGAAAACTTGTTCTGACAATCTGGCCCGATATTCCGGTGTACCTGTAAGTGTGGGGGTGGGGGAGGGAAGGCACTTGGTGTCGAATCCCGCCAAGGAGGGCAGTAGGTCGATGCGAGTGTGATAATGTATGGCAAAGTATAAATGTCTCAACGTGTGGGGTATCTGACTACTTATGGACCCGGTATAAGCCTTCCCCTCTCACCCACCGCCAAAGATCTTGGGGCAACGGGTGAGTAGAGTATCCTGCCTTTAAATCCCTTATGATATGGAGATGCCGGCGTTGGACTGGGGGTAAACACAGTAAGAAGTCTGACAACACCAGGTTTAAACCCAACAGATTTATTTGATAGTAAACTCACAAGCTTTTGACCCTCAGGACTTCATCAGGTGAATGGGGGCGTTCTGGTCTCAAACAGAACACATCACAGCACAGACTGTTTACTGATTAGAATCCCTCTGCCAGAAACTGACAGCCTGAGGAAGGTACGTCAATAACCCGGGCAAACAGGTCCGAGTGCCAACCTGCCAATGGCAGGTAGTAAAAGACTCCTGGTCCAGCTGTGATGGAAAAAATATCGGAGCCACCAACGCTAACCATTGCTCTGAACACGACTTCCTGGGTGAACTCTAATACACCCCGACCACTAATCCTATCGTTAATGGGCAGTGGTTTGGGTAGACAGGGGAACATTCCTCCATACTTCAAGACAACAATCATCTACGTCTTTCCTCAAGGGTTAAAGAATTCAGGGAGTGCAGTCAGCTGTGTTATTGCCCCTAGTTACCTGTGGTAATGCCTCACGTCATTGGCCGATCATCAGGTGTGAGAGCCTGGGGTTGGTTAGAGAGATCAGGGAAGCTCTGACTAATATCACGCCCCTAACCTTCGTCTGAGCAAACCTCCCCCTCCCCACACTCAGATACAGCGTCAATCCTTCCTTGACTTGACTCAGGGGATGGACGTACAAAGAACAAAGAACAAAACAGCACGGGAAACAGGCCCTTCGGCCCAACGAGCCCGCGCCGCCACCCCGATGTTCCCACCTCTATCCGCGATCCCTGTCCATGTTTACAGAACTATGGATTAAAAACGAAATTAGAGACAATTTAGGGAGAATTTGTTTTGCCAATTAGCCTAAGAGCACATCTTTGGGATGTGGGAGGAAACAGGAGCACCCGGAGAAAACCCACGCAAGCATGGGGAGAATGCACAAACTCCCACAGACACAGACCCAAATCCATATATCTGCACAGCACAGCGATAGTCACTGAGCTGTCGTGTTGCCCATCAGATGGTCCAGGTCAAGCGTACACTAACGACGTGAAGCACTAGGATACTCTCGAAAAAGATCCAAGAGCAGCCCTCTCACGACCCATCGCGTGTATGCCCCTCGTTAGACAACAAGGTGGACCAAAGCACCTGTAGGATAAAAACAAGTACATCAATATCATCATCTATTTACACACTTCCCAGGGACTCCCAAGGCTCATGATCCCTATTTTAAATCAGTTTTCTATACCCCTCCATTCCCATTCTGTTCATGTGCCCATCTAAGTATTTCTTAAATAACTCCAGAGTACCTGCCTCCACCACTTTACTTGGCAGCGCATTCCATACCCCCACCACCCTCTGTGTGAAAAAACTCCCTCTAGCATCCAAATTATACCTTACCCCCCTCACCCTAAGCCCGTGACCCCTCGTGACTCATAAATGCCCCACACAAAAGATTATTGGGATGTACGTCTCCAGAACTG
Organism: Sphyrna mokarran; assembly: GCA_024679065.1. NCBI lineage: Eukaryota > Metazoa > Chordata > Chondrichthyes > Carcharhiniformes > Carcharhinidae > Sphyrna > Sphyrna mokarran. Next base: position 11,848,516 of record JAGIQG010000035.1, read on the forward strand.
TAGCACCCAAACACCCATTGGGCAGGACTTTGACTCATTTGCCTCCTTGGCGTGGTTCACGGCGCCATTGGCTGCTGGCAGGGAAGTGATTCCGATTCAGCATTGGTCTACGTGTTAGGCTTAAGTTCGCAACAGACATGCCAGACAGAGGGTAAGATTTTCCATGCTCCCCGTGGATATCGCCTGCCATTGGTGGAATTTTCCAGTCCCACTGTTGTAAGCGAGGTTTCCCGTTCTATACATCCCCACCCCTCCCCTGGCACAGATCACCATCGGTGGGACTGGAAAATGCCGCCAGTGGTAACACCCGGAAAATTCCAGCTTGCGGAACATCCTTGTGGGGATTGAACTTCCATCTCCAGTTAGGACTTTGATTGCAAAGATCAGAGGAATGTTACTCGTTGGCGCTAAGACTGGAATCCTCGAAATGGGGGAGGGTTTCATTTCCGTGAGGAATTCCTCAATTCCTCAATGGATTGTGGACTCAATTCAGTCCACAATCCATTGTGATTCCAGCATACAAAAGGCTGACGTAGGGGAATAACGTGTGTGTACGTGGGTGAACCAGATGGATAAGACCAGCGTGACCTTTACAGATAAAACACAAATCCTGTCAACTGATTGGTGGTTCTTCTGTAACCTCTGACCTTCAACCCCTTTCTTCATCACAATCCTGCTGACCTCCAATTTCTTGATCACTTCTCTATCTCTTAAAATCATAGATTTCTGAGAGGGCAGATAGAGGCCTTTCAGCCCATCGAGTCTGCACCGACAATAGTCCCACTCCAATCCTATCTCCATGAACCCATGTATTTACCCTGCTTGTCGCCTCTGGCACCAAAGTAAATTTAGCATGCCCAATGCATCCAGTCCACACATCCCGGGACGCTAAGGGGCAAATTAGCATGGTCAATCAACCTAACCTGCGCAACTTAAAACTGTGGGAGGAAATCGGAGCACCCAGAGGAAAGCCACGCAGGCGCAGGGAGAATATGCAGACTCCATACAGACAGTGACCCAAGCCGGGAATCGAACCCGGGTCCCTGGCGCTGTGGGGCAGCAGTGTGAACCACTGTACCACCGTTCCTCTCCCTGGTCCTGCACTGAGAATTGTCCACTAGATCAAAAACAGGTCCTCTTAGGCCTAAGCCTTCTGAACGAGCTAATGGGGAGGCGATGGCTTAGTGTATTATCGCTAGACTATTAATCCAAAAACTCAGCTAATGTTCTGTGGACCTGGGTTCAAATCCCATCATGGCAGATGGTGGAATTAGAATTCAATAAAAAAGATTTAGAATTTAGAATCTACTATTGCCATGAAACCATTGTCAGAAAAACCATCTGGTTCACTAATGTCCTTTAGGGAAGGAAATCTGCCATCCTTACCCAGTCTGGCCTACATGTGACTCCAGATCCACAGCAATGTGGTTGACTCTCTGAAATGACAAAGTGAGATACTGGGTGAGGTTCTCTAGCCCCCCAGCCATGTGATTCCTGCCAACAGGGAGGTGGGGTGTTGATTGCTAGTGGTGGGATTCTCCAGCCTCTGTCGGTGAGAATTCCCGTGAGAACACCCCACGCCAGTGGGAAAACCTGCGGGGCAGGAGTGAGCGGGACTGAAAAATTCCGTCATTGTGAGCGGCCAGAAAATTCCAGCCATACAGCTCAGTGTCAACCAGGGATGGGTAATAAATGTGGCCCAGCCAGTGACGCCCAAGTCCCAGAAAGAAAATGGGAATGGACAGATTTCTTCCTCCCTCGAGGGATGGACAGGAGTTTGCGGGGACAACTCATGAGTGGGCAGTGAATGATAGTTGTGGATGTGGAGTGTAAATCATTAGCTCAGGGATGTTTGTAATGTATCCAACTCCCAGCACTCACTTTGGAAGGGTGAGGACTCAGAAAGGCAAACAGCCAAACATGCTTCCAGGAGTTGGAGGTAAGAATAAAGGAATGAGAGCTGGAATTCTCCAGACCAGTGAATCCCGCCGCAGCACCTGGTTGACTAATGTCCCTTTACAGAAGGAAATCTGCTGTCCTTACCTGGTTTGGCCTACATGTGACTCCAGAGTCACACTTGGACCCACCCTACAGGTCAGCTGGACAGTCAATATCTTTTCCCAAAGGTAGGGGAGTCTAAAACTAGAAGGCATAGGTTGAAAGTGAGCGAGGAGAGATACAAAAGGGTCAATTTTTTCACACAGTTGACTGTCTGGAACAAGATGCCTGGGGTAGTAGTAGACATAATTTTGTCTTTTAAAAAGCATGTAGGCAGTTACATGGGTGTAGAGGGATATACCCAAATGTGGGACATGGGGACGAGGTTCGTGGTTAATAACAAGGGGCGGGTATGGACAGTTTGGGCCAAAGGGCCTGTTTCCATGCTGTAAATGACTTTCTATGACTATGACCCCCCACCAACGGGAATCTCACAGCTCGGAGTGTCTCGGCCGAGAAGTGGGTCTCAAAGTATAGGTGTTGCATTAAGATTGTTCTTGAGGCATTTTACCAACACGAATGGATTTCTGCAAGGAACAGGGAGGTCCGCCCCGAAATAATTACCAGAAAACTGAATAAAGATATACTGGCAGTACACACGACCACGTGACTGCTGAACGAAGAGTGAATTCTAGATCCTTCCGCCGGCCGCCAATGCGCATCATAGATGTTGTACTGAATGTCACAACTTGCCATCACCTGCTGTTCTATTTATTACGTGTGAAGTGTTTTCAAATAAAAGAGAAAAGCAAACCATTCATACTATCGGCTCTCGTTGCTCCAAACAAATCCTGGTTCGTGAATCATGGAACGATGATCACAAATGGATAGTTGGTGAGCATTTTTCTTGCTTTATCAGGCTTCCACTGGCGCATTTGCAAACAAAGTTTTGCATTGATGCCTTTACTCAATCCTGAATGGGTGACACTTCTGTGCATGTTAACTGAGCGAGGGGCTTAAATTTACCACAGCTCCGAATTGATATAAGTGCCAATTTATCTATCATGATGGCAGGTAGACTTGTCAACTTTAGTTTGATGTAGTCCTCTCGAGATTCATAGGTTCATAGAATCCCTACAGTGCAGAAGGAGGCCATTCGGCCCATCGAGTCTGTACTGACCACAATCCACATAGCCCTAAGTATTCACCCTGCTAATCCCCTGACACTAAGGGACAATTTAGCACGGCCAATCCACCCAACCTGTACAATCTTTGCTTAAAGGTAAAGTGAATCAGACTGGGCTGTGATTCCTCCTGTGGGTGAACAGCCTGCCATCGTTCGCTGTTGAGTTTGGTGCGGGACGCCGTTACAATGTACGAGTGGATCGAGACGCTGTGAGACTGCTGGGGCCTCAGGAGCGGGAGGACGGGCAAGGGGGTGTTGGATTGAGGGACCTGGCATCGACCTCGAGATGGGCAGACAGCCCCGAAACGGAGATGATGAGATCTGCTGACAGTTCTCGGTCTGCGCCAGGCTCCGGGTTTTGTAAGCTGCCGTTGACCAGAATCGTAGAGCTTCCTGTGTTAGGGGTTAAGCTTGAAGGATTCTGTTGAATGCTCACTTGCCATCCACACCCTCCCCCCCCTGCCCCACTGCCACTCACGGGTGCAGCAGAATGGTAGCGGACACCACAGCGGCAACAGACACAGAAGGTTAACCACGCGACACCGACTGTTGGGAAGATGGATTACATAACAGATTACAGCACAGAGAAAGGCCATTCAGCCCAGCTGCTCTGAATACTGACCTCACCAGAGGTGCTTACATCCCATGAAAGAGTTTATAGAAGACAGAACCTCCGCATTTTTCCATATTTAAGGGATGGAGGCATCACTGGGTCGGCCAGCAATCATTCCCCATCGGATAAAAGCAAATTACTGCGGAATCTGAAACCCAAAGAGAAAAAAATGCTGGAAAATCTCAGCAGGTCTGGCAACGTCTGTGGCGAGAGGAGAGAGCCAACGTTTCAATTCCAGATGACAGCTGATCGGAGTTTTGACAGTCAGTTCTTTTCTCTCCAGCTGCTGCCGGACCTGTTGAGATTTTCCAGCGTTTTGGATTCATTCCCCATCCCTAACTTCCCGTGAGCTCGCTCCGTCTTTTCAGAGAGCGATTAAGGGTCCGTAAAACCGTAGGAGCAGAATTGGGCTCATCGAGTTTGCTCTGCCATTCAATCATGGCTGGTATGATTCCCACCCCTAATCTCCTGCCTTTTCCCCACAACTTTACCAATCAAGAAACCTGTCTATAACTGTCTTAAAAACACTCAATGACCCAGCCTCCACTACGGCAATGAGTTCCACCTCCTGGCTGAAGAAATCCTTCCTCATCTTGACTGTAAGAAGACATCTCTTCACTCTGAGGCTGTGCCCTAGGATCCTAGTCCCTGTAAAACGGTGAGGTAGCAAAGTGTTCACTTGTTCTTCTAACGGAGAGAGTCTACAATACTTATTTTGAGTCAGAAGTTGCTGAGGGCAGGTCGTACTACTTCTCACGCACTCTTTAATAGGTTTCGAAAGGGAGGTGCTTCTCCTTGAGCAGTTGAGGGTTAATTCTCTGAGATGAGTTCACCCTCTCCTTCAACTCAGAAGATGCTGTGGTTTCTCAGTCTCATTGTGTCTCAGGATCGCTGAAAGAGAATGATTTGACGAGACATTTTGTGAGGACGTTCTTCCTACAATGCTCTACCCGCTGACACTATCAAATTTGGCCCACAGTCCATGGCTCCAACTCACAAATGTAGGGAACCGGATCACACCTAGGCTGGTGAGCGTTCTACTTCACCTGGGAGAGCCTCTGATATAAGGCTTCAGCTTGCAATAGACTACTGGTAGACAATTAAAGTGAGGAGCCATCAGTCCACTCAACTGGAGTTAAATTGTTTGCTTGCCTGTCAAGAAGGCTTATCTTCATCAGCCGGGGCATTGAGTTTAAAAATTGGCAAGTCATATTGCAGCTTTATAGAACATTAGTTAGGCCGCACTTGAATATAGTGTTCAATTCTGGTCGCCACGCTACCAGAAAGATGTGGAGGCTTTGGAGAGGGGACAGAAAAGATTTACCAGCATGTTGCCTGGTATGGAGGGCATTAGCTATGAGGAACCTGGTCTGTTCTCACTGGAACGTGGAGGTTGGGAAGCGACCTGATAGAAGTCCTCAAGATTATGATAGGCATGGATAGAGTGGATAGTCAGAAGCTTATTCCCGATTGGAAGAGTCAATTACTAGGGGGCACAGGTTTAAAGTGCGAGGGGCAAGATGTACGAGGTAGATTTTTTTTTACATAGAGGGTGGTGGGTGCTTGGAACTCACTGCTGGAGGAGATAGTGAAAGCAGATACAATAGTGAGTTTTAACTTGACAAATACATGAATAGGATGGGAATAGACAGATATGGTCCCTGGAAGAATATAAGAAAATATTCCAAACGACAAGGGTGCCTTTCCTCTGGAATACACCGCCCCCCTTGCTCCCCTTGCCCCCCCCCACACCTGCCCCCACCACCCTCCTCACCTCACCTCCCCCACCCACGACCCCCTCCCCCCTCTCCAGACCACACCTGGAGGGTGTGCCAGCAGCCGTTACACCGCTGGCACCAGGAGACCAGACAGTTACTGCTTTGTCATCGCAACAACTTCCTCAGGCCTGGGGAGAGAGAGAGAAAGAAAACTCAAACACAAAGCAGCAAGTCTCCTTTAGGATTAGTGGTGTGTGAATTGTGAAGAGATGAAGGCCCCCCCACCGCCCCCACCGCCACTTTGCAGTGAGGCCGATTTTATTCTATCTTCGTCATGAGCAGGCTGGAGATGGAAGGGATACAGAAGAATGTTCTAGTCGAAGATCAAAAGTCTCAGGACATTGCTGGGAATGAATAGATTCCTATTGGCCGTCCAACAAATTTTAAGGCTCCCCTTGTCTCTTACGTTGGAGCTATTGGGGGGTCTTCCATTAATGTCTGTATGTTTATTGACGTTTCCTTTTTACGTCCACAAGCGATTCGGTTGTTGGGTGGTGCGAGGACTGCTCTTGGACGTTGCTTCAAGAGTCGCCTCGTGCTTCACATCCGTTAGTGTACATTTAAACTGGACCAATTGATGGGCAACAGCTCAGTGACTATCACTGATTGCTGTGCAGTTATAGGGACCCAGGTCAGATCTCCGGCTTGGGTCAATGTTGTGGGAGTTTGCACATTCTTGCATGGGTTTTCTCCGGTTGCTCCAGTCTCCTCCCACACCCCAAAGACATGCTTTTAGGCTGATTGGTGTCAATAAATTATCCCTAAATTGGATCTCCCTTAATCTGGAGAGCATATAATTCCCTAAATTTTCATCCCTTTTCTTGGAGTCCACTCGAGATAGACAAAAGTGGTAGAGAGAAGACAGATTTAAATAAGGTACTGTCTGAGTGTTAAAATAAGCAGTGCTGAAGGGCCTGTTTCCTGTGCTGTTCTTTGGACTTAGGGTGAGGGCATTAAGGTATAATTTGGATGCTAGAGGGAGTTTTTTCACACAGAGGGTGGTGGGGGTATGGAACGCGCTGCCTAGTAGTGGAGGCAGGTACTCTGGAGTTATTTAAGAGATACTTAGATGGGCACATGAACAGAATGGGAATGGAGGGGTATAGAAAACTGATTTAAAATAGGGATCATGAGCGTTGGGAGTTCCCTGGGAAGTGTGTAAATTGTCGATGACATTGATGTATTTGTTTTATCCTACAGGTGCTTTGGTCCTCCTTGTTGTCTAACAAGGGTCATACACGTGATGGGTCGAGAGAGGGCTGCTCTTGGATTTTTCAAGAGTAGCCTAGTGCTTCACGTTGTTAGTGTACGCTTGACCTGGACCATTTGATGGGCAACACAACAGCTCAGTGATTATCGCTGTGCTGTGCAGATACATGGATTTGGGCCTGTGTCTGTGGGAGTTTGCGCATTCTCCCCGTGCTTGCGTGGGTTTTCTCCGGGAGCTCCGGTTTCCTCCCACATCCCAAAGATGTGCTCTTAGGCTAATTGGCAAAACAAATTCTCCCTAATTTGTCTCAAATTTTGTTTTTAATCCATAGATCTATAAACATAGACGGGGATCACGGATAGAGGTGGGAATATCGAGGTGGCGGCACGGGCTCGCTGGGCTGAAGGGCCTGTTTCCCGTGCTGTTTTGTTCTTTGTTCTTTGTTCTGACGGTTCCACAAGTAACCACAGAAACCACAGTGAGAGGTCTCACAACACCAGGTTAAAGTCCAACAGGTTTATTTGGAATCACCAGCTTTCAGAGCACTGTACCTTCATAAGGCAAGTGGTTCCTCCATCAAGGGACAACGCTCCGAAAGCTCGTGATTCCAAATAAACCTGTTGGACTTTAACGTGATGTTGTGAGACCTCTTACGGTGCCCATTCCAGCCTAATACGGCACCTCCATAACAAGGCTACCACAGGAATATAGGAAGAAGAAAAGACCACCCTCGAGCTTGTCCTACAATCTGATATGTTTAGCTCAGAGGGGAAGTGACGGCCTTTTGGTATTATCGATAGACTATTAACCCAGAATCTCGGGTTCGAATCCCACCACAGCAGATGGTGGAATTTGAAGTCAATAAAAAAAAACTGGAATTAAGAAGATGAGCAGGAGTCTCCGCCCTTGCTTGTCTGCAAATCAGAGATTTCAATGGATCCCTTACATGGTTCCCCCACCCCTCCCTCTTCCAGCCACCTCCCTCTCCCGTTCGAATTCCGGTGGCAGGCAGGATGGGAGAATGTTGGAAAAACCCATCTAGTTCATTGATGTCCATTAGGGAAGGGAATCTTCCCGCCCTTGCCCATTCTGGTCTACATGTGACTCCAGAGCCACAGCAATGCAGCTGACTCCCAACTGCCCTTAGGCAGCGAGGGATGGGTAATAAATGCTGGCCCAGCCAGTGACACCCATATGCATTGCTACATGACAATTCACTCAACAAATCCGAGGAAACAAGTCCTAAATGCATATTCTAGTCTTGGAATATTGAAGGTGATGATAGGGGCTCCATGCAAGCACACAAATTAGGAGCAGGGATTACACCACTCACCTTTTCTGATTCATGCACTGGAACACCCAGATCCCTCTGCACCTCAAAGCTACGCAATCTCTCGCCATTTTGATAATGTACTTCTTGTTCATTCTTCCTGCCAAAATGGATTATTTCACACTTTCCCAACTTGTCCGATCTTTACCCACTCTCTTAACCGGCCCGTGTTCCCCTTTAGCCTCCTTATGTCCACTTCACAACGTACGTTTCTACCAATCGCTGCATCACCAGCAAATTTAGCAGCAAGTCCAATGTTCTTTCCATCAGATGCCTGGCCAGGAATTTCTTCCACCCTTATCATCAGGACGTGTTGGGAGGATAGCCAACCTGCTTGGCTACATTATGAACTTGGGGATCGAGTTTTGGAGTGGGGCTGGAAGCCAGAGTTCATGGCTCAGAGACTGGGACAGTTATCCACGATACCGCAATACCTCTCTATAGCCAATGGCCTTCCCTTAACCTTCTTCAAAACTTGTAGGAACACCATGCACGCACACACACACTCACACCCATACACTCATTCTCATACTCTCACACACACGGTCTCACACACACACACATACACACACACACTCACTCGCACACTCATTCACACACATACAAACCCACTCCCACTCTCATACTCTCACATGCACACACACATTCACTTGCGCACTCATTTGCACACTCACTCACACACCCTCACTCTCACTCACACTCGTAGTCGCACTTGCACAATGACTCGCACACACACACACACACTCACATACTCACTCGCAGACTCGCATACACAGTTACAGACTCATCTCATACACACTCACGCAATCACTCGCACACACATTCGCCAACTGCACGCATACTTGCACACACACACTCACACACACACTCACACACTCACCACATGCACTTGCACACATACCCACACACTCATTCGCACATGCACTGACACACACACGCACTCGCATACACACACACACACTGAGGAGGCACAGTGGCACAGTGGTTAGCAACTGGTACCTGTTCTGGTACACTGAGGGAGGATTTAGCATGGCTAATCCACCCAACCAGTGCATCTTTGGACTGTGGGAAGAAACTGGAGTACCCAGAGGAAACCCACACAGACACGGGGAGAACACAATCCTCCGAGCCAGAGATCGAACCCACGTTTCTGGCGTTGTGAGGCAGCAGTGCTAACCACCGTGCCACCATGGATTGTCACATGACTTTCCACCTCCCCCCAAGCTCTCCTGCTATTGGTCACTCCACATGTCCCTCTGTCTCCCAATTTGAACATTCCCTCAATTATCTTATTGAATAATCACTTCAATTCCAATTTCTTCAACTAAATTGTTTGATTAAAAAAAACACTGAAATGTGTGTACAATATTGATCCCTTTCTCGTGTTAAGCGTCATACGGGGGAAATTAAATTGTAGATCTAGGAATAATCATTGGTGTTTCCGGCAAATTCCTGTCGTGAGGTTCGAGCTGGACAACGGCTGGGCGATGTTGGAGAGTCGAACTCATTCACTTCATTCCTGTGTGTGTGAAATTTGGCCTCAAGTCATTGAAAAGGAGACAGTCAATTGAATAAGCTTGTTTGGCTGGGAGGAATGCCGAAATTATCTTTGTGTCGCCCAACTGAAATCTCGGCCCAGGCCGTTGGAGGAGACAAAACGCACGTCAATAAAACGTCAAGAAAGATGGCCAAAGCCACTCAGCCAAAAGAGGCTTATGCTGCCCTCTCCAGGGCAACAGTGGCACTGCGACATGGTTCAATGGGAGCCACACTGGGAATCAACTCATTGTGGCGTTGTCATAGGACTGGTAATCCAAGGGTCTAGGATAACACTTTGAAGACCCCGGTTCAAATCCTACCACGGCGGGATTAGAAGTTTAATGATGGCCATGAAACTGCTGTCAGAAAAGCCTGTTTGATTTATTAATGCCCCTTTAGGGAAGGAAACCTGCCATCCTTACTACATGAGATTCCAGAGCCACAGCAATGTGATTGACTCTCAACTAGCAAACTACTAAAAGCAAAGAGAACAAAGAACAAAGAACAAAACAGCACGGGAAACAGGCCCTTCGGCCCAACGAGCCCGTGTCGCCACCTCGATGTTCCCACCTCTACCCGCGATCCCTGTCCATGTTTATAGATCTATGGATTAAAAACCAAATTGAGACAATTTAGGGAGAATTTGTTTTGCCAATTAGCTGAAAAGCACATCTTTGGGAAGTGGGAGGAAACCGGAGCTCCCGGAGAAAACCCACGCAAGCACGGGGAGAATGCGCAAACTCCTATAGGCACAGGCCTAAATCCATATATCTGCACAGCACAGCGATAGTCACTGAGCTGTCGTGTTGCCCATCAGATGGTCCAGGTCAAGCATACACTAACAACGTGAAGCAGTAGGATACTCTCAAAAAAAATCCAAGAGCAGTCCTCTCATGACCCATCACGTGTATGCCCCTCGTTAGACAACAAGGTGGACCAAAGCACCTGTAGGATAAAAACAAGTACATCAATATCATCATCTATTTACACACTTCCCAGGGACTCCCAAGGCTCATGATCCCTATTTTAAAATCAGTTTTCTATACCCCTCCATTCCCATTCTGTTCATGTGCCCATCTAAGTATTTCTTAAATAATTCCAGAGTACCTGCCTCCATCACTTTACATGGTATTCCATAACCCCACCACCTCTGTGTGAAAAAACTCCCTCTAGCATCCAAATTATACCTTACCCCCTCACCCTAAGCCCGTGACCCCTCGTGCTATTTGAGTCCATCCTAGGAAAAAGCTTAACCCTGTTTACTCTATCAATCCCCTTCGAAATTTTGTACACCTCTATTAGATCTCCTCTAAGTCTACGTCTTTCTAAGGAAAACAGTCCCAATTTGCCTAATCTCTCCTCGTAACTCAGACCTTCCATACCATGCAGCATCCTGGTAAACCTCCTCTGCACTCTCTCCAGAGTCTCCATGTCCTTCCGGTAGTAAGGCGACCAGAACTGGACGCAGTATTCCAAATGAGGTTTAACCAGCGTTTTATATAACTGCAACATTAAAGGCCAGCTGTTGTACTCTATATCCCTTCCTATAAAGGCTAGCATACTATATGCTTTCTTCACAACCTTCTCCACTTGCTCTGCCACCTCCAGAGACTTGTTCACCTGCACCCCCAGGTCTCTCTGTGTTTCTATACTCTTAATAGGTCTACCCTTTATCATATACCTCCTCCCTACATTCTTTCTCCCAAAGTGCATCACCTCACATTTATCAGGATTGAATTCCATCTGCCATCTGTCTGCCCAAGCTACCAGCCTATCTATGTCCTGCTGCATTGCCTGACAATGCTCCTCACTATCCGCAAGTCGGATTTCGCAAGTGAATTCGCAATTCAAAGATGTCTGGGTTAGGTGGATGAGCTATGCTAAATTGACCCTTAGTGTTCAAAGATGTGTAGGTTAGGTGGATGAGCCATGCTAAATTGCCCCTTAATATCCAAAGATGTGTAGGTTGGGTGGATTGGCCATGCTAAATTGCTCCTTAGTGTCCAAAGATGTGGACGTTAGAGGGATTGGTCATGCTAAATTGTCAAAAGAAAACAGATCGGAAACTCTCACATTTGGCCATCTGAGTTGGACTTAGAATGTGTTCGGCACAATCTTTGGGCTCTGATGGCAATAAATGTGTTTCGCCCCAAAAGTGTTTTTTGTCTGTATCCTCCAAGCAAATTCACAGATGAAGCCAGAGTTGGGTACTTTTTAACGAGTACCCTTCCTGTATTCATTACCTGGTGATCTATTTCCCCTAACTATCCATTTTCCTGAGGTTAACCTTGAGTGAGTTTTGAACACTCCCCAGTGAGTTAGGTGCAGAGTTAATAGGTGGGATTTTATCTTGAACTCTTGTCCCAAAACCGAGGTCAACTGACTTTCCAATGGTCCGCCCCCTCGCCTGTTCTGATTCCCGTGGTGGGGGGAACAGTAAAATTCCAGTGGATCTTTCAAGATTCGTCCTCGCAATCTTAGCAGAGAAAGTCAGGATTCGGCTGTGGATCATTCCGGTTTCTCTCAGCAGTGTTGTTGATGAGTTCTCTGGGACACGTCGCCAATTCAACACCAAATAACCTCCAACTTCAGGCCAGATGAGTTTTGTGGGATGGTGCCAGGATTAATTTGGAAGACCAAATATGATGTTTTTAATTTGACACTTAGACGCATTGCTTCACTAAGTCCACATTCTGGATAGTTATAAAAACCATCACTAAGGCTCCTTTGGAGAAAGAAACCTACTAGTCTTATGTGTTCTGATCTAAATGGTGTCATAGTGGTTGGCATTGCTTCTTTCACAGCGCCAGCCACCCGGGTTCAGTTCGGGTCTCGGGTCGCTGTCTGTGTGGAGTCTGCACATTCTCCCTATGTCTGCATGGGTTTCCTCCGCCACTCCTTCCACACTTCCATACAAAGATGTATAGTTAGGTGCATTGGCCGTGCTAAATTCTCCCTCAACGTACCCAAACAGAAGCAGGAGTGTGGTGACTAGCGGATTTTCACAGTAACTTCATTGCAGTGTTAGTGTAAGCCTACTTATAAGATTAATAAATGAAAACATGCAGGTTAGGTGGATTGGCCACGCTAAATTGCCTCTTAGTGTCTGAAGATGTGCAAGTTAGGCGTATCCGCCATGCTAAATTCTCCCTCAGTGAACGCTGAACAGGCGTGTGGCGACAAGGGGATTTTCACAGTAACTTCATTGCAGTGTTATTGTAAGCCTTACTTGTGATGCTAATAAATAAACTTAACATGTGACTCCAGAGCCACAGCAATGTGGTTGACGCTCAACCTCCTTCTGAAATGACTGAGCGAGTCACTCAGTTCCGGGGCAATTAGGGATGGGCAATAAATGCTAACCCAACCAGCGACGTCTCATATCCTGCGAACGAACAAAAGAAAAGAGTTGGAAGCCGTGTTTATTGTTAGCATGAATACTGAGATTTATGGACTGATGGATCAGCAGGCATGAACAGCCAGATGTGGCTGAATGGCCTCCGTATCTCATTGTTTGTGTTGTGTGGTGGGTGAAGGGGGAGTGGGCAAAATCGGAAGAGGTCAAAGTTGAAAGCGAAGGAACAGAAGGTGGGGGAATCGCAAAGCGGTAAAACCACATGGAGAACATGAGGCTTCTTTCTGGCAAATCACAGACTCACACAGATTTGTACAGTCAAGAACATCTTTTTTATTCAATCAGTTAAACAAGTGTTGCTCTATAAAATTGTTTTATTATGGAGAAAGAAATTGTAATTAAACATGCATGAAACCATGGAAACAGGCGTGTGCAAGGGGTTTCTGGGATTGCACTGTGCTCCATCGTCAGGGAAACCTTGGTACAATTTCAAGTTGCATTGAAGTCCCAATTTCCTTTTTTTTTGAAATTTTTGTGTTTTTTTTTGTTTTCTCAACCACCCCCCCCAAGCCTCCCCTCCCTTTCCCTTTCCCCCACCCCCACCCTCGACCACACTTCCCTTCCCTCCCCTCCCACCCTTCACCCCAATATTCCAATGGCCATTAGTCAGTTTCAGGCAGGGAAGGAGGGAGGGAGGAAGGGAGGATTGGCAAATTGTCAGATTCTTCTTCCCCGGCCCCTCCCCTATCCCGCTCTCCATCTCCCAATCGAACCCCGCTGCCCCCGCATGAACCCCCTTCCCCCCCCCCTCAATGCTCAGCTGGAAGTCAGTGAGGTTTTCCATCCAGTGGGGACACAAAGTGATCATCAATAGGTTTGATTCTGGTCTTGGGTAGACTGATTCTGTGGAATTTCTCCCCCTGGTCAGAGTGGGTTTCCTCCGGGTGCTCCAGTTTCCTCCCACAGTCCAAAGATGTGCGAAGATTGGCCTTGCTAAATTGCCCCTCAGTGTCTCAAGATATGCAGGTTTGGTGGATTGGCAGTGCTAAATTGCCCCTTAGTGTCCAAAGATGTGGATTGGCCATGCTAAATTGCCCCTTAGTGTCCAAAGATGTACAGCTTAGGTGGATTGGCCATGCTAAATTGCCCCTTAATTTCCAAAGAGGTGTAGGTTAGGTAGATTGGCCATGCTAAATTGTCCCTTAGTGTCCAAAGATGTGTAGGTTCGGTAGATTGTCCATGCTAAATTGCCCCTTAGTGTCCAAAGATGTGCAGGTTAGGGGGATTGGCCGTGCTAAATTGCCCCTTAGTTTCCAAAGATGTGTAGGTTAGGTGGATTGGCCAGGCTAAACTGCCCCTTAGTGTCCCAAGATGTGAAAGTTAGGTGGATCGGCCATGCTAGATTGCCCTTTAGTGTAGGGGGATTAACAGGGTAATTAGTTGGGGTTATGGGGATGGGGCCTGGGTCCAATTGTTGACAGTACAGGCCCAATGGGCCAAGTGGCCTCTCTTTGCACTGTAGGATGCTATAATTCCAATGAAGGAGAGTGTGCCCCTTTATCAGTGTCTCACTAGAGAGAGTTTGAATCAAAGGAAACCCTCAAGATATCAACATTCCTGGTTCGGTAGTGAAGAAATGGTCTTGGCAAAGGTTGCTCATGTTCCTCCCCTTCCTGCAACCTATTGCTCTCTCATCACACTGCACAACAGGAGAGCTCCGATCCACTCTCAGAGGTGAGGCACGGTGACATGCTTCCCGTGAGGTCCTCCCAACTCTAAGGCCTGCCTAAGGCCCGAGTCTAACCAGCCTCTTTGTTTTCTGACAGGGGCATCATCGAGCACTGGAGTTACCGGGTGGGGGGGAAGGTGGGGCAGCAGTAGTGGGGCGGGGTGGGCATCTGAGAGGAGTGCCCTGCTGGCAGTTGAGATGCCAGCCCCCCCTCCCTCACTCTTAACTTGGATATACCGAATGCGAAAAGAGGGAGACGGCTTGTCGAATCTTTTCATCCTGCACTCATCAGGTCTAAAGACAAGAATGCCAAATCACAAACCACCACGCCGACTTATCCTACAGGACAGAAGGCCGCTGATTGGTTGAGTCTCATTAGCCAAGGCGTTGCCATGGAGGAAGCAACAGGGAACTACAGGCTCCCTGAGCTCCTTGGTAACCCCCAAAAAGGCTTGAACATTTTCCTGTCTGGTTACACTCAGAATGTGGCTCATTTACGCTTGCAGGAAGTGACATACATTCATAGGCAGGAAGCAGTTCCCCGCAAACCAAAGGGAGATGTATCCCCCGTGTCGTTGTGATCGTTTGAAATTTGCCGTTTGCCCTGATGAGTACACCATGAAAAACTTTGGCGACCCGTTTTTTTTTTATCAGCAAGGTTTGAGCCACGGGATATGGAAAAGATTGGCATCAGGAATCTCAGGATTCTCAGAGGAACGGCCTCTTTGTCACATTCGCAATCCCGGGACCTTGTCCCCCTCTGGGGGAGACCGTCGGACTATCAAGCTGAGGATTGATCAAATCTATACCCCCCCCCACCTCCCGCCCGCACCCCAAAGCCCTCCCTCCCCCGACCCACCCACCCCGCCCCATTCAAGCCCTTGCCCACTCCCCTCACTCCCTCATGTGCAGCGTCGCGTTACACCCAACTACCAGGCAAGGTCCAAATACTTAAATAACCCTCCTCCTCATGCCCAGCTGGACGGTGGGCAGTGCCCAACAGCCAAAGCCAAGTGGACGACACTCTGAACCAGTCTAGCTCACTGTGCCCGCTGACGTGAGTTGAAGTCTCGCCTGGAGCTTAATGGGGTTTGGTGCGGGGGGAGGAGGGGGTTAACCCTTACACCCGACACCAAACCCCCGCCCTACCCACCACTGCCCCACCCGCAAAATACACCGCCAGCAAGCAGCCTCTGAACAGCCCGTCACACAAAGCGCATTGCATTTACTCTGATCTCCATCTAACTCTCCTCAATAAGGTGCTGAAATCCCCGATAATTGCATAGTCATAGTTCAGATTAAGGCTTGATTCACATCGATCAGGATTAGATTTTAAACAATACTTTTAAAGTGTCCCAGCCACCGAGTACAACAACCCAAGTTTTAAACCTCGTTCTCCCCCACACAACCCCCCCCACTTCCCCAAACCGTACCCCCCCCCCCTCACCACCTCTCCCCCCACCCGCTCCGAGTTTGCCTGGCTACAATACTTTTAACACTTCACACAAAAAAAACACCAAATCCAGATTGGACACATTAGATTCGATAGGTCACTAGTTAATAAGCATTCCGTCGCAAATCGAGCTATCCGGGTCGCTCCCGGATGATTTTGAATGTGTAAACTTGGGAGACGTGCCTCCTGGACTTAAGCATTTCACTGTGGCATCACCCCTTTTCTCATCCTGTTCCGCTGATAAGGCGGGCACGGTGGCACAGTGGTTAGCACCACTGCCTCACAGCGCCGAGGACCCGGGTTCGATTCCCGGCTCGGGTCACTGTCTGTGCAGAGCCTGTAGCTTCCCCCACCCCCACCCTCCCTGTGTCTGCGTGCGTTTCCTCACTTGCTCCAAAGATGTGCTGGTTAGGGTGGATTGGCCATGCTAAGTTGCCCCTTAGTGTCCAAAGATGTGTAGGCTAGGGGTGGAATAGCCATGCTAAATTGCCCCTTCGTGTCCAAAGATGTGTAGGTTAGGTAGCTTGGCAATGCTAAGTTGCCCCTTAGTGTCCAAAGATGTGTAGGCTAGATGGATTGGCCATGCTAAATTGCTCCTTGGTATCCAAAAATGTGTAGGTTAGGTAGATTGGCAATGCTAAATTGCCCCCTAGTGTCCGAAAATGTGCAGGTTAGGTGGATTGGCCATGCTAAATTGCCCCTTATGTCCAAAGATGTGCAGATTCGGCTGATTGGCCATGCTAAAATTGCCCCTTAGTGTCCTGATATGTGTAGGTTAGAGGGATTAGTGGGTAAATATGTAGGGATATGGGGTAGGGCCTGAGTGGGATTGTTGTTGGTGCAGACTCGATGGGCTGAATGGCCTCCTTCTGCATTATAGGGTTCTACGATGACTTCTCTACTGTCCTTTCAATCTTTTACAAATGCTTCAGAATGCAGATTTGGGGGGAGGTGGGGTATTGGTTCAGCACATCATCCAAAAGACAGCACCTCCGACAGGGTGGCACTCCCTCAGAACCGCATGGTCATGTGGACCTCACTTTGGTCCTCTGTGGTGGGAACTGGGGGGTGGGGGGAGGGGGGCAGGGCATTTCAGCAAAGGACAACCATGTTGAAAAAGGGAGGTCACCCCCCTCAAAGGGTGGCACGGTGGTTAGCACTGCTGCCTCACAGCGCCAGGCCAGGGACCCGGGTTCGATTCCCGGCTCAGGTCACTATCTGTGTGGAGTTTGCATGTTCTCCCTGTGTCTGCGTGGGTTTCCTCTGGGTACTCCGGTTTTGTCCCACAGTCCAAAGATGAGTTGGATTGGCCATGCTAAATTGCTCCTTAGGGTCGGGCGGACTAGCTAAGTTAAATGTGTGGGGTTACAGAGATAAGGCCTGGATGGGATTGCAGTCAGTGCACACTCAATGGGCCAAATGGCCTCCTTCTGCAGTGTAGGATTCTAACCACGCTGGGCGAAATGTCAGGTAGGCCGAAGCCTAAGTGTATCGCCTGCAGTTGGGGTCACTGGACCGTGAGGAAGATGTGAAATGTGAGAAAGGAAACAGAGGGACATTAACTAGACAAATTTTAGTTATGAGGAAAGGTCTGGGATAGTTTCCTGTGGAATGAGAGAAGAGGCCGAATAGGAATATAAATAATGATAGAGTGGACAGGAATGGTCCTGGAGTGAGTGCCCAATGGCCGGAGGTGGGAGGTTAAGAAGCGCTTCAAGAAGCGATCTTTCCATCTGGAGGAATTTGGGATCTAGTGGGAAAGGGTGTTCCTTTAATTCTTTCATGGAATGTGGACATCACCAGTTGAGCCAGCATTGCCTCTTCAGGGAGCCATTGCCCCATTGGGATCTGGAGCTGGATCCATGCCAGACCAGATACGGGTGGCAGATTTCACTTCCCTAATGGAACATCAATGAATCAGGTGTTTTTTTTTATATGTCAAGTGAAAAATCTTTTCACCCTCATCATCAATTCCAGATTTTTGCTTATTTTCAAATTTTGACAGCTGGGATTCGAACACAGGGTCTTACGCAGGGTCTCCAGAGCCTCATCCTGATTCCCCAGACTGGTTCCCAGAGCCTTACCCCGGGGTCCCCAGACTGGTACCCAATGCATTACCCTGGGTCTCTGGTTTACTAGCCCAGTGAGAATCCCCCCCCCACAAGCCACTGCCTCTTCCCTATGTAAGTGACACGGTGGCACAGTGGTTAGCACTGCTGCCTCAGAGTGCCAGGGACCTGGGTTCGATCCTTGGCTTGTCTGTGTGGGCTCTGCATGTTCTCCCTGTGTCTGCATGGGTTTCCTCCTCTGTGTTACTGCAGTTTCCTCCCAAGTGTATGGGTTAGGTGGATGGGCCATGTTAAATTAACCCTGGTGTCAGGGGAATTATCAGGGTAAACTACGGGACTAGGGCCTGGTGGGA
This sequence comes from Sphyrna mokarran, assembly GCA_024679065.1. Taxonomy (NCBI): domain Eukaryota; kingdom Metazoa; phylum Chordata; class Chondrichthyes; order Carcharhiniformes; family Carcharhinidae; genus Sphyrna; species Sphyrna mokarran. Next base: position 11,867,069 of record JAGIQG010000035.1, read on the forward strand.
TTGTGGGCTCGATGGGCCAAATGGCCTCCTTCTGCACTGCAGGGATTCTATGACACTCAGGAACATTTCGAAAGTACTCGGAGATACCTAGATGTTGACTCGTGGGCAAGCATGAGCCAGATGGGCCGAGGGGTGAAGCTCTCCGCCACCCCACAGATGTTACGCGTGCCACAGTGAAATGATTAAGATGGCTGCGGCTTTCCCAGCCCAGCTACTGCCTACAAGTCGCTAACCAGGGACACCGCACCCGCCCTTTGGGGCGGAATTTTCCCGGCACGCCCACCCGCAATCCCCCGCCTGAGGCTAACGGAGAACGCCGTTCTCCGAACCTCGCCCGGCCCCCTCCTCTCCCAGAACCGAGGGGGATTGGGGGGGGGGGCGTGCCGAGAAAATTCCAGCCCCTTTTGTGTCCGCGGGCGGTCGGGGGGGGGAGGGTGGAGGGAAGGTAGGGTAAAACTGAAACGCCAACTGCCACGGCCTCCCAACCCCACCACCACCACCTCGGGGTCAACCTTCCAACCCCTTGGGCACGCCGGTAAGCATGGGTTTTCTTGTCTCTTTTTTTTAAATTTCCTTGCGTGGAGTTTTTTTTTTCTTAAACGTTTTTTTTTTCTTCCGTTCCGTATTACACTTTTTTTTTGAATTATTTAGCTGTTGGATGAATAAGCTGGACAAGTTGGCATGGATACCATGTAAGATTATAAGACAATGAGATAAGATATGTGATTACTGCGGTCCAGTACAACACAGAAACCTTTAGAATAACATGAATGATTACTGCACTTCATTGTAGTGGAAAGCTATTAAAACAAGGAAAAAAAAACACCAAACTCCATTAGTACTACACGCTAAAGTTTCAGTCCAGAGAGAGACTTGTTCCAAAAGGAATAACAAAGAAAGATAGACAATAATGAATTTTCTTATTCTTACAGAGAGCATCAATAACAATTAATTGTTTCATTACTTATATACTGTAATCGTAGAATTGAATGTACTTTATAATGTAAAAAGCACCATTTATTTATAATTATTTGTTTTTTTTTTAATTCTCTCCTTCAGCCCACTCCAAGGGGTACAGATTCATTCATAATAAAAAAATAATAACGCAAAAAAAAACACAATTTTTAGGAGAGAAGAAATTTAAAAGCTCCCCCACACTTACAAAGGCTGGGATAGTAATGCCCCACATTTTTCTTTAGAGTCCCCCAGGGCAAGCGGACTTTTCTTTTTAAAACACAAAATAGAAAAAAAAAATTTATCTTTTTTGTTTGTTTTTTCACAATCTCTAACGTACAAAGATATTCAACTATCCAATGCATTGCACTTGGTTTCATTCGAGAACTGCCTGCGTTGCCCTCGTGGCAAAAATACCTGTCAAATCTCCGTCCCCAAAAAGACAAAAAAAAAAGCAGGCTGGCCTTCATAAATTTCTTTCCCCCCCCCCCCCACCCTAAAATGATTTAGCGCGACCAGTTACTGTGCCAAAGAAGCGATGCGGACTGTGTTTTGCGTTGGCCGTGTTTATGCTTTTCCTGCTTGAGGCGAGGTGAGGCCTACAGGATAACCCAGGGCGGAAAACCAATGGCCAACTGAAAAAATATAAATCCCCTAAGTTGACGTGTTTGGGGTGACACTACCCGGTTGACTGAAGTTGTCAGTGTGTGCGTGTGTGTGTGTGTGTGTGTGTGTGCATGCACGTGTGCGTGTTGGGGGCATGGGGAGGGTTGGGAGGTCATCTCACGTCAGTCGGATAGTCAGGGCTTCTTGGTGGTCAAGGATCTACGACGGACGTGGCGCTCTGAGTGGTTGGCTCTCGAAATTTTCTTTCTATCCAAGATTTCTACAGCGGGTGACTTTTTAAGTAGGTTCTCTAGTGTACTTGCCCACCCACACCTCAACTCCCCTTCTTCCTGCTTCCTTCCTATAATACATGCTTAAGAATTTTTTTTTGTCACCTGGTGGCTTTTTTTTTGAACATTTTTCTGTCTTTTTTTTAAGCTTTTTTTTTAATTTGTTGCGTGTGAGCGATTTGCTGTGTGGAATAATCGTAACTGTTAAGTGAAGACTGTAATGGCAACGGATGGGGTTCATTTTTATTCATTGGTGGGACATAGGCCTAGTTGCCCGAGGAGCTGTTGAGAGACATTGCTGTGGTTCTGGAGTTACATGTAGGCCAGACCAGGTAAGGATGGCAGATTTCCTTCCCTAAAGAGACATTAGTGAACTGGATTTTTGAACAATGGTTTCATAGGGTGGAATTTTCTCATCCTGCCCGCCACGGGGATTGTAGTGATGGGAGACAGAGCTTGGACAGGATTTTCCATGGCCGGAAAATCTCACCCATGGCCATCAGTAGATTCTTAATTCCAGACTTTTTTTTTTAATTGAATTCAAATTCCACCATCTACCGCGCTGGGATTCGAACCCCGGCCTCCAGAACATGAGCTGAGATTCTGGATTAATAGTCTAGCGGTAATGCCACTAAACTGAGGCGTAGGGAGCGATAGAATGGGATCGCTTCCCAATCGGAATTCTGACACACACCCTTACTTCACAATCATACAAGAGACTGAGGGGGAGGCGATGGAAGAGTGGGATTTTCGCTCGACTCAGCTAATTTTCTGGAGACCCGAGTTCAAATCCCGTTAATGGTAGAATTTGAATTCAATAATTGGCAGTGGTACGGCAGCACTGCTGCCTCACAATGCCAAGGACCGGGGTTCAATTCCAGCCTTGGGTCACTGTCTGTATGCACATTCTCCCCATGTCTACATGGGTTTCCTCTGAGTGTTCTGGCTTCCTCCCACAGTCCAAAGATTGCGGGTTAGGTGGATTGGCCGTGCTAAATTGCCCCTTAGTGTCAGGGGATTAGTAGAGTAAACATATCGGTTATGGAGATAGGACAGGGGGGAATTGTTGTTGGTGCAGTGCCAATGGGCCGAATGGCCTCCTTTTGCACTGTGAGGAATCTATGATTCTACGACTTAATGCTAAAACAAGGTCCTAAAAAATCCCTCTAACTTCCTTCCCTCTTGACCTGAGGTTGTGGGCCCAGGATCGGGTAAGTGCACAGGGAGATGCTTCCGAGATTGGACAGGAGTCTATCCAGTTGTTAGGGGTATCACATCCTAGTCTTTGCTTCATTCCGATATCCATGTCGGCTATCGGGAGCAAGAGTCCTGCCTGGATGTGGCATGGTGGCAATGGAAAGCATTTGGAAGAAGGAATTCGTTCGGTCCAGCCCAGTTTGATCCTGTGGGGATTACACCAATCCCTAAAGGAATTCCCCATGAGAATTTACGACCCTTTGTGCTGTGTTAGGGAAATAAGGCCAATCGAAGCTTGGATCTGAGCTTGGGTGAGTCAAAGCATGATTTTGCTGGCTTGTTTAGGGAACAGGAACGGAAATTGAGGAAAGATGGAGGCCTGGAGCAGGAGTAGGCCATTCTGCCCTTCGAGCTTGTTCCGAGCCCGCAATACAATCATGGCTGGTTCTCAATCTTAATTCCATCTCCCCGCTTCTTCCCCTTGGCAAACTTCAAATCCGTGGCAGGAATTCTCTGGCCGTTCCCGCCGGCGGGGTTCTCCAGCCCCACCGGCATCAGCGCGGGTTTCTCGCCAGAGTTGGGGGGGGTGGGAATTTCCACTGACGGCGGCTGGACTGGAGAATCCCGTCACTCGCGAACACCACGCCACCTCCCGCCAACAAGAACCGCGCAGCTGGGAGGCTGGAGAATCTCACTAGCATCCCCCCACCTCCCCCCGTCTTCCTCCTGGAAAACCTGGCCTTTGGGAATCCAGGATAATGCTGTCACACCTGCCGTCAGGATGGTGGGAGTTGAGCGCAGGAAGGGTTGGCATTAAATAAGGCAATTGGGCACCACTGTCAGTTGGCATTACAGTCTTTGGGTTTTGGGATGAACCTGGAGAGAGAGAGACATGATCCCTATTTTTTTTTGTCCATCTTCTCACAAGAGACTTCAGAGTTCAGCCAAATTGGTGCATGCGTAAGATCCGGATGTTAAAACCCCTTACCATTCCGCCCTCCCCACCCTCTCCCACCATCACTAGTGAGAGTGAGGGGGTGGGGAGGTGGAGGAGGACGGGCAGCTGGGTGGGTGGGTGGGGATGGGAGGGCCACTACACAGACAGAACTGACACTGGCAGCCTTACGGAGGGTCCGTTCTGGGCACGGTGTGTGCTGACTGACTGAGTGCCAGTTGGCATTCGTAGGGGTAAGGAACCCCGATGCTCGGAGGGCCATGGACGTTGGGGTGAGGCTGGGGGAGGGAAGGGGGCACTCCCTGCCAAACACCACCCAGTGCGTAATTCCTGCCAGTACTTTCTTGCTGGGGGGATGGGTGGGGGTGGTTAAAGGTCATATTTACACCTTCTCAACTACAATCCACCTTTCTTTACCAAATTGGTCGGGAGTGCGCCTTAATTTGAAGGAGAGGGGAGCATTGAAGTGAGGTGCTACCTCAGACAATGCGGGGAGGCAGGGCGGCACGGTGGGTTAGCCTCATAGCGCCCGGTTTCGATTCCCGCCTTGGGTCGCCGTCGATGTAGAGTCTCTACGTTTCCCCCCACCCCCCCCCACCCATGTCTGTGTGGGTTTCCTCCGGGTACTCCAGTTTCCTCCCACAGTCTGAAAGACGTGTTGGTTAGGGTGAATTGGCCATGCTAAATTGACCCTTAGTGTCAGAGGGTCTAGCCAGGGGAAATGCATGGGATTGGCGGGATAGGGCCTGGATAGGATTGTGGTCAGGGCAGACTGGATGGGCCGAATGGCCTCCTTCTGCACTCTAGGGATTCTGAAAGCGGCCAAGTTGTAACTTGCTGGAACAGGCCAACATAAAGATGGTTAACTCTCCACGTGTGTGAGCTGGTCGACTGTGGAGACCGTTGCACCTTGGCCTTGCGTGACATCGATGTACCCACAATTCCCGGCAGCAACCTCGGCCATCTTTTATTCCCAAACCTGGGACACCCACCGCTCCCCAACTCAAATGAGACCTGCAAGGCAGACTGGGGGCTAGTTCTAGGACCACGCTTGGTCACCACAGACAGAGTGTTGAACTGTTAGACCACGGGGTGGAAAGGGTTAGCCAGAGAGATGAAAGGCCTTGAAACCCTCACCCTGATAGCGTCCAATGTCACAACCAAAGTGACGCCACTCAAGGTGGACTGTGGCAAGTCCAACTCTCCAACCTTCCCTTGCAACTTGCCTCCCTCATCATTTAGAAGCAGACAATCAAAGGGTCGAAGGGGAAGTGGGGGCAGGGAGGCTTGGGAGGTCAGGGGAGGTCAGAGGTCAGAGGGGTGAGGATGAGAGTAAGGCCCCACAGAAATGTCTCGTGTTGGTTCCGTGACAGGAAAAGAAGGACAAAAAAGTGGGGTTCACGGTCTCTTGAGATGTTTGACGTGAGCTGTTGCGTTTGTTGTGCTTAAGGTGAACCGAGAGCAACTGGGAGGGGGGGGGGGCCGTTGTATTGGAACGGGGCAGAATTTGTTAAAAACGCAAGGATTTTAACACTTTGGATTTTTTTTTAAATCTTTTTCTTTAAAAATAACCTTTTTAATGCAGTGAACCAAAAAGCAAAATCAAAAACTATCACTACCCAGAATGCAAGCAAGAAATAATTTCCCATGGTGATGATTTCTTTGTGTGTGTCTGTGTGTGTCTGTGTGTCATCTTGTGCCTTTACAAAGCCTACCTAATTCAGATGCAGTGTCGTATCATGAGTTATGTTTGCCGTGACCTCCCTGAGGCAGAATGATGCTCACAACACACAGTCTACCTGTACCATCCCCGTCCAGGAGAGTAACACCAAGTGAGATCCCTCTCTCTCGCTCTCTGTCTCTCTCTCTCTCTCTTCCCCACTTACCCCATGTCCTCAAACACCCCCCTCTTCTCTCTCTCTTCCCTCTCCTCTCCCTCAAAGAATATTGTCCAGAGGCAAGATAGAAGGATGATACTGTGGATTAGGGTTAACATTTCTATAGAAGCAGGGAGGTTGTTTCTACTGGTGGGTGGAAGTAAAACTAGGGGGCATGGCCTCAAAATAAGGGGGAGCAGACTTAGGACTGAGTCTAGGGGGAAACTGCTTCACACAAAGGGTTGTGAATCTGTGGAATTCCCTGCCCAGTTGAGGCTACCTCGTTGAGTGATTTTTAAGGCAAGGATGGATAGATTTTTGAACAGTGAAGGAATTAAGGTGAGCGGGCAGGTAAGTGGAGCTGAGTCCACGATCTTATCGAATGGCGGAGCAGGCTCGAGGGCCCAGATGGCCTACTCCTGCTCCCAGTTTGCATATTCCATCATCCACAACTCTTAACAGACGACACTACACCTCCTTAGCCATGGGTGAAGGTTAAATTAACTGATAATCATGCCTCAAAGCCTCCAAGGTAGGCCGCAGCCTGTTTTGGGTTGGCAGTTCCCAGGCTGTATGCTGATGTGCGGGTTGGGTGAACTGGTCATGCTAAATCATCCTTTAGTGTCCCCGATGCATAGGTTAGAGGGATTAGCGGGGTAAATATGTGGGGTTCTGGGGATAGGGCCTGGATGGAATTGTGGTCGGTGGAGGCTCGATGGGCTGAATGGCCTCCTTCCGCACTGTTGGGATTCTATAATTTCTAACTGTCCCTCAAGGTCAGAGGGATTAGCAGGATAAATAGGTGGAGTTGAGGGGACGGGGCCTAGGTAGGGATTGTTGTCGGTGCAGCCTCAATGGGCCAAACGGCCTCTTTCTGCGCCGTGGGGCTTCTATGATTTTCCAAGTGAGGAACAGTAGATGGGGAGCGAGGGAGGAAGGGAGAGGATGGTCTGGAGAAGGGTGGGCAAGAATTTTTGGGGATGGACAGAGAGTTGAATCTAAGGTCAGCTCACGTTGATGCTTGATCAATCAGAATTCAGTGTGTAAAGGAAGTATGATTCACTGTGGTCATTTATCTGATGGTTATCCCTCCAACTGCTTCCAACCACACTCCCCCCAAGCTGCCCCTGTAAGAACCCCCCTCCCATTAGAATCCCTACAACCTGCCCCCCGTGACTGGCAAATGGGGGCCACAGGGCAAGATTCTGCAGAGGGCCTACACGTTAATCCAGAGTTACTTTTCCTTGGATATGCAATGGAATTGACGATATGCAAAAGTCCCCCTTCTCTTTCTCTCATTATCCCCCTGTTTTTCTTTAATCCCTCAATTCCGTTTGGCAGTAAATCCTCACCCCAATCCCTCCCGGGCCCCGAACTCTTACACCAAATCCGGTCGGGACGGAGTGGGGGGGTCGAAACTGGCCCTGGGAGAGTGGACGGAGCAAAGTTGCGATGGAGCCAGGGGTTGTGTGGGTGAGCATCTCTCTCTTTCTCTCTCTCTGCCTCTCGCACGCAGCCTGTCCGTGTTACGGTTTCCCCACCCCCAACCCCTACCCCCCCCCCCCCCCCCAAATAATTGTGAACTCGCTGAGGAGGCTTTAGGTTTGGTGGAAGTATCACTTACACCTTCAGCATAAGAAAGTCACTGGTCAATACTGCTGGAAGTGGGGGGGGGGGGGAGGGGGGGGGGGGGGAGGGAGAGTGGGCGGGGGGGAGGGAGAGTGTGGGGGGGGAGGGAGAGTGTGGGGGGGGAGAGTGGGGGGAAGGAGAGTGCGGGGGGCGGAGAGCGGGAGGGGAGGGAGGGAGAGTGGGGGGAGGGAGAGTTGGGGGGGGAGGGAGAGTGTGGGGGGGGAGGAGTGTGGGGGGGGAGGGAGAGTGCGGGGGAGGAGAGCGGGAGGGGAGGGAGGGAAGGTTGGGGGAGGGAGAGTTGGGGGGGAGGGAGGAGAGTGTGGTGGGAGGGAGAGTGGGGGGGAGGGGAGTGTGGGAGGGAGAGTGGGGGGGGAGGGAGAGGGGGGGGAGGGAGGTGGGGGGGGAGGGAGATGGGGGGAGGGAGAGTGGGGGGGAGGAGAGTGGGGGGGAGGGAGAGTGGGGGGAGGGAGAGTGGGGGGAGGGAGAGTGGGGGGGAGAAGAGTGGGGGGGAGGGGAGAATGGTGGGGGGAGGGAGGGAGAGTGGTTTGGGGGGAGAGAGAGAGTGGGGGGAGGGAGAATGGGGGGGAGGTGGAAGTGGTGCTGAGGGGGGGGGGGGGGGAGGGGGTGAGATCACGAGCTTGACCTGTCCACAACCTGTGCATGTGTCCAGTTGCATCCACTCGTGCTTTGCCTCCTTGTTGGTTCACTCTTCGCTTCCTCTTGCTCCTCCCTACGCTTGCCGCTGCGGTACCTCCTCTCCCCTCCACACCCCCCCTCCACTCCCCCCTCCTCCATCCCCCCTCCCCCCTTCCCCTCCAAAAATCTTCCCCAACTCCCTTCACCCTCTCTTGCAAGGACCTTTCCCTCCCCCAACCAGAGATCAGCCTCCGAGCTCCCCGACACCGAAGGAGGTCCAAGAGTGGGGTTGGGGGGAGGGAGTGAGGGGAGGGAGTGGGGGGGGGGACATCTCCACTCTCCTATCGGACGCCCTCCCCCAGGGGATGGGGGGCGGAACGGCGCACGACCGGGCCACACGTCTATATGTCGGGAATAGCGAAAGCAAGCCGATGCGGAGTACAATTTGCGAGACTGTAGCACGTCTTTTGGTGGGAGGGGAGGTGGGACAATGGAATAGCTATTTGAGTTTAATCCTGTAATAGTTCATATATATTTATAAATACTTGAATACATTTATGCAGCCTTTTAATGCACAGTCAGTGAGAGGCACTTGGAAAGGTAATAGTCATGTTTGCATTGCAGATTGTAGTGTTTTTGTTTTTTTTGTCTCAAAAGATGGAAAAGGAAATTCGGGGTTCAATCGTCCGCCGTAACTTTCACCCTTAATACTGGTTAAACGGGTTACAAAAAGAAAATTAAACCATCCTTACAAAAATGCAAATGTGAGGGTCTTCCACCAAAGTTAAAGTCACGTTACACTGCGCAATTGTGTGGTGGGTGCTAACTCAAGTGGGAACTATGGCTGGAAAAGTCATTTTTGACTCTTAATTTTGTGTTTGATTTTTCTCCCCCCCCCCCCCCCCCCCCCTCCTCCTCAAAGTTGTCTCAGCCGCCTCAAAATGGGTTTGTGGTTCCTTTCTACAGTTCCCGGGTGTTCAGCGATATTAGTGTCCCCCCCCCCCCCCACTCCCCCTCCTCCCTTCCCCCACCCCCCCCCCCCCCCCCGCGCCCCATACTTTCTCTCTCTCTCTCTCTCACACACACAACTTTCTTCCTTTTCTTCCTCTTTCTCTCTCTCTCTCTCTCTCTCTCTCTGTCAATTTTTACTTGTGTCAAGGAAGGTGGCAGATGGTCACATCGCTGTTCCGTGGGAAAAGCTCCAAACTATCAGAGGAAACCAAGACTGCGGAGAGACAAGAGAGAGAGGAACGGGGAGAGGGGGGGGGGGGGGGGGGGTGTGGAAAAAAACACCAAGACCAGGAATTAATAGCAAGGCAAGGTACAGAGAGACTGAGGGTCGGTGAGCCCTCGCTGTTAATCCATTCACATTCCTCCCGCCGCACCCGCGTCCCGTAAAAGAATGAGCCAAAAAAAAAATTCATCTCATGAAACTTCCTTCCACTTTTGAGAGCACTCTCTGGGTGGCACAGGGGTTAGCACTGCTTCCTCACAGCGCCAGGGACCCGGGTACAATTCCAGCCAAAGGCCACTGTCTGTGCGGAGTTTGCACATTCTTCACGTGTCTGCGTGGGTTTCCTCTGGGTGCTCCGGTTTCCTCCCACAGTCCAAAAATGTTCTGGTTAGGTGGATTGACCATGGAAAGTTGCCTCTTAGTGTCCAAAGATGTGTAGGTTAGGTGGATTATCCATGCTAAATTATCTTTTAGTGCCCAAAGATGTGTAGGTAGGCTGGGTTGACCATGGAAAGTTGCCCCTTAGTGTCCAAAGATGTGTAGGTTAGGTGGATTAGCCATGCTGAATTATCTTTTAGTGCCCAAAGATGTGTAGGTAGGCTGGGCTGACCATGGAAAGTTGCCCCTTAGTGTCCAAAGATGTGTAGGTTAGGTGGATTGGCCATGCTAAATTGCCCCTTAGTGTCCAAAAATGTGCAGGTTAGGTGGATTGGCCTTGCTAAATTGCCCTTTTGTGTCAGGGGGATTAGTAGGGTAAATATGTGGGGTAACAGGGATAGAGCCTGGGAGGGATTGCAGTCGGTGCAGACCCGATGGGCTGAATGACCTCCTTTTGCACTGTAGGGATTCTATGATGAAAACATTGGCTGGGATTCTCCAGCCGTTCACACCGGAGGGCTTCTCCAGTCCCACTGGCAACGCACCCCTCCCCCCGCTGGCCTGGGGTGCCATGAATGAGAATTCCCATTGACAGCGGCAGGACTGGAGAATCCCATCATGTGAAGACTGCACCACCTCTCGTCAGCAGTAAACACAGGGCAGGGAGGTCGGAGAATCTCACCCAGCGAGGGGGAAACAGCATCAACCCCCACTCCTGGGATTACACTGTGAGATTTTCCTTGTTAATGTCCAGCTGAAGTGAGATGCCAAAATCTACATTCCAGGCCGTTAGAGAGGCCTGGAAAACAAGGCCGAAATATGACCCACTGGCTGGCCGGGGAAAAGCAACCAAAAACAAAAGTTCTAGAAGGTTCTTAACACGTAATAAATCCCTTCAATGCTCATAAATAATTGCATCTGGACTTGGAATCTGACATTGATGTTGAGTGCCTAGTTTGAAATATTTGCGGCAAGATGGTTTAATCTGTTTCTAATTGGTCTTGCCCTCTCTTAACACTGCCCCGAGGCCTCTGCAGTTGATCAGCTTGCCACCAGGGGCTGCTGTTTCTCCACTCAATGCTTTCTCCGCACATCTCCACCTCACCCAGGCAGCTGGCTGTTACAAGCTGGGAGGGGGTGAGGGTGGCGGGGGTGGGGAGGGAGTGCGGTCAGGGGGCTGGTCATTGGAGACCATTCCTCTGCCCGTCCCCACCGGCACTATCCCACCGGATTCGCTGCACTGTTGGCTGGGCCTCCTGGTTGTTCCTGAGGCACCTTCAGTGAAAATCCTACCTGCCATAAGGAGCTTGCAATACACACTCGTGAATCATCGCGTGAGGAACCTGGACTGCTGTCAGTTCCCAGGTTCATATTAATGACTTCAATGATGTCAGTTCACCAGCCGGATGTGCCAGGAATGTACAGCTTGATTTTTAACTCTGTGTTCTGACAGATCAATCTATCTATCTATCTGTCTGTCTATCTATTACTCTCTCTCTTCCTATCTATCTATCTATCTCTCTATTAATCTCTATCTATTGCTCTCTGTCTCTCTACCTCTTGCTCTATCTATCTCTTTATCCATCTGATAAAGCCAGCTGATAGAGAAGAGAGAAGACAGAGGATGGTGGTTGATGGGAAATATTCAACCTGGAGTGCAGTTACAAGTGGTGTACCTCAAGGATCTGTTTTAGGGCCACTGCTGTTTGTCATTTTTATAAATGACCTAGATGAGGGTGTAGAGGGTTGGATTAGTAAATTTGCTGACGATACCAAAGTGCGGGGAGTTGTAGACAGCGAGGATGGATGTTACAGTTTGCAGAGGAACATAGATAGGTTGCAGAGCTGGGCCGTGAGGTGGCAAATGGAATTCAATACGGATAAGTGTGAGGTGATTCACTTTGGTAGGAATAACAGGCATATGAAATATAGGGCTAATGGAAGGACCCTTAATAGTGTTGTCGAGCAGAGGGATCTTGGGGTACAAGTACATAGCTCTTTGAAAGTTGGCACCCAGGTTGATAAAGTTGTTAAGAAGGCGTACGGTGTGTTAGCTTTTATTGGTAGAGGGATTGAATTTAGGAGCAGTGAGGTTATGTTACAACTGTACAAAACTCTGGTGTGGCCGCACTTGGAGTATTGCGTACAGTTCTGGTCGCCGCATTATAAGAAAGATGTGGAAGCATTGGAAAGGGTGCAGAGGAGGTTTACCAGGATGTTGCCTGGTATGGTGGGAAGGCCTTATGAGGAAAGGCTGAGGGACCTGAGGTTATTTTCATTAGAGAGAAGAAGGTTACGCGGTGACCTAATTGAGGCGTATAAGATGATCAAGGGATTGGATAGGGTGGATAGTGAGAGCCTTTTTCCTCGGATGGTGATGACCAACACGAGGGGACATAACTTTAAATTAAGAGGTGGTAGTTATAGGACGGATGTCAGAGGCAGGTTCTTCACACAGAGGGTGGTGAGGGCGTGGAATGCCCTGCCTGCAGCAGTTGTGGACTCACCTACTTTGGGGGCGTTCAAATGTCCGGTGGATAGGCATATGGATGATATTGGAATAGTTTAGGTTAGAGGGTCCACTGGCCGGCGCAACATCGAGGGCCGAAGGGCCTGTACTGCGCTGTAATGTTCTATGTTCTATGTTTCTTTTTCTCTCTATCTATTCCTTCTCTATCTCTCTCTCTATTAATCTCTCCATCGCTCTATCTATCTCTATCTATAAATATCTCTATATCACTCTGTCTATCCATCTCTCTCTATCTATCTATCTATCTCTATATATCTATCTATCTACCTGTTTCTCTCTCTCTCTCTATCTATTCTCTCTCTCTATCTATCTATCGCCTATCTATCTCTCTCTCTCTCTATATATATATCTACCTGTCCATCTATCTATCTATCTCTCTCTCTATCTATCCATCTATCCGTCTATCTATCTCTCTATCTATCTACTATCTTTCTCCCTCTCTCTATCTATCTATTGAAGCCACCTGCCTTGCAGTGCATCACATATTTGAGGACTAATTAGACGATTGATGGAAGCAGATAAAGTATTGAGGGGTCTGGGGAGGTTAATGAAGGGGGCAAGGAGCAAGGAAGGCAACGTGAGGGGAATGGAGTGGGGAAGTATGGGGGATTGGAGGAGTAAGCCCCTGGAGGCCCCGGAGTGCACTGCGTACAGTTTTAGTCTCCTTATTTAAGCAGAGATGCACTGGCATTGGAGGCGAGTTCAGAGAGGGTTCACGAGACTGATTCCCGCAATGAGGGAATTTGTCCTGTGAGGAGAGGGTTGGACCGATACTCACGGCAATTTGGCAACGGTGAGATAGGATTCTGATGGGGGTGGGGGGGTAGGAGGGGGTGGCGGATAGTTGACAGGTTAGATGCTGAGAAAATGTTTACCCTCATGGGAAAATCTTGAACTCAGGGATACAGTTAACAATAGGGGACTTTCCATTCTTTTTTTCATTCGTTCATGGGACATGGGCCAGTATTTATTGTCCCTCCCTAGTTGCCCGAGGGGCAGTTGAGAGTCACCCACGTTGCTGTGGCTCTGGAATCACGTGTAGGCCAGACTGGGTAAGGACAGCAGATTTCCTTCCCTAAAGGGAACCAGATGGGTTTTCCCAACATTGGTTTCATGGTCTTTGGTAGATTCTTAATTCCAGATTTTGTTTTATTGAATTCAAACTCTATTATCTGCCACGGCGGGATTCAAACCTGGATCCCCCAGAACATGAGTTGAGCTTCTGGATTAATAAAAGCACAAGGCCACCACCTTTCCACTGTAGCAGGAACAGATTGTTCCGACCCGGAGTTACTACCAGCAGGGCTCCTGACTGCACTGAAAGTCCCCTTTTCCCTTTGCCTGGTGGGTTGTCCGCACTCGGAGAACCGCACAGATTCCAATGAATCATTTACAGGGCTCGCAGTTATTGGCAGTAATGAGTTTGCAGCGCTAGCTCTGCCTTTTTTGGCAAAAGGGCAAAGAGCAAAGGACAAGCACTGGGGCCTCAGTAAATAAACCAAATAAGGCACTGAAACCTCCATACCAAGGCACTTCTGCAAATAATATTGTTTCCAGTGGATGTGTTAGCTGGTGGTTTTAATTAGACATTTTTCTTGATTTAAGTAACACATTTTTTTCAAAAAAACTGTGTTTATTTAAATATGGCTTTCCAGTTAATGGTTACTACTGGAGATTGAAATGCAAAGATTAGCATCAAGTGCTCCCTGAGCAGGTAGAAAGAGGATTCAATGTTATTTACTGTTTCCCATACTCCCAAACATGTGTCTCACTCATTACCCTCAAGGGGCATTTATCACCTGGCTTCGAAGTGAACTGGGGTGAGCCGTAGCATTTCACTGGTAGAAAGGTGTGGCACCATCAAGGAAATTGAAACTCTGAGGCATGGAGTTGCCTCATACAACCCCTACAGTGCAGAAGGAGGCCATTCGGCATATCGAGTCTGCACCGACTGTCTCTGACAGAGTATCTTACCCAGGCTCTATCCCTGGAACCCCACGTATTTGCCAGGCCCAATCCACTTAACCTGTTCATCTTTAGACACTAAGGGGCAATTTAGCATGGCCAATCCATCTAAACTGCACATGTTTGGATACTAAGGGGCAATTTAGCATGGCCAATCCACCTAACCTGCACATTTTTGGACACTAAGGGGCAATTTAGCATGGCCAATCCATCTAACCTGCACATCTTTGGACACTAAGGGGCAATTTAGCATGGCCAATCCATCTAACCTGCACATCTTTGGACACTAAGGGGCAATTTAGCATGGCCAATTCACCTAACCTGCACATCTTTGGACACTAAGGGGCAATTTAGCATGGCCAATCCACCTAACCTGTTCATCTTTAAACACTAAGGGGCAATTTAGCATGGCCAATCCATCTAACGCACACAACTTTTTAAACTAAGAGATAATTTCACATGGCTAATCCACCTAATGCACACAACTTTGGACACTAAGGGCCAATTTTGTATGGCTAATCCATCTAACCCACACAACTTTGGACAACAGGGCAATTTAGCATGGCTAATCCATGTAACCGTCACATCTTTGGAGACTCGGGGACAATTTAGCATGGCCGATCCACCTAACCTGTACATCTTATCACATGTTTCCTCCGGGTGCTCTGGTTTCTTCCCACAGTCCGAAAGACGTGCTGGTTAGGGTGCACTGGCCGTGCCAAATTCTCCCTCAGTGTAACCCGAACGGGAGTGTGGCGACTGGGAGATTCTCGTCGTAATTTCATTGCAGTGTTAGTGTAAGCCTACTTGTGACACTAACAAATAAACTTCAAACTTTAAAAAAAAATACTTTTCTCATCTTCACAGACTGTACAGCTTTAGCCAATCGATAGGCCTTATGCAAGATCCTCAGACAGACAGATGCCATTCCCCAAACCATAGATTTGGCTCCATTTTGGCTTTTACACGGAAACGCCACTTGTGGCTTTGCTGCACTCGGTGGTTCAAATCTTTCCAGAACTGGAACAAATCCACCAGGTTCCACCCAGTCTCCGTGGCTGCTACTCTGGAAGCCCCATTGGAGGCTCTTGTGTTGGGAACAGGTCATGGATAATGGGGAGAGAAGGGGGCAGTGGGGGAGGGAATGAAGAAACAGCCTTTTCATTGCAAACCAGAAGGCCTTGCGTTTCCACACGGCCTCCGCAGGGAAAAGCTTTTACCCACAGGGTTGCCAAGTTATTCCAGAGTTATAATATCATTCCAAGTTATTCCCAGAGGGGCCATATCGCGGGAATTGCTGCCTCCAACTGCTCTGCATTCCCCCCCACCCCACCTCTCCCCGTCAGTATTATTTGTAGACTATTAATCCAAAAACTCAGCTAATGTTCTGTGGACCCGGGTTCGAATCCCTTCACGGCACGTGGTGGAATTTGAATTCAACACAAAAGATATCTGGAACTGAGAATCTACTGATGACCATGAAATCATTGTCAGGAAAACCGATCTGATTCCCTTTGGAGAAGGAAATCTGCCATCCTTACCCCGGTCTGGCCTACATGTGACTCCAGAGCCACAGCAATGTGGTTGACTCTCAACTGCCCTCAGGCAACTAAGGATGGGTAATAAATACTGGCCCAGCCAGTGATGCCCACGTCCCAGGAATGAATAAAAAAAGCCACAGCCTCAATCAATGGGAAAATGGACAGTCTCCTCGTTATTTGACTGAAGAATTCCAGGCAGCCAATCAAACACCATGGATATTATTATTACGATTTGTGTTTTGTTTATTCTTTTATTTGACGTGGGCAAAGCCAGCATTTATTGCCCATCCCTAGTTGCCTGAGGGCATTGAGAGGCAACCATATTGCTGTGGCTCTGGAGTCGCATGTAGGCCAGACCGGGGATCTTTGTCTGAGCGTGTGCACACGCGCGTCTCTGTGTGTGTGTAAGTGTGAGTGTGTATGTGAGCGCGTGTGTGTGTGTCTGTCTGTCTGTCTGTCTGTGTGTGACTGAGTGTGTGTATGTGTATAAGTGTATATATGTGTGTGTGTGTGAGTGAGTCTGTATGTATGTGTGAGTGTGAGTGAGTATGGGTGTGTATGTGTGTGTGAGTGTGTGTATGTGTGTGTGTCTGTCTGTCTATGTATGTGTGAGAGTGTGTGTGTGTGTGTGTGTGTGTGTGTGTGTGTGTGTGTTTGTGTGAGTATGGGTATGTATGTGTGTTTGTAAGTGTGTGTGTTTGTGAGTGTGAGTGTGTGGTGTGTGTGAGTGAGTGTGAATGTATGTGAGTGTGTGTGACAGAATGTGTGTGTGTATGTGTGTCTGTCTGTCTGTATGAGTGTGTGTGTGTGTGTGTGTGAGTGTGTGTCGGGGTGGGAGCTGGGAAATGAAAAGCAGTTTTGAACCTTGGCCAGCGCGAGTTTATTTTTCAGAAATGTGAAGCAGTTTAAGGAAATCTCTCTCAGCGTCACTGTTAGTTATTCCAGTCTGCCCATTAACCCCACACTTCCTGAATTCACTCTCCAGCTCTGTAACGCATTTTCCCCCCATCCCTGTCCGGCACCCCCCGGAATCTCTCCCCTCCCTCCCTGCACCTGCCCTCAATCATCGCAGCCTTTCATTCGCTCAGAATCCGGATAGTCAGTGCTTGGCTATTCGACTAAAGGAGGGCAAGCAGAAGGCCGGATCTTGGCATGACTTCTCTCTCACACACAAGCACGCAGACACACGTGAACACAGGCGCGTGTGATAAGGCTGACGTGCTGGCGCAGACCCACGTGTTTGCACCCAAGCGAACACGCACGCATTGGTCAAGAAACATTGAGATTTCGCCACAGCCAGAGGCTTCTGTTGTATTTTTGTTGACACAAAATTGGCCACAAAGCGATTTGCTACAATTTCATTTCTCGAGTGTGGTCCCCGCCCCAGGCGAAATCCCAGAAGTATTTTCCCCAATGGGGCAGGATTTTCTTGTGTGGGAGGGACAGGAAAGTATGTCCACCACCCCCGCCATGCTCCCATGACAGTGAGAATAACAGAATGATTCCCGCCGGAATACAATCCGCTCACACTCAGTCGCTCGTTTTGAAAAGTTACAACGTTTGCCCCGGACTGTGGGGGTGGGGGGGTGGGTGGGGGGGTGCAGTGGAGGGAGGTGGAATGTGGCCTATGGGAGGGAGGCGTGGGGTGCTAACACATCAGTGAGACAGGCTTCTGAGCTCTCGGATGCTGTTTTGTTTTAAATTTATTGATTAGTGTCAATAAATTGCCCCTCGGTGTCCATAGATGTGCAGGTTAGGTGGATTGGCCGTGCTAAATTGCCCCTTAGTATCCAAAGATGTGCGGGTTAGGTGGATTGGCCATGCTAAATTGCCCCTTAGTGTCCAAAAATGTGTGGGTTAGGTGGATTGGCCATGCTAAATTGTCCCTTAGTGTCCAAAGATGTGCAGGTTAGATGGATTGGCTGTGCTAAATTGCCCCTTAGTATCCAAAGATGTACAGGTTAGGTGGATTGGCCAGGCTAAATTGTCCCTAAGTGTCCAAAGATGTGCAGGTTAGGTGGATTGGCTGTGCTAAATTGCCCCTTAGTGTCCAAAAATGTGTGGGTTAGGTGGATTGGCCGTGCTAAATTGCCCCTTAGTGTCCAAAAATGTGTGGGTTAGGTGGATTGGCCGTGCTAAATTGTCCCTTAGTGTCCAAAGATGTGCAGGTTAGGTGGATTGGCTGTGCTAAATTGCCCCTTAGTATCCAAAGATGTGCAGGTTAGGTGGATTGACTGTGCTAAATTGCCCCTTAGTGTCCATAGATGTGCAGATTAGGAGGATTGGCCATGCTAAATTGCCCCTTAGTATCCAAAGATGTGCAGGTTAGATGGATTGGCCAGGCTAAATTGCCCCTTAGTGCTAGGGTAAATACATGGGGTTATAGGGATAGGGGATCGCTATCGGTGCAGATGGGCCAAATGGCTTCTTTCTGCACTGTACGGTTTCAACGATTCCATGGAGTTAGGTACAGAAATAAAACCGTGCTCTCCTTTTTTCAAAACACACAAGGAAATCTGTCTGATTGTCTCCTTTATGGTCACAGCGCGCAAATGGTTAATCATGGGTATGTATATCCATGTGGTCAAACAAGGAGGAGGGGGGCCATTCAGCCCCTCCTCACCCGACTATAACACTATTCCCTTCTGTGTTAATACTTTCCTCTTTCTTCCAATCTTTATCCAATTCTCTCTTAAAAAAAAATTGAATTTCAGGCAGTTTTTAGTCGCAAGGCCTGGGGCCAATTATCACTCGTGGCTCTAATGAATATCTGAACCCTTCATGCTCCACTTGGCACCGTGTCGCACCCTTCCCTGCAGTCAGGAGACTGCGTAGGATAGTGGGCTGTGAAGAGAGGCAAGGCAAGGTCGAAAGTCAAGGACATAATTTGCCACCAAGCCCCAAGTACAAAGTACTTCCCAAATTGTAAGCAGCAGCGGGAATCAGTTCTGGCTGCCATCAGGCTTGCTCACTTTGGGGCAACAATTAGCAGAGGTCTTAGAGAAGCCAGGTTCATTGCTAGAGGCCTACGTAAGCAGGATTTAGGCTGTTAGAGGCCTACAGCAGGCTGCTGGAATTGGCAGAGGCCTACACAAGCAGGCTTTAGGCTGTTAGAGGCCTACAGCAGGCTGCTGGAATTGGCAGAGGCCTACACAAGCAGGCTTTAGGCTGTTAGAGGCCTACAGCAGGCTGCTGGAATTGGCAGAGGCCTACACAAGCAGGCTTTAGGCTGTTTTAGGCCTACAGCAGGCTGCCGGAATTGGCAGAGGCCTACACAAGCAGGCTTTAGGCTGTTAGAGGCCTACAGCAGGCTGCTGGAATTGGCAGAGGCCTACACAAGCAGGCTTTAGGCTGTCAGAGACCTATAGCAAGTTGTAAGAATTGGCAGAGGACTACACAAGTGAATTTTAGTCTGCCAGAGGCCTACAGCTGCCTACGGGAATTGGCAGAGGCCTGCTGAAGCAGGATTTAGGCTATCAGGGGCCCACAGCAGGCTGTGGGAATTGGCAGAGAACTACACAAGCAGGCTTTAGGCTGGCAGAGGCCTTCAGCAGGTTGTAGGAATTGGCAATGGACTCACAAGCAGGCTTTATGCTGTCAGGGCCTACAGCAGCTGTAGAAATTGGCAGAGGCCTATGCAAACAGCCTTTAGTTTGTCAGACGCTTACAGAAGCAGGCCAGAGGATTTTGGAGGCCTAAAGGAGCCTGGAAGGATTGGCAGAGGAATAAGACTTGTTGTAGGAATTAGCAAAGGCCTACACAAGCAGGCTGTAGGTAGTCAGAGGCCTATGGCAGGATGTAGGAATTGGCAGAGCCCTGCCAGCAGACTGTAGGTAGTCAGAGGTCTACAGTAGACTGTAGGAATTGGCAGAGGCCTGCAAAAGCAGCTTGTAGGTTGGCAGAGCTGTCTGGGGGATTTTGGAGCCGGCAGCAGGCTCGAGGTTGGCGGAGTCCTAAACACGAAAGCATGGAGATTGGCAGAGTTTCTGAAGCAGGCTGGAGAATAGGAGAGGCCGATATCAGGTTGTACGAATTGGCAGAGGCCTATGCTAAAAAGCATGGAATTAGGCTGAGGCCTACAAGCAGACTTTGGGGTTGGCATGGGGCCTGTGGGCAGGCTGTTCAGCAGAGACCTGTGTGCATGGATCCTTCCTGATGGGAAATGCTATTTGGCATTTAAGGATTGGATATCCTAAATTCTTCACAAAATAAAAACCCTAAAAGCTGAAAATCTCAAGTTGGAAGCAAAAGTTAATGCGAGTAAGTTTGCTCAAATCCAACCCCACCCTCCTCCCATCCCTCTGACAGATTAACGGCACCTTTCTTAGGCCGCTTTTCCCACAATTCCTGGAGAACAGTGTCAAACTGAGAACAGCTGCCTCTGCGTTTCTGATCTCCTGTACTTCAGCCCTTCTGTGAAACTCTCTGCTTCTCTCTTCCTGCCCACTTGGGTCACCCAGGCCCTCCTGTGCCCTCCAATGAATGCCAAGGCAGGCCGGGACGCAGGACGGTGGGGTGGGGGGGGGCGGGGGGGTACACGTAAGAGGTTCCGGCTCCCGCTAGCTAGGGGGAAGTCTGCCCAAAAGAGAGTGGGCGCAAGTTCTGGGGCTGGGGCGCGCAGGATGGGTTTGGTGACTCCGGTCACCATGGCAACCAACTTGTAAGAGGTTAGACAGTGGGTATCGGACCAACATGGTTGACCTTTGTGGGGGGGGAATGAGGGGAGGGATTGCTGATGAGTGTTGTGCGGCAGAGTGACCCTTCTTCTGCCACCCAGACCTCAAGTAAATCTGGCGGCTGCACCAAACAGAGGGCCTGAGGGGGTCAAGGCCGGAGGGCGGTTGTGAAGGGTGTGTACATGATGGGCCAAGAGGTGGACTCTGCAATATGGGGATGGGCAGAATTTCTGGGCGAGATGGGAAGGGGAGGCGTTGGCACACCATTCGGTGGGAAGGCATGGGCGCCAACAGTTGTGCCACCAGTGTTTGGGATGACGCACGGCCCTTTGCCATTTGAGGTTCTTTCAAAAAACACAATGGTGGGGGAAAAGTTGCATATTGAATCCATTGAATACAACAAGGCAAGAGTCCAAACCAACTCAGCGCTAATGGTTACCACTCAATACGCCTTATCTAAATGTCACAAGTTATGTGTGGTTTCACTCCACAAGCCAAGAGCTCCTCAAAAAAACCCATCAACATTCGTCCGCAAGCCAGTCACAAGAGCTTCTCTGCCACTCGAGCATAACCCTGTGTACAGCTGTTTCGCATCTCCTCTTATTTACAAGTTTCAGCACTTCTCATTTAAGGGTGGATTCCAAAGGAAGAGAAAGAGAAATCTTGCAGGCGATAGCAGCCCTTGAAGCTGTGAGCAAGGTGGCACGGTGGTTAGCGCTCCTGCCTCACAGCGCCAGGGATCCGGGTTCAACTCCCGCCTTGGGTCACTGTCTGTGCAGAGTCCGTATGTTCTCCCCCTGTCTGCGTGGGTTTCCTCTGAGTGTTCTGGCTTCCTCCCACACTCCAAAGATGTGTGGATTCAGTGGATTGGCCATGCTAAATTGTCCCTTAGTCTTCACAGATGGGCAGGTTAGGTGGGTTGGCCATGCTAAATTGCCCCTTAGTGTTCAAAGATGTGTAGGTTAGATGGATTGACCATGCTAAATTGCCCCTTAGTGTCTAAAGATGTGTAAGTTAGGTAGATTTGCTATGCTAAATTGTCCCTTAGTTTCTAAAGATTTACAGCTGAGGTAAATTGGCCATGCTAAATTGTCCCTTAAGGTCATAGAAATCATAAATTCCTACAGTGCAGAAGGGGGCCAATCAGCCCATCAAACCCGCAATGATAACAATCCCACTCAGGTCCCTATCTCCGTGCCTCCATATATTTACCCACTAATCTCTCTAACCTACACATCCTGGTACACTGAGGGGCAATTTAGCACGGCCAATCCACATAACCTGCACATCTTTGGACTCTGAGGAAAACCGGAGCACCCGGAGGAAACCCACGCAGACACGAGGAGAATGTGCAGCCTCCACCCAGACAGTGACCCGAGGCCGGGAATCGAACTCGGGTCCCTGGCACTGTGAGGCAGCAGCGCTAACAACTGGGTACGGATGGTGGACTCTCTTCCCTAAAGGGGACAAAAGCTTGTGACAATCCAGTAATTTCGAACAATAACATTTTATGCGTGGGCTAGGTTGATTGGCTAAATTACCCCTTAGTGTCAGGGCAACTAGCTAGGGTAATAAATAGGTGGGGGTTACATGGATAGGGCCTGCGGAGGGAGGGGTATTGTGGTTGGTGCAGACTCGATGTGCCAAATGGCTTCCTTCTGCACTGTAAGACTCTATCATGGTATGATTAGGGAAGGAGCAGAGAGGGAACAGGCGATATGCAAATAATGCACGGGATTGGAAAGATGGGGGGTGTTTTTTTTGTCAGCTCTGGGATTTGGGCATCGTTGGCACTGCCACATTCACAACCTGTTCCTCGTTTTCGAGGGGGATGGGAGGGGGGGGGGCTGCAGGGAGAGGGTGGGGAGCAGAGGTGCGGGGGGGTGAACGGTGGGGAGGGATGAATTACGAAAGACTAGCTGCAGCCAGGGGACTGAGTCAGAGCGAAAGAATGTTTTAGCTTGGCGTTCTCTGCCAAACAGACTGCAGAGAGAGAGAGAGACAAGAGAGAGCCAGGAGTCGGGATGGAGCTTGAAACGAGGCACAGCGGAGAAAAGAAGAGTTGCCCCGGGTCCGCACAGAGGACAGCATCGTCCCCTCGCTACACCTATCCTCGGAGTTTTAAGGGAGAGAGCGAGAGAAAGAGAGCCCTCCCTAAACAACTCCCTAAACGCGAACCCACAAACTGCAAGAGAAGGGAACGTTCATCATCCCCACCCACCCCCACCACCCTCCCCAACCTTTGGATAGATTCCAGCGCTGCGATCGGATTGTAAAGTGAAATTCGCTTCTAGGAACTGGTGGCTGGAAACAAAACGAAATATTCTGACTCACGATTGTCTCCCCAGTGATACGGCGGGGATGAAGTGGATTGGCCGCGTACTCTGAGGCCAAGGGAAGGTTCTAGGTCTGTCTCCCGGCACGGTGGGGAAGAAGTTGATCTCAACCCAGATGACAGAGGTGGGGTTGCGGAGGTGGGGGGGGAGCGCGGTGGGGAATTCCAACTGGCCCGAGGTCGGAGGACCAACTTGCTGTTGAGTAGGCTCCGATACCCCCAGAGGTGGTAATTATATGCAAATATATGCAAGTAATCCTTCCTTTCACACTCCTGCCCCAGATTCCTGTAGAAGATTTGCTCTGCCCACGTTTCTGACAGAAACAGGCTCCCCCCCTCCACTCCCGCCCCATCAAAGCACAAGTCCCAACAGCGCAAAAGGAGGCCATTCGGCCCCTCAGGTCTGCACTGACTCTCTGATAGAGTATCTTACCCAGGCCCCCTACCCCTCCATAATCCCACACATTTAGCATGGCTAATCCCACCTGACCCTTATATCTTTGAACACTTAAGGGGCAATTTAGCATGGCCAATCCACCTAACCGACACATCTTTGGACATTAAGGAGTAATTTAGTATGGCCAATCCACCTAACCTACACATCTTTGGACATTAAGGAGTAATTTACCATGGCCAATCCATCTATCCTACACATCTTTGGACACTAAGGGTCCATTTAGCATGGCCAATCCCTCTAACCTACAGATCTTTGGACACTAAGGGTCAATTTAGCATGGCCAATCCATCTAACCTACAGATCTTTGGACACTAAGGAGTAATTTACCATGGCCAATCCATCTAACCTACACATCTTGGACACTAAGGAGTAATTTAGTATGGCCAATCCCTCTAACCTACAGATCTTTGGACACTATGGGTCAATTTAGCATGGCCAATCCATCTAACCTGCACACCTTTGAACTGTGGGAGGAAACCTGAGCATCCAGAGGAAACCCATGCAGACACAGGGAGAACGTGCAGACTTCACACCTAAA
This sequence comes from Sphyrna mokarran, assembly GCA_024679065.1. Taxonomy (NCBI): domain Eukaryota; kingdom Metazoa; phylum Chordata; class Chondrichthyes; order Carcharhiniformes; family Carcharhinidae; genus Sphyrna; species Sphyrna mokarran. Next base: position 11,890,867 of record JAGIQG010000035.1, read on the forward strand.
CAGACCCCAGGCTGAAACTGAATGTAGGCCTCTTGACGCTGTGAGGGAGCAGTTCAGACTACCTCTATCTGATGGCTCTCGTATGCTGGCGTAACCTGGGCATAAACACCGGAGCACCAACGCAACCTCTTTTCCCACTGATCTCTCTGCCTACTGGAGCGGGGAGGGCGGGTGCTGATGGTGGGAAACACCCCCATGACTCTCCGCGCCCCCCCCCCCCCCCAACTTCCCCTCCATCCCACCCTTTCCATGCAAACCCTGTCAAAGATCATGCCGTAGATTCAAGAGTGTGGTGTAGTTAATACCAGAAGGGGAATGGTAATGGCGAGAGACTCAACTCCCTGGCTGCTTTTGCCTTTCCCAAGATAAAAGACAGATTTTTTTTTCAATCTGTTCAAAGAGGTCCATTGTGCGAAATGTTATTTTGTCAAGGTAATTTTCCTCTGCCTCTGACCCAGCCATGGCTGATATGTAATGATACACATCCACAAAACACATGACACATGCCATATCCAACAACCAGATGTTCCCGCTTGGCACGGTCCTCCCAGCTGAAGCATTCTTTTCTCCATCTGACTCACTCCCATTGCTTCCCCTTTCACTCTCCTATCCCCCCACCCCCACCTTCCCCACCCACCATTCATTAGCCACCAATCCATTTTCGTAGAGTCCCTACAGCGCAGAAGGAGGCCATTCGGACCTTGGAGCCTGCACCGACAGCTATCCCAACCTGACCCCAGAACCCCACAAAAAGTCATAGAGGTTTACAACATGGAAACAAGCCCTTCTGCCCAACTTGTCCATGCTGCCCTTATTTTTTTTAAACCCCAAAGCTAATATTTATCCTATTAATCCCCTGGGCTATTTGGCATGGCCAATCCACCTAACCTGCACATCATGGGACACTAAGGGGCAATTTACCATGGCCAATCCATCTAACCTGTCATCTTTGGACACTAAGAGACAATTTAGCATGGCCAATCCACCTAACTTGTGTATCTTTGGACACTAAGAAACAATTTAGTATGGCCAATCCACCTAACCTGCACATCATGGGACACTAAGGGGCAATTTACCATGGCCAATCCATCTAACCTGTCATCTTTGGACACAAAGAGACAATTTAGCATGGCCAATCCACCTATCTTGTGTATCTTTGGACATTAAGAAACAATTTAGTATGGCCAATCCACCTAACCTGCACATCTTTGGACACTAAGAGACAATTTAGCATGGCCAATCCACCTAACTTGTGTATCTTTGGACACTAAGAAACAATTTAGTATGGCCAATCCACCTAACCTGCACATCTTTGGACACTAAGAGACAATTTAGCATGGCCAATCCACCTAACTTGTGTATCTTTGGACATTAAGAAACAATTTAGTATGGCCAATCCACCTAACCTGCACATCTTTGGACATTAAGGGGCAATTTAGCATGGCCAATCCACCTAACCCACACATCATGGGACACTAAGAGGCAATTTAGCATGGCCAATCCACCTAACTTGTGTATCTTTGGACACTAAGAAACAATTTAGCATGACCAATCCACCTAATCTGCGAACCTTTGGACGCTAAGGGGCAATTTGGCACGGTCAATCCACCTAACCTGTACATCTTTGGACACTAAGGGACAATTTAGCATGACCAATCCACCTAATCTGCGCACCTTTGGACGCTAAGGGGCAATTTGGCACGGCGAATCCACCTAACCTGTACATCATGGGACAGTAAGGGGCAATTTAGCATGGCCAAACCACCTAATCTGTGCACTTTTGGACGCTAAGGGACAATTTGGCACGGCCAATCCACTAATGTGCGCATTTTTGGATAGTGGGGGGAATCCGGAGCACCTGATTTTGCAGACACAGGGATAATGTGTAAACGTCGCACAGACAGTGACCCAAGCAGAGGGATCGAACCGGGTCCCTAGTGCTGAGAGTGCAAACCACTGAACCCGCGTGCTGTCTGTAACCGCCCCTCGCTGATACTGAGAGGGATGCCTTGGCAGATTGGGGAGATGGCGGGAGGAGGGAGTGTGAGTGCTGGAGATTTCAAAAGGCTCAAATAATCTTCAGCCAGATTAATATAAATAGTTTAGGGTTCTGTATTTGCACCCCCTGTGGGCTGTGTGCGATTGTGTAGCACTCACCCATCTGGAAGCATTTACTGTTTGAAACTTTGTAAGTCTTTACAATGGATCACTGGTGTAATATACATTGCATTGTAATTTCACAGAAAGTCACCTTGAAACATGTGAACTGTCTATTCAAGCAGTTATGTAACTCCTGGGCTACAGCCACCTCTTCATGCTGCACTTGGGAATATTGTTCCGCTGGAAGAATATCCATTCAGGTAAAAATTAAAATAGTATCCCAAGTGCTGGAAAAGGAACGGAGACTGCTTGGATGCGCACAGGTTGATGCCAGTTCTAAAAGCTTGCGTTAAATAAGGGTGGCGCGCGGTGGCACAGTGATTAGCACTGCTGCCTCACAGTGCCAGGGACCCAGGTTCGATTCCAGCCTCGGGTCACTGTTTGTGTGGAGTCAGCACATTCTGCCCATGTCTGCGTGGGTTTCCTCCGGGTGCTCCTGTTTCCTCCCAGGTTGGGTGGATTAGTAATGCTAAATTGCTCCTTAGTGACAGAAGATGCGTAGATTAAATAGATTTGCCATGCTAAATTGCCCTTAGTATCCAAAGATGTGCTGGTTAGGTGGATTGGCCATGCTAAATTGCCCTTAGTATCCAAGATGTGCTGGTTAGGTGGATTGGCCATGCTAAATTGCCCCTTAGTGTCTAAACATGTGCAGGTTAGGTGGACTGCCTTGAAACATGTGAACTGTCTATTCAAGCAGTTATGTAACTCCTGGGCTAGAGCCACCTCTTCATTCTGCATTTAGCATGGCCAATCCACCTAACTTGTGTATCTTTGGACACTAAGAAACAATTTAGCATGGCCAATCCACCTAACTTGTGAATCTTTGGACACTAAGAAACAATTTAGCATGGCCAATCCACCTAACTTGTGAATCTTTGGACACTAAGAAACAATTTAGCATGGCCAATCCACCTAACTTGTGAATCTTTGAACACTAAGAAACAATTTAGCATGGCCAATCCACCTAACTTGTGAATCTTTGGACACTAAGAAACAATTTAGCATGGCCAATCCACCTAACTTGTGAATTTTTGGACACTAAGAAACAATTTAGCATGGCCAATCCACCTAACCTGCCCTTTAGCATCAGGGGAATAGCAGGGTAACCTCCCTGGGCAGTGCATTCCAAACATTCACCAACTTCTATGTAAAAAGCTTGCCTCGCACTTCTCCTGTAAACTTTTCCCCATGCACCTTACACCTACGTCCCCCAGCACTTGACTCTTCCGCCCTAGGAAAGAGCATCTGACTGTCCACTCAGTCCACACCAGTCACAATCTTGTAAACCTCTATCAGGTCACTCCTCAACCTCTGTCGTTCCAGTGAGAACAAACCAAGTTTCTCCAACCTCTCCCCATAGCTAATGCCCTCCATACCAGGCAACATCCCGGAAAACCTCTCCAAAGCATCCACATCCTTCTGGTAGTGTGACAACCAGAATTGTACGCAATATTCCAAATTCTGAGTCTTAGCCACGGCACAGTGGTTAGCACTGCTGCCTCACAGGGATCCGGGTTTGAATCCCGGATTGGGTCGCTGTCCGTGTGGAGTTTGTACATTCTCCCCCGTGTGGTTTTCCTCGTGCTCCGGTTTCCTCCCAACGTCAGGCGGATTGACCCGAACAGGCGCCGGTGTGTGGCGACTTGGGGAACTTCATTGCGGTGTGAATATAAGCCTCACTCATGAGTGATGAACAAAATTTTTAGCTTCTTCAACTCCCCAAATGGGGCATGAACCCAGAATCGGAGGCAATTGTCCCTCTTTTGTTCCAGGCTAAGAATAAAAGGAAGTACCTGGAGCTAAACTTCTGAGAAATGGACCTCTGATTGCACTTTCAAACAGACTGGCTTTTGTCTGCCGATGTATAAATAGCTCACTCTCTGTTTATCTTTGTTGCATCTTGTTGCGTTGGCTCCTGCCAGCACAACTCATATCTTCAATGAGTGGGAATGACAGCCAAGCCTAGGTCAGCTGTTCAAGCTCTGCGTCATGGGAGAACCAGCAGCAAGCTCGGACATCAGATGAAGTCCGACGGGAATGAAGTCTGGTGCGGATGGGTGGCGGTCTTCCCTCAGCAGCTCCCCCCCCCACCCACACGAAACTGCACCCGCTGTGCAAATCTGACACACATTCCCCCCACCCCACCCGTGTTACAAAGACAGTGCGACGCACTCGCTGTCCCGCACGTTCTACGCATGGTGGCACTACTACCTCACAGTGCCAGGGACCTCGCTTCGATCCCCGGCTTGGGTCACTGTCTGTGTGGAGTCCGCACATTCTCCCCGTGTCTCTGTGGATTTCGTCCGATGCTCCGATTTCCTCCCACAGTCCGAATGATGTTTGGCTTAGGTTGATTGGCCATGGTAAAATAGCCCCTTAGTGTCCTGAGATATGTAGGTTAGAAGGATTAGTGGGTAAAATATGTAGGGATATGGGAATAGTGGAACTGTGTGGAACTGTGGTCAGTGCAGACTTGATGGGCCAAATGGCCTCTTTCTGCACTGTAGGGATTCTATGATTTCTATGAGGTATAACACACTGTCACATGCATTACACACGCTCTATCACACAGGTATAACATGCTCTGTCATACAGGTATAATGCTGAAACAACTCGAGTACACAGATGTCCATCTCAGCCTTGGTAGGAAGGTGGCAGAGATTCAGTGGAATGTTGCCACCAATCTTCTTGTGGAGGTGCATGGGAGCCCTGCAACACAGCAGCATCAGAAGTGGAACACGCGGCTGGTGTTGGGTTTAAATAGCTGTGCAGGTGGTTTCAAAATGTAGCATCGAGAAGAAAACAGTAGCCAGAAAGAGCAATGGGCATTGCACAGGGAGCGAGGGATACAGAGGCTCCAGAGGGTAGAGTACGAGGAGAAAGAACATGAGTTCAGCTCGCACTGTGTGGATTACAGATAGCTCAGTGACCTGGGAAGGAAGTAATACAGCCGACAGAGAGCACAACCTTCTCTGCTACTGGGGAAGGAGCGCAGGACAAGGAGATTAACCTTGAATGTGAGCCAGACTGTTCAGGAACAGAGGTGAGAAAACAATATGTGTAAATCTCTCCCGCCACAGATGCCAGCTCCATTAATCATTTCAAATCTAATGCCAATAGACTTTTATTTTTGCTGGCCCGGGATTCAAAAGGGATATGGGAGTAAGCTGGGTGCACCTAATCTACACAACTTTGGACACTAAGAGGTATTTTAGCATGGCTAATCCACTTAACCTACACACCTTTTGGACACTAAGGGACAATTTAGCATGGCCAATCCACTTAACCTACACACCTTTTGGACACTAAGGGACAATTTAGCATGGCTAATCCACTTAACCTACACACCTTTTGGACACTAAGGGACAATTTAGCATGGCCAATCCACTAAGCCTACACATCTTTGGACACAAAGGGACAATTTAGCATGGCCAATCCACTTAGCCTACACATCTTTGGACACAAAGGGACAATTTAGCATGGCCAATCCACTTAGCCTACACATCTTTGGACACTAAGGGGCAATTTAGCATGGCCAATCCACTTAACCTGCACACTTTTGGACACTAAGGGACAGTTTAGTATGGCCAATCCACTTAGCCTACACATCTTTGGACACAAAGGGACAACTTAGCATGGCCAATCCACTTAGCCTACACATCTTTGGACACTAAGGGGCAATTTAGCATGGCCAATCCACTTAACCTACACATCTTTGGACACTAAGATGCAATTTAGCATGGCCAATCCACTTAACTTACACATCTTTGGACACTAAAGGGCAATTTAGCATGGCCAATCCACTTAACCTACACATCTTTGGACACTAGAGGACAATTTAGCATGGCTAATCCACCTATGTTGCACATCTTTGGACTGTAGGAGGAAACTGGAGCACTCAGAGGAAACCCACGCAGACACGGGGAGAATGTGCAGACTCCACACAGAATGTCAGTTGAGTCTGGAACTGAACCCGGGTCCCTGGCGCTGTGAGGCAGTAGTGCTGACCACTGCACCACCAGGCCACCCAATAGATCTTTGTAATGTAAAGATGGTATAAAGAATCCGAGATCAGAAAAGACTGAAATATACATTTTTTGAAACCTGATCTAATGTTATGGCTACGCTTTTTATCGCCCTGATTTCTTCAGGATTAATTTGATTCTGGGTTAATTAGATTCAGAGTTTGAATAGTAAGCAAATACTATTTAAACATTTGAAGAGTAGGGGCTGGTCCTTCAATATGTTTCATTTATATTTCAATGCCAACAGAGAGGAAACTAAGGAACCTTGTGACATAAGCTTTTTTTAAGTTTATTCATTAGTGTCACAAGTAGGCTTAGATTGACACTGCAATGAAGCTAAGGGAAAGTCCCCTAGTCGCCACATTCCTGCGCCTGTTCGGGTACACTAAGGGAGAATTCAGCCTGGCCAATGCACACTAACCAGCACGCCGTTCCAAAGAAATTGGAGCACTCGGACGAAACCCACGCAGACACGGGAAGTATGTGCAAACTCCGTACACACAGTGACCCAAGCTGGGAATCGAAGCTGGGTCCCTGGAGCTGTGCAGCAGCAGTGCTAACCACTATGCCACCATGCACAGAAGGTTGGACTTTATCCCGGGTCACCAGATGATTTCCCTGGGTCTCTGGATTACTAGCCCATCACTAATACCATTCCACCACCTCTACATCTGGCCCTGTTGGCACTTTTTAAAAAATGTATTGGTGTCACAAGTAAGGCTCACATTAACACTGCAATGAAGTTACTGTGAAAATCCCCTAGTTTTCACACTCTGGCTGCTTTTTCAGGTACACTGAGGGAGAATTTAGCACGGGTAATGCACCTTAACCAGTACGTCTTTTGGACTGTGGGAGGAAACTGGAGGAAACCCACGCAGACATGGGCAGATTCCGCACAGACAGTGACCCAAGCTGGGAATTGAGTCCATCCCTGGCGCTGTGAGGTGGCAGTGCTAACCACTGTGACCCACATTCCAAAAAGGATGGATTGATCCTCCTCATTTCTAATGTTCAGATGTATCTTTTCCCCCACAATAGGTTGTCATTGCAAGAGCTGGGGATTCTGCGTGGAGTAACTCATCTCCTGTCTTCCCATAGCCTGATGTATCGTAGCCTGGTATGGCTTCTATTCTGACAAAGACTGCAAGAAACTACAAAAGCCCAATCCATCACGCAAACCACCTTCCCATCCATTGACTCTGCCTACACTTCCCGCCGCCTCGGGAAAGCATAATCAAGGACCCCACGCACCCCGATATTCCCTCTTCCATCTTCTTCCATCGATACAAAAGTCTAAGATCACATACCAACCAACTCAAGACTATCTTCTTCCCTGCTGCCTTCAGACTTTTGAATGAATCTACCTTAAATCAAGCTGATCTTTCTCTACACCTGAGCTATAGGTGGCACAATGGTTAGCACTGCTGCCCAGATGTGCTTGGGATCTGGGTTCAATTCCCAGCTTGGGTCACGTCTATGTAGTTTGTACATTCTCCCACAGTCCAAAGATGTGCAGGTTAGGTAGATTGGCCATGATAAATTGCCCCTCTGGTTTCAAGGACACTAGTTAGGTAAATGCATAGGGTTCTGGGGAATGGGGCCTGTAGGGGGATTGTGGTCAGTGCAGACTCAATGGGCCAAATGGCCTCCTTCAGCACTGTAGATTCTATGAGTGTAACATGCCATTCTTCTCCTTCTCTCTTACGTATTTTATGAACGGTATGCATTGTCTGTTTAGCACACAAGACCTGGTGGTTTCGTAGTTGGTGCGGACTCAATGGGCCAAATGGCCTCCTTCTGCACTGTAGACATTCTATGATCTTTGGACATAAGGCTCAATTTGGCCTGGCTGATCCAACTAACCAGCATGTCTTTCGGACTGTGGGAAGAAACTGGAGAAAACCCACGCGGACATGGGGAGAACGTGCACAGACAGCAACTCAAGCAGGAAATCGAACCTGTGTCCTTGGCGCTGTGAGACAGCAGTGCTGACCACTGTTCCACCGTGCCACCCAAGTCATTGTAGGGATGAATTATACTTGGGGGAGAGAGTCGGACTAATTGGATAGACCTTTGCGGCCCAAGTACAATGGGACTACAGGCCTACGTTAGCGCTACATCACCCTGGTGACAAAGCCTGTTTTTAATACGGTATAAATTGGCCTTAAGCCCTGTGGCTCCATATCATATTGCATTCATTAGGCAACGCAAAAACAAACAGTGAACAATATCCCATTCATTTCTACAGATTCACTATATCCTGTCTTAGGCTCTGGATGAGTTTGTTTAATCGCAAGTTATTTTTCTCATCGTTGGCCGCTTTCCAAGCCACAACAAAGTCTAAATAAACCATCCTCCCCCCAACTTTCTTGGCGTCAAATAAATAAATAAGACTAACCTAGCGCTGACCTAAAGAGCAAAAAACCGCAGAATTCCTCCAAACCTTGTCCTTTTGTGGACCAATCCAATTGATAAGGAGTTCTCCATCAACCCGCGCACATCAGTATTCCTCTCCCGCTCCGTGAGCTGGATGTTACAGGCTGAACAGAGAGGTGTGATGCACTTCCTTGGCAACTGTGTTGGGCTAGTGATTGGGATACGGACCTAGTAACCCCGAGGTCAAATCTCACCCTCAGCCACTTTATGGAATTCATAGAACACAGAAAAACTGCAGCACAAACAGTTACTTTGGCCTACAAGTTGTGTTGAACATCTCTACCTACAAGGCTTACCTATAATCTTCAATCCTACTAAGTCCCATGTATTCATCCAGAAATCCCTGACAAGACCCTATTGAATCTGCCTCCATAACCACCGACGGCAGCCAATTCCACTCACCCACCACCCTCAGAGTGAAAAACTTACCCCTGGCTTCTCCTCTGTACCTACTCCCCAGCACCATAAACCTGTGTCCTCTTGAGGCAGCCATTTTAACCCCAGGGAAAAGCCTCTGAGAACCCATTCGATCGATACCTCTCAACATCTTAAACACTTCTATCAGGTCACCCCTCATCCTTCGTCTCTCCAAGAAGAAAAGACCGAGCTGTCTCAACCTATCAAATTCAACTTCAAGGAGCTACACCAGGGAAAGTGTCCATTGCAAAACTCCTTCTCTAAAGGCCATCAGTGAACCAGATAGGTTTTTCTGACAATGCTTTCACAGTCAGTAGATTCTTAACTCCAGAATTTTTTTTATTATTGATTAAAAGGCCATCATCCACTGTGATGGGATTCGACCCCCGGTCCCCAGAACATCAGCCGAGTTTCTGGATTAATAGTCCAACCATCATTTCATGGTCATCATTAGACTTTTAATTCCAGGCTTTTATTGAATTCAGATTTCACCGTCAGCTATGGTAGGATTTGAACCCAGAGCATTACCCTGGGCCTAGCGACAATACCACTACACTACCGAGCTAATTCCTGGGACAAGAGGGTTGTCTTATCAAGAGAAACTAAATAGTCTGGATCTGCGTTCCTTGGAGTTTAGAAGACTGAGAGGTGACCTCATTCAAATCCCATAGTTGTCACACTCCGGCGCCTGTTCGGGTACACTGAGGGAGAATTTAGCATGGCCAATGCACACTAACCAGCACTTCTTTCGGACTGTGGGAGGAAACCGGAGCACCCAGAGGAAACCCAAGCAGGCATGGGGAGAACTTTCAGACTTAAATTTTATTTATTAGTCACAAGTGAGGTTTACATTAACACTGCAATGAAGTTACTGTGAAATTCCCCGAGCCGCCACACTCCAACACCTGTTCCAGGCAATGCACCCTAACCAGCACATCTTCCGGATTGTGGGAGGAAACCAGAGCACACGGAGGAAACCCACGCAGACACGGGGAGAATGTGCATACTCTGCACAGGCAGTGACCCGAGCCAGGAATCGAACCCGGGTCCCTGACACTGCAAGGCAGCAGTGCTAACCACTGTGCCACCATGCATATGCCTGCGTTCTTGAGTACATCTGACTCAAATCTCTTAACGCAGGGTGGAATTGTGATAAGATAAAATGATGATTGTGAATCGAGGCAAAAAGCACTCTGAGATGATCTAGGGCAACACCATCCCGCATGTATATGCCACTTTCATGATTGTAAAAGGTCCCAGGAGTACTAGCAGACAAAAAACACATATAGAGATACAACAGGTTAAATTACTGAAAATGTGGTCAACAATGTGGCTTACAAGAAGCATCTTAAAACAGATGATAGTTGGAGAGGTTTCGAAAGCTGGAGAGGTTTAGAGTTTCCAAAATTTTGGTACGTGACATTCATAGCTAGGAAAGATTATTTAATGCGAGGTAGGTCCATTTAAAAGTCAGACAGCAACAGAGAAGAAGCTGTCCAAAGATGTTATGGGGATAGTGCAGGTGTGGGCTGGGCCCGAATAAGACGCTCTGTTGGAGAGTTGGTTCAGACTCGATGGGCTGAATTGCCTCTTTCTGCACTGTCCAGATTTCAGGGTCCAATGTTTGCATTGACCAAGTCCTCACATTGCGGATTAAACACTACCAAAGAGGGAGATGGGTTAAGGTCCCAGAACGCCACGTTTTACTGTCCTATTGGTCGTCTGGCCTATCCTGAACCTACCCCACAGTGGTGGGGGGGAATCAGCTGCTAATCATCAAATGAAAACACGCCAGGCGGTCGGCTACATTAGGCATCACCGAGAGAAGTGCAGCATGTCCCACGGTAATGCGCCTTGCTCCCTTATCGAGCTCTCAGTCTTACGCAAATGGTAAACAGAAGGTTGACGAACATTCCACTAACCTGTGACTGCTGTGGGATATTTACAAAGTTCCCATCCCGTGGTCCAATGCTGACAAACCGGTTTGCAGAGGAGGAGCTGGGTGTTGAGTAGGCTACGAAGGGAAAACAAAAAGAGTGAGTCATTCCCGGAAACGCGAGGGAGAGTGTCAGTCACATTCTGCTCCAAGGAACTGGCAAACCTGGGTAGGCCACACCATGTTTTCTCACTCACCTTTCCTGTGAGTGTCGTTGGTATTGGGTGGGTGCATGTGCGGGAGTGGAGAGGAGATGGTATGAGGTTATGGCGGTGGAATTAGAATTGTAGGATCTTACAGTGCAGAAGGAGGCCATTCGGCCCATCGAGTCTGCACTGACAACAATCCAACCCACCCCCGTGACTCTATGTATTTGCCCTAACTCATCCCCGACACTAAGGGGCAACTTAGCATGGCCGATTCCACCTAACCCACATATCTTTGCGCTATGGGAGGAAACCGGAGCACCCAGGGGAAATCCATGCAGACACGGGGAGAATGTGCACACTCCATGCAGACAGTGACCCGAGGCTGGGATTCAAACCCAGGCCCCTAGCGCTGTGAGGCAGCAGCGCTAACCACTGTGCTACCAGACCTGTGGCGACTGTCATCCCAGCTGCCAACGAACATGACCGCGGGTGCTGGGTGAGCACAAAATAGGGGCAGAAGTAGGCCATTACGCCAATGAATGAGATCAAGCCTGAAACATAACGCTGGAAAATCTCAGCAGGTCTGGAAGCATCTGTGGAGAGAGAATAGAGCCAACTTTTCGAGTCTGGATGATCTTTTTTGAAGCCTATCACATTCCTCAGGCAGTTCCTTACCTCTGTTCTCCCATTCACACATTCCGATCACTTAATGGAAACTTTTAGCACCTTTTTCCCAGTCTCCTCCATCCCCGTTTACATTTCCTTTGTCCAATTACAGCTCCCCCCCATAATATATATCTCTGATGATCTTCGTTCTGACGAAAAGTCGTCCAAACTCAAAAGGCTGGCTCTATTCTCTCTCAGTAAGAAGTCTCACAACACCAGGTTTAAGTCCAACCATTCATCTGACGAAGGAACACCGATTCCGAAAGCTTGTGGGATTACTATCAAATAGACCAGCTGGACTTAAACCTGATGTTGTGAGACTTCTTATTGTGTTTACCCCAGTACAATGCCAGCATCTCCACATGTATTCTCCCTCCACAGGTGCTGCCAGACCCACTGGGTCTCCCCAGCAATTTCCTGTTGTTGTTACTGATTTCGGCATCCTCAGTTTATCTTATGGTCACGGCTGATCTGTCTGTGTTTCAAATTCCACATTTCTATCCGACTCAAGATAACCTTTGATCCCCTTGTCTAACAAGAATCTATCTACCTCCATGTTTAACATACTCAATCACCACGTTCTGAGGTAGAGAGGTCCAAAGTTACACAACCTTAGAATCATAGAATCCTGTAGTGCAGAAGGAGACCATTTGGCCCATCAAGTTTGCACTGATCACAGTCCTATCCAGCCCCTAATCCCATAACCCCATTTATTTAGCCTAGTTGATCCTCCTGACACTAGGGGGCAATTTAGTATATGTGAGTGAGTGTGTCCGTGAATGTGTGAGTGAGTACATGTATGCATGTGTGTGTGTGTGTGTGTGTGTAAATATGAGTGTGTGAGTTTCTATATGTGTTGTGAGTGTGTGTGAAAGAGTCTGAGTGTGTGTGAGTGTGTGAGTGTCAGTGTGTGTGTGTGCATGTAAGCGTGTGTGCATGTGTGTGTGTGTATGTGCGTGTATGCATGTGCGCGTGTGCGTGTGAGAGAGTGTGAGTGTCTGTGTGAATGTTTGTTTCTCTGTGTGTCTATGCATGTATGTGTGTGCATGTGTTTGTATGTATATGTGTATGCGTGCGTGCGTGTGTGTGTGTGTGTGTGTGTTTGTATGTGTGTGTGTGTGTATGTGTGTGCTTGTGTTTGTATGTGTGTGTATGTCTTTGCGTGTGTGTGTGTGAGTTCTAGGCAGTCAAACAGAATCTCCTGTCCTCTTCATTACGATGAGGAATCTACATGTTGGCCTGTTCCTTGGATCCAAGCCTGGGACTAACCAAACTGCAATAGAAACCCACTTTGCATCTTAACCACAATCAAATTAGCTCAGAATAAACCAAAGGTTATTGGGATCCACGCTTGCTTGATTAGTGGTCCTGAAATGTCCTGTTTTGGGGCACAATTCTCACACCAGCGCTCCGGCTGATTCCTGCTGTGCATTCAAACCAGTGAGAGTTGTGAATTCCCTACGGATTGCCTTGCAGAACTCCCCAGTCGCAATCCTCACGGAATTCCCCGTGCTTACCACCAAGCCAATAGAGTGGAGTTGAACAAACAAAACTCCCAATTGCAAAGGTTTATTCTTGACAATAATCCCACTTAATGCAGGCAAATCTATTTAAATACATGGTTCCGCAATGAAGAACATAGATACAATAAATGATATACTGGACACTGTGAGAATCTTCCCAAATTTCTAAGTGCTTCATGATTCAATTGCACTGATGGGATGGCATGGTGGCACAGTGGTTAGCACTGCTGCCTCACAGCGCCAGGGACTCAGGTTCACTACCCTTGGATGACTATCTATGTGGATTTTGCACATTTCTCCTGTGACTGCTGTGGGTTTCCTCCGGCTGCTCTGGTTTCCTCCCACGATCTAAAAATGTGCAGGTTAGGTGGATTGGCCATGCTAAATTGCTCCTTACTGTCCAAAGATGTATAGATTAGATGGATTGGCCATGCTAAATTGCCCCGTAGCGTCCAAAGTGTGTGGGTTAGGTGGATTGGCCGTGCTAAATTGTCCATTAGTGTTGGGGGATTAGCAGGGATAAATGCATAGGGATATGGGGATAGGGCCTGGGTGGGATTGTTATCAGTGCAGGATCGATGGCCTGAGTGGCCTCTTTCTGCACTGTTGAGATTCTGTGGTAGCTCAGAAAGCTTTGGTTCCATTGTGGTCCTTGGAAACACAATTGTAAAAGAATCAAACGTGCGTGACATCTCTTCAACTGAACAGTTTACGATTTGGTGACAATCAACCTATGTCCAAGATACTAGGATTAAACCTCGCAAAAATACACCTCCAATTCATTGTCGCTCCTTTGAATAGAACCAAACAAAAATCAATAAATTTAACAAAGTCGAGAGGGGATGAAGGCCCGTGGTGGGATACTGCGACTGAAATAAAACGTCAAAGGTTTATAGTTTATTTATTAGAGTAGGCATACATTAACACTTCAATGAAGTTACTGTGAAAATCCCCTAGTCACCACACTCCAGCACCTGTTTGGGTACACTGAGGGAGATTTCAGCACAGCCAATGCACCCTAACCAACACTTCTCTCGGATTGTGAGAGGAAACCGGAGCATCCGGAGGAAACCCACACAGACATGGGGAGAATGTGCAAACTTTGCACAGACAGTTACCCAAGCTGGGATTCTAACTTAGGTCCCTGGTGCTGTGAGGCAGCAGTGCCACCGTGCTGCCCAGTTAGAAAATTTAACAAACTAATGTCATTCATGGAGGTGATGAGTGGCCTTTTCCCCCGTCCTATCTTCATATCTGCTCAAGTTTAACCTGGCCAATCCACCTAACCTGCACATCTTTGGACTCTAAAGGACAATTTAACCTGGCCAATCCACCTAACCTGCACATCTTTGGACACTAAAGGACAATTTAGCATGGCCAATCCACCTAACCTGCACATCTTTGGACACTAAAGGACAATTTAGCATGGCCAATCCACCTAACCTGCAATATTAACCATTCACCTGGCAGGATAGGGTTCCAAACTTTTCCCGCTTAATGCATGTGGAGCCATTCCCTAATTTCCCTATTCTGCCTCCCATTTTTAAATCAAGGGTGACCAGTTGCCTGAAAGGGTGTTAGAAGTTGTTTTTGTGTCCTTTTTATGGATCAGAACTCCAGTCATCTAACGAAGGGAAAGGCTGTTCCGAAAGCTTGCAGCTTTTGCTACAAATAAACCTGTTCGGACTTTAAACTGGTGTTGTGGGATTTTACCCCAGTCCAGCGCCAGCATCTCCACATCAGCGCACTGCCCCAAAGAGTCTTAGGCAACAGTTTTACCACCCTGCCCATGGGAATCAAAGCGGATGAGGAGCAGTCAATGGGAAGATCCGTTAATCTCGGTCACGATTCCACAATCTCGCTCGTCCCAAAACCATAAAATCCCATCTTTAGAGTTTTAGAATGTGCAAAGAGGCCTTTCAGCCCATTGTACACGCATCTTGTCTGTGTGGAATCTGCACATGCTCCCCATGTCTGCATGGGTTTCCTCCCGGAGATGCACGGAGCTAGGTGCATTGGCCATACTAAATTGTTCCGTAGTGTCCCGGGATGTGTAGGTTAGAGGGGATGAGAATGGTAAATATGTGGAGTTATGGGAATGGGGCTTGGGGTAGGATTGCTGTGGGTGCAGAATCAATGGGCCGAATGGCCTCCTTCTGCAATCGTAAGGATTCTATGATCTCTATAACTTGATTCCTCTACCAGCAGAAGTAGTTCCCCGCAATCTACTTGCAATAAAGGTGACCTTTGAGGTTCCAGGCAAGGCAAGGCCAGCCAGGGACACCTCTGGGGGTGGTGGGCGGGGGAGCAACGAGGGTCACGTTATCAGAACAGACAAAGATACACACGTACATACTCATATACACACACACACACAAAACGAGAGGAGCCTTCTCCTTCACTTACAGGGTGACGTGGGTGACGTAGCTCCTCCCTCTGGGGACGCGCTGGTTGATTTTGTGTCAGACATTGGAAGGGGGACAGGCCGGGCCATGGGGGGCGGTGGCGGCAACAGAAATGATCCCGCGACCTTGCCCTGGCTACCACCGTTCGGCTGCGAACATAGAATGAAGCAGAAAAACAAGCAGAGAAGACAAACACGGCTTTAATATCGCGGAACACAGCCAGGGGGGAAACCGTCGCCATCAACCTGGCCCGCCCACACGGCAGCTCAGCTCTGAGTCTGTCTCCCCCCCCACATCCCACTCCTCCTCCCGCCGCTTCCCCCTCCGCCCTCACCACCGCCCTACCCAACCTCCAACTACACCCTCCCCCCACCTCCCCCCCCAATCACCTGTGACTCACGGCAGAGCAGAGAGAAGGAAAGAAATGCAACTTTCTCAAATTGTGACTCCGCCATTCCAGTGAGGAATCCCCAACCACTGAGGCCCTGGACCAGGCTTTGCTTTCGGCTTCATTTGACTTATTATAGTCACGTGTATTAACTTACAGTGAAAGGTATTGTACCTTGCGCGCTATACAGACAAAGCACACCTTTCATAGAGAAGGAAAGGAGAGGTTGCGGAATGGAGTGTTACAGCCATAGCTAGGGTGTAGAGAAAGATCAACTTAATGCGAGGTAGGTCAGGGCAATTTAGCACGGTCAATCCCCCTAACCCACACTTCTTTGGACACTAAGGGGCAATTTAGCATGGCCAATCCACCTAACCTGCACATCTTTGGACACTAAGGGGCAATTTAGCATGGTCAATCCACCTAACCTGCACATCTTTGGTCACTATTGGGGCAATAGCATGGCCAATCCCCTAAACTCCCACATCTTTGGACACTAAAGGGCAATTTAGCATGGCCAATACACTAACCTGCACATCTTTTGAGCATTAAGAGGCAATTTAGCATGGCCAATCCCCTAACTCACACATCTTTGACACTAAGGGGCAATTTAGCATGGCCAATTCCACCTAACCTGCACATCTTTGGACACTTAAGGGGTAATTTAGCATGGCCAATCACCCTAACCTGCCAATCCTTTGAACACTAAGGGGCAATTTAGCATGGCCAATCCCCCTAACTCACACATCTTTGGACACTAAAGGGCAATTTAGCATGGCCAATACACCTAACATGACATCTTTGGATACTAGGGGCAATTTAGCATGGCCAATCCACCTAACTGCACACTTTGAACATTTAAGGGGCAATTTAGCATGGCCATCCCCAACTCACACATCTTTGGACACTAAGGGCAATTTAGCATGGGCAATCCACCTAACCTGCACATCTTTGAACACTAAGGGGCAATTTAGCATGGCCAATCCCCCTAACTCACACATCTTTGGACACTAAGGGGCAATTTAGCATGGCCAATACACCTAACCTGTACATCTTTGGATACTAAGGGGCAATTTAGCATGGCCAATCCACCTAACCTGCACACCCTTGAACATTAAGGGGCAATTTAGCATGGCCAATCCCCCTAACTCACACATCTTTGGACACTAAGGGGCAATTTAGCATGGACTGTGGGAGGAAACAATAGCACCTGGAGGAAACCCATGCAGGCACAGGGAGAATGTACAGATTCCACGCAGACAGTGATCCAAGGCCAGAATCGAACCCGAGTCCTTGGCACTGTGAGGCAGCAGTACTAACCATTGTGTCACCATGAGATTTAAGTTTTCTGGGTCGCTGAAAGTTTTCCCTGAGTTCCTTTGGGGTGTTTTATTTAGTGCAGGTGTTAACCCATTTATCAAAGGCCGGTTAATAAATCCATTAAAACATAGCCCAAGGGAATTTCACACAGCCCCGTTAATCTGCAAGCTGCCAATTTCCTGTAATCGTGGTAAAAAGGTTTGAAACGGATTTTCAGAGTGCCACTGAGGGTTATACTCTCTTGGTAAACAGTCGTTTGGTAGCGCAGAGCTTGACTCTCACCAAAAAGAGCAACCTGTTTACTGCAGGTTTTCATCCGGACAAACACAAGAATGCCAAATTTCAAAGGACCACTGCAATTTCTACTTCAGCACAAAAGGACACTGATTGGTCAGCAAGATTGCTCTGATTGGCTGAGGTGTTGCCATGGGGAAACTAGCAGGAAACTGTTGCCTTTCTTGCCTTTGTCCTGATAGGCACAAAACTCCGGCAATATGCCCTTTTTAAATGTGTCCTAATTGGAGTCCGACTTATGCAGTTAAGGTATCTGAAACACTGGCACAATGGTAGCGCTGCTGCCTCACAGTGCCAGGGTCCCGTGTTCAATTCCCGGCTAGGGTCACTGTCTCTGTACAATCTGCACATTCTCCCTGTGTCTGCGTGGGTTTTCTCTGGGTGGTCTGGTTTCCTCCCTCAGTGCAAGGGTGTGCAGCCTAGGTGGATTGGCCATGCTAAATTGCCCCTTAGTATCCAAAGATGTGCAGGTTAGGTGGATTGGCCATGATAAATTGCCCCTTAGTATCCAAAGATGTGCAGGTTAGGTGGATTGGCCATGCTAAATTGCCCTTTAGTGTCTAGAGATGTGCAGATTAGGTGGACTGGCTATGGTAAGCTGCCCCTTAAGCATCCAAAGATATATAGTTTAGGTAGATTGGCCACGCTAAATTACCCCTTAGAGTCTAAAGATGTGCCAGTTAGATGGATTGGCCATTGTAAATTGCTCATTGGTGTCCAAAAGTGCATAGATTACATGAATTTTCCATGGTAAATGTGCGGGTTTCTGGAATAAGGGGGCTGGGGGAGAGCTTTGGGTAAGATGGTCTTTCATAGAATTGCTGCAGACTCGATGGGCCAAATGGCCTCTTTCTGCATGATTCTATGGTCAGGGAATCCAACTATTACCAGTTAAAATACCTGCCACCTCTTAAGTGGAACTCTTAAATGTGTGTGTTTACTAATACTTATTTTTCTTTAGACTGTTAATTCTTGGTTAGGCTTAATCATTGAATGGATAATTACAGGGCACACAGAACAATAATTAACTATTTTAATCTGAAGTTTATAGAAATTTCTCGCCAAAGTGCAGCATCTCGGGAAAAGTAGCGACATGTTTAGCAGGATCCACATTGCCTCTGCATTCACTGCCACACTGCGTAGACATCACAACGTTAATATTGGATCTTGTCTCATTGAGAAGATTCCAAACTAATTATCTGGAAATTTACCGAAATATTTTGAATTAATTTACTGCTCAAAATTGATGCTGTTTTTAACCTCAAGGTTTTGAGTCTATTCACAGATCTAAAATGTCTCAGCAAGTGCCTCCACCTAGGACCCATTCCTCTCCACCCCTCCCCACCCCCACTGGCTTTCCATGGTCTCCTGTTCCTGTAACACCAATCCCCCTGCCATTCCTATCCAGCTTTAGGGGTCCTCGCAATCATGTTTCTCCCGTCCTCTGGAATGCTTAAAGATGTCTCCATTCCCCTCATTCTGCAACTCCACCTCATCTTCTCCCTCTCTCCATCCCTTCCTCCTTCTCTCCCTTCATTCCTCCCTTCCTTCTTTTCCTCCTCCCTCGCTCTCTCTCATCCTTCCTCTCTCCCTTCCTCCCTCCCTCCATGTCTCCCTCTCCCTTCTCCCTCTCTCTCTTTCCCTCTCTTCATTCCTCTTTTCCTTCCTCCCTCTCACTCTCCCTTTCTCTGTCTCTCCTTTCATCCTTGCCTACCACCCCCTCTCCCTCCGTCCCTCCCTCCTACTCCATCCTTCCCTCCCTGCTTCCCTCTTCTCCCTTTGTCTCTCCTTTCCATCCTTTGACCCTCCTTCCCTTTCGCTCCTCCCTCCCTCATCCCTCTCTCTCTCCTTTCCTCCCTCTTTCCCTCCCTTCCTCACCCACTCCCCGCTTGGTAACAAGGCCCCACAACCTCTTTTCTGCACCCAGGAGGCGGCTGAGGAAGGGAACTGACTCCCTCGGTTTTACAGAGGGCGTCAATAAAATTTCCATCCAAATAAATGAGTTCCGAGGCCACAATAGGGGTTGGTTAACAATCAACCGTATCGGTGTGGGGCTGGAGTCACGTATAGATGAGGAAGGACGTAAGTTAGAAAACATTAATGAACGCGTTTGACTTTTAATAACACTTCAGTAGCTTTGGGGCCACTTGATTTGAAACAGATTGTATTAAAACAAATATAATTCACCAAACTGTAAAAATACTGTGGTGACAAGAGTAGGTCAGAGGCTGTGGTGTGTAATTCACCCCCTGACTCCCCAGAGCCTGTCCACCATCTACAAGGCACAAGTCAGGAGTGCGATGGAATACTTCCCACTTGCCTGGATGGGTGCAGCTCCGACAACTCCTAAGAAGCTCGAGACCATCCTGGACAAAGCAGCCCCTTAACACCACCCCCCCCAGCAAGTTACCCTCCAAACCTCTCACCATCCTGACTTAAGTTGATTTATTAGTATCGCAATTAGGCTTACATTAACACTGCAATGAATTTAAGATCTCCTAGCCACCACACTCCTGTGCAGGTACGCTGAAGGGGAGCTTAGCGCGGCCAATGCACGTCTCTTGGAAGCTGGAGCACCCGGAGCAGACGTCGGGGGGAGAATGTGCAGATTCCACATGGACAGAGACCCGAGCTGGGAATCGAACCCGGGTCTCTGGCGCTGCGAGGCAGTAGTGCTAACCCACTGTGCCACCCATTCCCCTTCATTCTGCAACTCCACCTCATCCTCTACCTCCTGTCTACCTATGGCGCCACTTTCAAGGAGCTATATCCTTGCATTCCTTGATCAACAACACTCCCTGGGGCCCTGGGATCATTAAGCTCCCTATCAGTTTGCCAATCAGTGGTTGAAGATAGGCTGGAGACAAGGGTAACTAGTTCCTAAGAAGGTGTCAACCTTGGCCTCCCAGAGATGAGAAGAGCATCACAAAGTTGTTACAGCAGAGAATCCACGCTAAGCACGGCTAACAAACCTGACTCTCGCAAACGGGGAGTGAAGAAATTAATAGCATTGATCGCAAAATGACATCAAAAGCAATAAACAGGAGCATTTTGTTCCACTAAAGCGAATCAAACTGCTTTAAAGAGTGAGTCTCTCTCTCTGTCGGGCCCTTGAAATGAAATACAAAATATCGGTTGTTGCAGAGAGATTTTCTTTCCCATTTTGTGTACGGGGGCCGGGGGTTGGGGGGGGGAGTGGGAACTGATGAGGGAAGCTCAGTGTGCAGCAGCCCCCACATCCGGAGTAATTTTGTAATCCAGCCTCTTGGCTCCCTTCCAAGACATCCCCGATTTGTAAATACATTGGCTCAGGATCGCTGAGTCAAAATCCTGGAACTCCCTCCCTGACACAGCGATTAGCACTGCAACCTCGCAGCATCAGGGGCCTGGGTTCGATACCCGGCTTGGGCCACTGTCTGTGTGGAGTTTGCACATTCTCCCCGTGTCTGCGTGGATTTTCTCCAGGTGTCCTCCCACAGTCCAAAAGACGTGCTGGTTAGGGTGCATTGGCCGTGCTAAATTCTCCCTCAGTGTACCCGAACAGGCGCCGGAGTGTGGCGACTAGGGGGATTTTCACAGTTGGAAACTGAAGCACCCTGGGGGTAACCCATGCAGAAATGGGGAGAACATGCAGACTCTGCACAGTGACGCAAACCGGGAATCAAACCCCGATCCCTGGTGCCATGAGGCAGTAGCTTTCACAGTAGCTTCATTGAAGAGTTAATATAAGCCTACTTAGGACACCAATAAATAAACTTAACAGCAGGAGTACTGTATTGAGTGTTGCTTCTGTATCACAGGGTTTATTATTTGCAGAGAGCCTCACCATCCTGACTTAAGTTTAAGTTTATATATTAGTGTCACAAGCAGGCTTACATTAACACTGCAATGAAGCTACTGTGAAAGCTACCGCCTCACGGCGCCAAGGACCTGGGTTCGATTCCCAGTTTGGGTCACTGCCTGTGCAGAGTCTGCACGTTCTCCCTGTGTCTGCATGGGTTTCCTCTGGATGCTCCGGCTTCCTCCCACAAATCCAAAGATGTGCGGGTGACCTGGATTGGCTGTGCTAAATTGACGCTTATAGTCAGAGTGACTAGCTAGGATAAGTGCATTATGATTATGGGGATGGGTCTGGGCATGACTTAGGCAGCACTGCTGCCCACTGGATTAGATAGGAGTTATAAAGACATAGAGGTTTATAGCATGGAAACAGGCCTTTCGGCCCAACTTGTCCATGTTGCCTCCTTTTTTTAAAATCCTAAGCTAATCCCAATTGCCTGCATTTGGCCCATCTTACCATGTAACTGTCTAAATGCTTTTTATAAGACAAAATTGTACCCCCTCTACTACTACCTCTGGCAGCTTGTTCCAGATACTCACTATCTTCTATATGAAAAACTTGCCCCTCTGGATACTCTTCCCCTATCTCTCCCTCTCATCTTACGCCCTTGAGTTTTAGACTTCCCTACCTTTGGGAAAAGATATTGACTATCTAGCTGATCTATACCCCTCATTGTTTTATAGACCTCTATAAGGTCTATAAAGAGGTCAGCCTCCTACGTTCCAGAGAGAAAAGTCCCAGTCTGTTCAGCCTTTCCTTATAACTCAAGCCATCAGGTCCCGGCGGCATCCTAGTAAATCTTTTCTGCACTCTTTCTGGTTTAATAATATCCTTTCTATAATAGAGTGAGCAGGATTGCACACAGTATTCCAAGTGAGGTCTTCGCAATGGCTTGTACAACTTCAACAAGACTCCTGTATTCAATGTTTTGACCAATGAAACCAAACATGCCGAATGCCTTCTTCCCCACTCTGTCCACCTGTGACTCCACTTTCAAGGAGCTATGAACATCTCCTTCCTCGTTCTGTAACTCTTCCCAATGCCCTACCATTAACTAAGTCCTGCCCTTATTCGATCTACCAAAATTCACCACGCCGCACTAGTCTAAATTAAACTCAGCTTCCATTCGTCAGCCCACTGGCCCAATTGATCAAGATCTCGTTCCAATTGGAGATAACTTTCTTCACTGTTCACCATGCCACCAATTTTGGTTGTCATCTGCAAAACTTGCTAACCATGCCTCCTACATTCTCATCCAAATCATTCATATAAATGACAAATAACAGTGGGCCCAGAACCGATCCCTGAGGCACCCCGCTGGTCACAGGCCTCCGGTTTGAAAAACAATTCTCTACAACCACCCTCTGGTAACGGCGAAAAGAAAAGGTCCGAAGAAAATCCAGTTAAGGCCTGAGGAGAAACTCACTCTTTAATTGTTCGAAAGCGGGGGGGGAGGGGGGAGGAACACTCGAGAGCTCGATCGCAGAAGTACTGTTTACATCGGAAAAAAAGACATGAGAAGCAGCAGAGATAAAAGCTGGAACCTTACGTTTAGGTACCCCACCTGTCCTGTGGCCTGGCTGGAACTGTCGGAGCAAATCAGCTGGACAAACTCTTTCAGCGGGTCCTGGCTGGCATGATGGTGGTAACGGATGGTTGGGTGGGTAAAGTAAGGGCTTGGCTGCTGGATGATGGAGGATGACGGGAAGTGGATAGCGGAGGCCGGAGCTCGAGGGCTTCCTATGTGTTTCGACAAAGAGACAAAAGGAGAAAGAGATGCAAAGACCAGGGAGTCAACGTCACATCAGCCATACGTTCACAGCTCCACACACCACGGAAACATTCTGCCCTCCCAACTCAGTGCCCGGTCTCAGCAAAGAAAGTCTGAGAGAAAGAGGCCATTCAGCCCATCAAGTCTGCACCAACCATAATCCCACCCAGGCCCTATCTCCATAAACACATGCATTTACCATAGCTCGTCCCCCTGACACCAAGGGGCAATTTAGCATGGCCAATCCACCAACCTGCACATCTTTGGAGACTAAGGGGCAATTTAGCATGGCCAATCCACCTAACCTGCACATCTTTGGTCACCAAGGGACAATTTAGCATGGCCAATCCACCTAACCTGCACGTCTTTTTGGACACTAAAGGGCAATTTAGCATGGCCAATCCACTTAACCTACACATCTTCGGACACTAAGGGACAATTTAGCATGGCAATGCACCTAACCTGAACATCTTTGGTCACCAAGGGACAATTTAGCATGGCCAATCCCCCTAACCTGCACATCTTTGGACACTAAGGGACAATTTAGCATGGCCAATCCACTTAACCTACACATCTTCAGTCACTAAGGGACAATTTAGCATGGCAATGCACCTAACCTGAACATCTTTGGTCTCCAAGGGACAATTTAGCATGGTCAATCCACCTAACCTGCACATCTTTGGTCACCAAGGGACAATTTAGCATGGCCAATCCACCTAACCTGCACATCTTTGGTCACCAAGGGACAATTTAGCATGGCCAATCCACCTAACCTGCACGTCTTTTTGGACACTAAAGGGCAATTTAGCATGGCCAATCCACTTAACCTACACATCTTCGGACACTAAGGGACAATTTAGCATGGCAATGCACCTAACCTGAACATCTTTGGTCACCAAGGGACAATTTAGCATGGCCAATCCCCCTAACCTGCACATCTTTGGACACTAAGGGACAATTTAGCATGGCCAATCCACTTAACCTACACATCTTCAGTCACTAAGGGACAATTTAGCATGGCAATGCACCTAACCTGAACATCTTTGGTCTCCAAGGGACAATTTAGCATGGTCAATCCACCTAACCTGCACATCTTTGGACACTAAGGGACAATTTAGCATGGCCAATCCACCTAACCTACACATCTTTGGACACTAAGGGACAATTTAGCATGACCAATCCATCTAACCCACACATCTTTGAATACTAAGGGGCAATTTACTATGGTCTATCCAACTAACCTGCTAATTTTTGGACACTAAAGGGCAACTTAGCATGGCCAATCCCCCAATCTGCACACCTTTGGACACTAAGGGGCAATTTAGCATGTTTTGCAACAGTGGAGGTGGTTGACAAAGACGGCCTTCTGTTCCTCCCACTAACCACAGTATTTCCCATTGTATGCACCCCTTGCTGTCGGGAACTCCATGGTGTGGGGAGTTTGCTTTGGCAGGTCCAGAAGATCCAGCTGGCGGGAACAGCCAAAAAATTCTGACAAAAGGATCGGAGAGGTTCACAAAAATTCCACTCTTGGGAAGACTGGGATGTTTGTAAAAGGTAAACATCCACTGCTGGGGAGAGGTAGGTGGTGGGGTGCAATTTTCAGGTGAGGTTTTTGCCTGAGAACTGTCCACTGTCACAGGCATTATTTGCCGAATGCCAAATAAATCCCAAAATAATCCGTTGTCAGTCCACTCACAGTGGACTGTGGACTGACGTTGTCAGTGCCATCAGTGGGCGGGGGATGCTGCGGTCTTGTCTGTGGTGGGCGAGAACGGAAAGTTTGCCGTTCCGGCCTGAACTCCATTCACCCCGCGGTGACACCGGAGAACCCCAACCACGAATGTGGATGAGAGATTACAGCCAGCGCGCATGGTGTACCAACTGTTGACCAAATGATTGGCCATCAGTTGCATCCATAGGGCAAATATTGGATTGATCCACAGTCCCATGGAGTTATGTAATGTTAATGGCACCCGTTGGTTCTTCTGCCAGGGGTTAAATTATTTTTTCCCTCTCTCTGTGACATTGCCAAGGTAACCGAGAGGCAGGGCAGATTGATACCATTGTTCCATGGTTGGCATTGGGAGCCAGAAGGTAGTAACAATGCCCCTTCCTGTTTGCTTTCTCACTCGCATGATCAGTGCCCCTTGCCATGGGGCGCTGCCAGTGAGTTTGGACTAAATATCACTGCCCCCTCCTCCCCCAAGGTTGGTAAAAGTGTTTCCAAAGTCCTTTCCGCATTTCAGTTGGGTTTCCTGAGCCGATGCACCACCTTGATGTCCAAGTAGTGAGTGCCACCCCATTCCTTATCCCATCGCGCTCCAGACAGCGGTTGCCAGGTGATGCCCCCAGGTGCATCCAACGTCCCATTGGCCCCTCCTGCGGTGAAACCACTCTGCTGACGGGCACCCCCCTCTCCCTTTCCTCGCAAGACCTGGATCAAGAGCTCGGGGAAGCTGCGGCCACAAACCGCAGCAAACGGTCGGCAAAGAATAGGTGGCTTGGTGCCCCCACCCGGGGAATAACCGATGCCTTTATCAAAGTGGGGTGGGGTGTTGTTTCTCACCTGGTCTGGTGCCCGCTATCACGGGCAATGGGTGATGCGTGAATGCCATTCGCGAGGAGACGGTTTGTGAAGGCGTCCCGCTGCCAAAGTCATGTTTTGTTGGTTTCTTTAGGGAAGTGGGTGACGTCATTCCTGGGGACAGATGGTTGACACGTCAGATTCACACCCATCTTCAGAACCACGCCAACCTCCCAACCCATCACCCACTTACAGCACTCAGGCCTGGCCACCAGATACAGATACAATAGCAGATTTCCTTCCCCAAAGGACACGAAGTTTAACTTTACTTACAAATGTCACAACGCATTAACTCTGCAATGAAGTTACCTTACTTGTGACTAAAAATTAACTTTATGACGTTACTGTGAAAATGGATTCCAGTCGATCATGTTTGTCAATCTCATTCCCCCCGCCTTTTCCCCAAAATCTCTGTTTTTCTTTAATTTTTACTTATCAGTGTCACAAATAGAACAATACAGCGCAGTACAGGCCCTTCGGCCCTCGATGTTGCGCCGACCAGTGGAACCAATCTGATGATCCTCTAACCTAAACTATTCCAATGTTATCCGTATGCCTATCCACTGACCATTTGAACGCCCTTAAAGTTGGCGAATCCACAACTGCTGCAGGCAGGGCATTCCACGCCCTTACTACCCTGAATAAGCTTACATTAAGACAGTAAAACCATTAGACATAGGAGTGGAATTAGACCACTCAGTCCATCGAGTCTCTCCGCCATTCAATCATGGCTGATAATTTTCTCATTACCATTCTCCTGCTTTTCCCCAAAACCCCCTGACTCCCTTATCAATCAAGAACTTATCTCTGTCTTAAAGACACTCAATTAACACTGCAAATAAATTATTGCGAAAATCTCCTAGTCGCCATACTTTGCAACCTATTCAGGTGCACTGAGGGAGAATTAAGCACGGCCAATCAGCACATCTTTTGAACTGTGAGAGGAAACCTCATAGCAGTCGGAGGGAACCCACTCAGGCAGGGAAGAATGTGCAAATTTCACACAGATAGTGACCCAAGGCCGGGAATCGAACCTGGGTCCCTGGCGCTGTGAGGCAGCAGCGCTAATCACTGTGCCACCATGTCAAAAGGAATCTCAAGATTATCCAAAGATGTGCAAGTTAGGTGGATTGGCCATGCTAAATTGCCCCTTAGTGTCCAAAAATGTGCGGGTTAGATGGACAGGTCGTGCTAAATTGTCCCTTCGTATCCAAAGATGTGCAGATTGGGGATTGGCCATGCTAAATTGTCCCTTAGTATTCAAAGATGTGCAGGTTAGATGGATTGGTTATGCTAAATTGTCGTTTAGTATCCAAAGATGTGCAGATTAGGGGATTGGCCATGCTAAATTGCCCTTAGGTCCAAAGATGTGCAGGTTAGGGGATTGGCCATGCTAAATTGTTGTGTCCAAAGATGTGCAGGTTAGGGGATTGGCCATGCTAAATTGTCCCTTAGTGTCCAAAGATGTGCAGGTTAGGGGATTGGCCATGCTAAATTGCTCCTTAGTGTCCAAAGATGTGCAGGTTAGGTGGATTAGCCATGCTAAATTGCCCTTAGTGTCCAAAGATGTGCAGGTTAGGGGATTGGCCATGCTAAATTGCCCTTAGTGTCCAAAGATGTGCAGGTTAGGTGGATTGGCCATGCTAAATTGCCCTTCATGTCCAAAGATGTGCTGGTTCAGTGGATTGGCCATGCTAAATTGCCCTTCATGTCCAAAGATGTGCTGGTTCAGTGGATTGGCCATGCTAAATTGCCCCACAGTGTCAGGGGAATAGCAAGGTTAATACGTGGGGTTATGGGGATAGGGCCTGGGTGGGATTGTGGTCGGTGCAGACTTGATAGGCTGAATGGCCTCCTCCTGCACTGTCAGGATTCGCGATTCTGTGCTTCTCAAATGTTGTAGACAGGCAAAATTTCACAGCTGGAAACTCTGCAGTGATGGGGAACTCTGCTGAACATAATGTGATGGTCTCTGAGTTTATGATAATACAGCTCTGTGTTGGCGGTAAGGAATTTGGAATCATCGCTTTATTGTGTTTTTCCTCTCTCCTTTGAGGAATGAATATTCTTTGGCCAGACAGTCAGATCCATCAGCTTGAGTTCAGTTGCACTGCAACCAATATTCCAAAGCCGTTAATGGTGAGGTATCCTGTTTAGTTTTCTCAGCTCCGCCAACTTTCCATCCAGGCGCCTTCTCCCAGCCAACCAGGCGCCAAACGCTCACCATTAACGATGCCCCACCGCGCTCCAATCTGGCCCGCTTTTCTTCCTGAGATTTCTCAACACTCGGTTCGAGTCACTCTGCTCTTGGTTGGTCATCAATCAAAGGCAGGTACCTCCCCACGGGAAGAGGGGTGACGCCAGTAACTAGTTAATCAGTGGAGCAATGGGGCCAGGTTCAACAGAGAGGATGGGGGCAGCCTCTGGTGCTGTAGGGGAGCGGGGTATCACCGCCTTCCATGCACCAGGCTTCTGTTGGACAAGTGGCTATTGAAGGAAGGGAGAACAACCCAGAACGATGTCAACATTTGGCATTAGGGAGCCAGATCTGTCATAAACTACCAAATCAGTCAAATTGCAGCCACTCCAGCAATGCTCAATTTCCCCTCAGTTTGTACACCAGGGGACTGGCAGGTTAAATGAGTGGTATTACAGAGATAGAGTGCGGGTGGAACATGGGTGCAGACGTCATGGGCCGAATGGCCTCCTTTTGCAGTGTAAGGATTCTATTTGATGACTTGCTCTTCACGACTAAAACTGCAACCCCCTCCTGCTCACCGCCCCAACCCCATACATCTGGCATGGCCAATCCACCTACCCTGCACATTTTTGGACACTTAAGAGACAATTTAGCACGGTCAATCCACCTAACCTACTCATCTTTGGACACTAAGAGGCAATTTAGCATGGTCAATCCACCTAACCTACACATCTTTGGACACTAAGAGTCAATTTAGCATAGCCAATCCATCTAACCTACACATCTTTGAACTATTAAAGAAAACCAGAGCACCCAGAGGAAACCCAAGCAGGTGAGAACGGGTAAACTCTATATAGTCATCCAAGATCAGAAACCAACCCGCCTCTCTGCTATGAGGCAGCTGTTCTGACCACTGTGCTGCCGTGCCAATTTTAGCAGTGGCCCAATTTTTCATTCCTTTTTTTTGATGGGCTGTAGCCCTCAGTTTAAACTTGTGCACCACTTCCCCTTCAATCCAAAGTTTCTCCCATTGTTATTCCAATATTCATCAACACACAGTTGAGGTTCACCCCGTTCCTCAGTTAATACAGGCATTTTCCTTCCTGACAGTGTCTAATAGATATCATGATGTCTTGGACCTTGCAGCCGGACAGTTAAGTATCGCGAATTTAAAGTCTGCCCAGAGAGGAGATGAGGAAAACTATTGCCGTTGCAGCAATGCGTTGAGATTTGGAAAGGGTCTTGCCGGGAGGTTTGATAGTGGACTGGAAACGTTCCCAGAAAACAGACCACAGGGCAAATGGGGGAAGAGCCAGGGGAGATAACTCATTCAAAAGGTTGGCGTAGGCAACTGGCCTCCTAGGAAGATGTGCTAGTCAGGGTGCATTGACCATGCTAAATTCTTCCTCAGTGTTACTCAAACAGGTGCCGGAGTGCGACGACTAGGAGATTTTCACAGTAACTTCATTGCAGTGTTAATGTAAGTCTATTTATGACGCTAATAAAATAAATTCAAACTTAAATCCTCCCTCAGTGTACCTGAACAGGCACCGGAGTGTGGCGACTGGGGATTTTTCATAGTAACCCCACTACTATGCTTTGGTCCACCTTGTTGTCTAATGAGGGGCATACATGCGATGGGTCGTGAGAGGACTGCTCTTGGATCTTTTTCGAGAGTATCCTACTGCTTCACGTCGTTAGTGTACACTTGACCTGGACTATCTGATGGGCAACACGACAGCTCAGTGACTATCGCTGTGCTGTGCAGATACATGGATTTGGGCCTGTGTCTGTGGGAGTTTGCGCATTCTCCCCGTGCTTGCGTGGGTTTTTTCCGGGTGCTCCGGTTTCCTCCCACATCCCAAAGATGTGCTCTTAGGCTAATTGGCAAAACAAATTCTCCCTAAATTGTCTCAAATTTGGTTTTTAAATCCACTGATCTATAAACATGGACAGGGATCGCGGATAGAGATGGGAACATCGGGGTGGCGGCGCGGGCTCGTTGGGCCGAAGGGCCTGTTTCCCGTGCTGTTTTGTTCTTTGTTCTTTGTACTATGTAACACTCCACTGTAGTGTTAATGCAAGTCTATTTGTGACACTAATAAAATAAATTTAAACTTAAATTCTCCCTCAGTGTCGACAAATAGGTGCCAGAGTGTGGCAACTAAGAGATTTTCACAGCAATTTTGTTGCAGTGTTAATGTGAGCCTATTTGTGACGCTAATAAACTTAAGCTTAAATTTCCCCTAGTGTACCCGAACAGGCGTCAGAGTGTGGCATCTAGGGGATTCTCATCCTAACTTCATTGCGGTGTTAATATAAACCTTCTTGAGACACTAACAAAATAAAACTGATAAGAAGGAAGAACATGAAATGGTGAGAATTTAAGTTGGAAGGTTCCACACAGGAGGGAGAAATACTTGCCTAATGGCCCATAAGACATTGGGACGGGAATAGACCATTCGGCCCATCGAGTCAGTTCTACCATTCAACAAGGTCATGGCTGGTCTGACGTGATAATCCCCCAACTCCACTTTCCCACTAATCCCCATAACCCTCGATTCCCTGACTGATTACAAATCTGCCTTCAACTTACATAACCTCTCCCGACTCCACAGCTCTGTGTGGGAAAGAATTCCTTCCCCTCTGGGAGAAGAAATTTCTCCCTCACCTCTGCCTGAAATGGGTGACCCCCTTGCTCTGAGATTATGTCCTCTGGTTCCAGACTCTCCCACGAGGGAAAATGCAATTTGCGATCTATTCTGTAATAACTCGAGGGAGGAATAAATGAGGGTTAATGGGAGAGATAAGGGGATTAAGACAACAGATACATGGAAACACCACAGCCTGGAAGTTCCCCTCTGAGTCACTCACCATCCTGATTTGGAAATACATTGGCCATTCCTTCACTGTCGCTGGGTCAAAATTCCTGGAACTACCTCCCTAACAGCATTGTGGGTGTATTTATAATCTCATCACAATAGCAGTTCAAAAAGGCACCTCACTATCACTTTCTCAAGCACAGGCTATGGGCCGAGTGATATTACCAATAGACTATAAATCCAGAAACTCAGCTAATGTTCTGGGGACCCGTGTTCGAATCCCGCCACGGCACATAGTGGAATTTAAGTTTAACAAAAGAAATCTGGAATTAAGAATCTACTGATGAAACCCAATTGTCAGAAAACCCTATCTGGCTCACTAATGTGTCCTAGTACAGTGGCTAGTACTTGCTGTCTCACAATCCTTCTGTTACAAAGACTGTGTGCTATCCCACGCTCTTAGTGGTACAATAGTTAACACACCCTATACACAGTGGAACAGTGGTTAGCACTGCTGCCTCACAGTGCCAGGATCCCGGATTTGCTTCCCAACTTGAGTCACGGTCTGCGTGGAGTCTGCACATTCTCCCCATGTCTGCATGGGATTTCCTCCGGATGCTCTCCCTACATCTTATGAGGCATGTTTCTCCCTCCTGTGTGGAAGCTTCTAACTTAAATTCCCACCATTTCATTTTCTTCCTTTTTATCAGTTTTATTGTAAAGGCTTACATTAACACCGCAATGAAATTAGGATGAGAATCCCCTAGTCACCACACTCCGGTGCCTGTCTGGGTACACTGAGGGAGAAATTTAAGTTTAAATTTATTTTATTAATGTCACAAATAGGCTTACATTAACACTGCAGTGAAGTTACTGTGAAAATCCCCTAGCCGCCACCTGTTCAGGTACACTGAGGGAGAATTTAAGTTTAAATTTATTTTACGAGCGTCACAAATAGATTCACATTAAAAGTGTAAAAAGCATGCTGATTAGTTGAATTGGCCATGTTAAATTCTCCCTCAGTGTACCTGAACAGGTGGCGGCTAGGGGATTTTCACAGTAACTTCACTGCAGTGTTGATGTAACAATAATAAATTAAAAGCTTCAAACTAATGCCCTTTATGCTGAGATGCCGGTGTTGGACTGGGCTGGGGCACATTAAGAAGTCTCAGAACACCAGGTTAAATTCCAACAGGTTTATTTGGAATCACGAGCTTTTGGAGCACTGTTCCTTCATCAGGACTCAACCAATGAAGGAGCAACGCTACAAAAACCTGTGATACCAAACAAACCTGTTGGACATTAATCTGGTGTTGTGAGACTTTTTATAATGTCCTTTAGGGAAGAAAATCTGCCGTCCTTACCCAGTCTGGCCTACATGTGACTCCAGAGCCACAGGAATGTGGTTGACTCTCAACTGTCCTTGGGCAGCTAGGGATGGACGAAAGATGTTGGCCCAGCCAGCAATGCCCATGTCCCGTAAAATGAATTTTGAAAAAGATGGCTCTCTCTCACCCCTGAATGTTATATTCCTTACATAACAGGAAACAATGAGTGGAAGGTATGAGTTATATCATAAATTTGAAAGGTAAAGCGATTTTCTTTCAGTTAGAAGCCAGACAAATACAGACACGGCCTCAAGTGCACCTTAAAATCCATTTCCTGTGGCTGTAGGGAAAGCTCCGAGCCTCAGAAATGAACAGAACAAAAAAGGAAAGGAGATTTTTTTTTAATAAAAGCAATCTTTCTCCACATGTCGCATTAGACAGCAGCAGAGGGGAAAGTAAAAGGCAAATATCACGAACAGCATCAGCGTGACACTGAGGGACCACAGCGGGGCAATTTGGTATAGCCAATCCACCTAACCTGCGCATCTTTGGACACTAAGGAGCAATTTAGCATGGCCAATCCACCTAACCTGCACATCTTTGGACACTAAGGGACAATTTAGCATGGCCAATCCACCTAACCTGCACATCTTTGGACACTAAGGGGCAATTTAGCATGGCCAATTCTCCCTAACCTGCACATCTTTGGACTTAAGGGGCAATTTGTAACCTGCACATCTTTGGACACTAAGGGACAATTTAGCATGGCCAATCCCCCTACCCTGCACATCTTTGGACACTAAGGGACAATTTAGCATGGCCAATCCACCTAACCTGCACATCTTTGGACACTAAGGAGCAATTTAGCATGGCCAATTCTCCCTAACTTGCACATCTTTGGACATTAAGGAACAATTTAGCACGGCCAATTTACCTAACCTACACATCTTTGGAGTGACGGAGGAAATCGGGGCACCCCCAGAGGAAACCCATGCAGAGATGGGGAGAACGTGCAAACTCCACACAGACACAGAACATTACAGTGCAGAACAGGCCCTTCAGCCCTCAATGTTGCGGCGACCAGTGAAACCAATCTAATGACCCTCTAATCTAAACTATTCCAATGTTATCCATATGTCTATCTACTGACCATTTGAACGCCCTTAAAGTTGGCGAGTCCACAACTGCTGCAGGCAGGGCCTCCCTACCCTCTGAGTAAAGAACCTACCTCTGATATCCGTCCTATAATTATCACCCCTCAATTTCAAGCTATGTCCCCTCGTGTTAGCCACACTGTGATGAGAAGCCGGGAATCGAACCCTGGCGCTGTGAGGCAGCAGTTGCTAACTACTGCGCCACCATGACACCCAATGAGGAGACCTCGCTCTTCAATCTGCTCGGGTTAAGTAGCGAATAATTTGGGAGGGTGAGTGCGGGATTGGGGGGGGCCCACCCCCCACCCCCCCCCCCCCCCCCACCCCCCCCCCCCCCCCCCCCACCCCCCCCCCCCCCCCCCCCCACCCCCCCCCACTCCCAGCCATTTTGAGTTTTTGTTCTACATTTTCAAAAACGGGTCCTCACTGTCCCATTCCCGTCATTTTCACTTGTGCACGCTACCACTCCCCCCGCCAAACTTCGCAGCTTCCTTTTGGGTACACTGGCCAAGGTCTCCAGGGACAACCAGCCTTGCCTCTTTCTTCTCTTCCCTGTCAGCCTCGCACCCGTCCCTCCACCTCCTTCCTTCCCTCCCTCCTGCCACGCCCGCAGTAGATGGCACAGTGGTTAGCATTGCTGCCTCGCAGTGCCAGGGACCCGGGTTCCATTTTGACCTGTACATTCGCCCTGTCTCTGCGTGGGGGTTTCCCCCCCCCCGCCCCGGGTGCTCCAGTTTCCTCCCACAGTCCGAAGATGTGCAGGTTAGGGGGATTGGTCGTGCTAAATTGTCCTTTAGTGCCCAAAGATGTGCAAGGTTAGGTGGATTGGCTATGCTAAATTGTCCTTTAGTGCCCAAAGATGTACGGGTTAGGTGGATTGGCCATGTTAAATTGTCCTTTAGTGTCCAAAGATGTGCAGGTTAGGTGGATTAGCCATGCTAAATTGTCCTTTAGTGCTCAAAGATGTGCAGGTTAGGTGGATTGGCCATGCTAAATTGTCCTTTAGTGTCCAAAGATGTGCAGGTTAGGTGGATTGGCCATGCTAAATTGTCCTTTAGTGTCCAAAGATGTACGGATTAGATGGTTTGGCCATGCTAAATTGCCTCTTAGTGTCCAAAGATGTTCACATTAAGGGGATTGGCCATGCTAAATTGCACCTTCATGTTCAAAGATGTGCAGGTTAGGGTGATTGGCCATTCTAAATTGAGCCTTAGTGTCCAAAGATGTGCAGGTTAGGTGCATTGGCCATGCTAAATTCTCCCTCAGTGTACCCTAACAGACGCCAGAGTGTGGTAACTAGGGGATTTTCACAATAACTTCATTGCAGTGTTAATGTAAGCCAACTAATAAATCAACGTTAAACTATTAGTGAGAATTTGTTACTCCAGATCGCTACGGACATGGAACAGGGCACGCCACTGTGCCAGCAAGGTACTGCCCACCCAGTTACCGTACTCCAGTGTTACTGACCATCCTGGCACAGTGCGGGCACAGTGTCTCATGAAGGATACGTAAGGAGGAAGATGTTGCATTTCTATCGCATCTTCTGAGCGCTTCACCAATGAAGCTCTTGCTGAAGTCTAGCCATTGTTGCGACAGAAGAAACACACCGAGCAATTTTCGCACAGCAAGATCCCAGAGACGTTGTGAAGCGTACAAGACGATCATTTTGCAGTGATGATGGTTATGGGACAAGTGCTGACCAGGACACTGGGGAGAACTCCCCCTGCTCTTCTGCAACATAGCACCATTGGGACTTTTAGACGCAGTGAGAAGTCTCACAACACCAGGTTAAAGTCCAACAGGTTTATTTGGTAGCAAACTAGCTTTCCGAGTGTTGCTCCTTTGTCAGGTGAATGGGAGTTCTGTTCAGTTGTGATGGTGCAGACTCAATGGGCTGAATAGCCTCCTTCTGCACTGCGGGGATTCTACGATTAACCAGCACATCGAGATGGCACAATGGTTAGCATTGCTGCCTCAGAGCGCCAAAGACCTGGGTTCGAATCCCAGCTTGGGTCAGTGTCTGTGTGTAGTCTGCACATTCTCCCCGTGTCAAAGAACAAAGAACAACACAGCACGGGAAACAGGCCCTTTGGCCCAACGAGCCCGCGCCGCCGTCCTAACGTCTTAATGACATATAGGGACCAATTTGTTACCCAATCAGCCTAAGAGCACATTTCTGGGATGTGGGAGGAAACCGGAGCACCTGGAGAAAACCCACGCAACCACGGGGAGAACGCGCAAACTCCCGCAGACACAGGCCCAAATCCATGTGTCTGCACAGCCACAGCGATAGTCTCTGAGCTGTCATGTTGCCCATCTGATGGTCCAGTTTAAGCATACACTAACGACATGAAGCACTAGGCCACTCCTGAAGTAACATCCAAGAGCAGCCCTCACACGACCTGCCGAATGCATGCACCTTGTTGGTCAACAAGGTGGACCGAACATCCTGTGGAAACAAATAGGACATTTAAACAGTCCTACTATATCCCTCTATCTGCAGACCGCTCATGTGGCTGTCCAAGAGACCCTTAAACAACCCTAGCTTGTCTGCTCCCACCACCTTACTCGGTAGTGCATTCCACACCCCCACTACCCCTTGTGTGAAAAACTGCCCTCTAATATTCGTCTTATACATAGCCCCCCTCAACCTAAGGCCGTGACCCCTCGTTCTATCCTTTTGTAATGGTGGAAAAAGCTTACCACCATTTACTCTATCTGTACCCTTCTGCGTGGGTTTCCTCTGGGTGCTCCAGTTTCCTCTCACAGTCCAAAAGACGTGCTGGTTAGGGTGCATTGGCCCTGCTGAATTCTCCCTCGGTGTACCCGAACAGGTGCCGGAGCGTGACGACAGGGGGGATTTTCACAGTAACTTCGTTGCAGTGTTAATGTCAGCCTGCTTGTGACTAATAAACGAACTTTTACGAAGTATAAACTGTCTTTCGGACTGTGGGAGGAAACCGGAGCACCCGGAGGAAACCCACCCAGATACAGGGGGAACGTGCAGACTCCACACAGACAGTCACCCAAGCCTGAGGCCCTGTGAGGCACCACTGCGCCACCCAAAGTACGGCGCTGGGGGGAGGGTGGTGGTTTCAGCCGAGATCTCGGACTCGCTTTCTCCCCAACGAGACTGCGATGTTAAGGGCACGTCATCCCTGAAAACTGTCCAAATGTGCTGACAGGATGCATACATCACCCAACAGGCACACATTGTACTTTCCATTTATACCATGGAAAAACAGGAAGAAATATCAATAAATGCTGGGGAACAAAAGGGCACTGTGTAAAACGGTTGGATGGACACACTGCAGAGTGTCAGTGGAGGGATAAAATGTCTTCTCCCAACACCTTCACTTGCCTCCCTTCACAAACACTGACAAACACCACATTGTGTTAGATTTACGGAATTATTTCTCCAGCCTCACACTGGTAGCATTTTTACAGGATGGCAGGATCCCCCTCACCCCAGGGGTAGTGAACACCTACACAAACCCTCGCACCTCCGGCCAATGTAAATCTGACCCCGGGCATTCCTTTCCGGTTGTATCACAGCTTGCTATGGAGCCGGTTCCGACCTAGACCTCAAGGAACTACAAAAGGTTGTGAATGTCGGCCAGTCCATCATGCAAACCAGCCTCCCATCCACTTGGGAAAAAGCAGCCAGCGTCATCAAGGATCCCCCGCACCCTGGACATTCTCCCTTCCACCTTCCTCTGTCGGGAAAAAGAGGGGAGGCACAGTGGTTGGCATTGCTGTCTCAAGTGCCAGGGATCCGGGTTCGATTCCCATCTCGGGTCACTGTGTGTGTGTGTGTGTGTGTGTGTGTGTGTGTGTGTGGAGTTTGCACGTTCTCCCCATGTCTGCGAGGGTTTCCTCCAGTTTCCTCCCACAGCCAGAAAGATGTGCTGGTTTAGCATTGGTTTAGCATTTAGCACTGGAGTGTGGCAACTAGGGGATCTTCACAGCAACTTCATTGCAGTGTTAATGCAAGCTGACTTGAGATACTAATGAATAAACTTTAAACAGAAGCCTGAGGTCACATACCAAGCAAATCAAGGACAGCTTCTTCTCTGCTACCTTCAGACCTTTGAATGGACCTGCCTTATATTAAGCTGATCTTTCTCCAGACCTTAGCTATGACTGTAGGGGGCACGCGGGAGTGCGAGGGGTGGTAGGAAGAGTGTGCGGGGATATTGAATAAATATGACTTGGTGGTGAGGTCCCTAGCAGATGTTTGGATGCATCCACAGAGGCGATTGTGATATTATTGCGGGACTATTAACCCAGAAACTCAGCTAATGTTCTGGGGACTGGGATTCGAATCCCGCCCTGGCAGCTGGTGGAATTTGAATTCAATTTTAAAAATTGAATGTTAAACCATTGTCAATTGTCGGGAAAAACCCATCTGGTTCACTAATGTCCCTTTAGGGAAGGAAATCTGCCATCCTTACCTGGTCTGGCCTACATGTGACTCCGGAGCCACAGCAGTGTAGTTGACTCTCAACTGCCCTTCAAGGGCAACTAGGAATGGACAATAAATGCTGGCCCAGCCAGCCACACCCATGTCCTACAAACTAAACAAGAAGAGGGGGCAGGAGGCACAATGGTTAGCACTGTTGCCCTTCAGTGCCAGGGACCCGCATCTGTGTCTCATCTGCATTGCCACATGACACATTCCTAGAAATGTCCCCACCCAGGGAGTGGCGAACGTTTGGAATTCGCTACCACCAAAAGTAGTTGAAGCCCACCAGTTACCTGTGTCTACATCATTGGCCCATCCACCGCTCTGACTGCTGCCCGCAGCTGGTGACCGGCCTGTGGTGGAATAGAAGACTTCATCCACTGGGCTCTCCATCTCGCTGTCCTCAATGGATTTGTGTCGCTTGGTGGAGCTGCAAGACAGCAGGGGCAGAATTTCAGAGGCTGCGGCTGAATGGAGCACTCAACAACAACAACAACATCAGCAATAACAACATCTATACCAACAACAACAATATCTACACCCAAAACTACACCAACAACAACAGCACCAACAACACCAATAATAACATCTACACCAACAACAACATCAACAACACCACCAACAACAATATCTACACCCAAAACTACACCAACAACAACAACAACATCAGCAATAACAACATCTATACCAACAACAACAATATCTACACCCAAAACTACACCAACAACAACAGCACCAACAACACCAATAATAACATCTACACCAACAACAACATCAACAACAACACCAACAACAATATCTACACCCAAAACTACACCAACAACAACAACGTCAACAACACCTAAAAGAACAACACCAACAACAAGATGTACACCGACAACACCAACAACAACAACACTAACAACAACATCAACAATAGTACCAACAATAATATCTACACCCAAGTCAACACCAACAATGCCAACATCAACAACACCAACAAGAACTACACCAACAACAACATCAAGACCAAACACAACATTTTCAACAACAATGCCAACAACAACACCAGCACCAATAAAAACAACCAACAACAACATTAACACTAACAACACCAACAACACCAACACCATCTACACCAACAACACCACCACAACATCACCGATAACAATATCCATAACACCAACACCAACAATAACAACACCCATAACACCAGCATCCATACCAACAACAACAACAACAACACTAACAACAACAACACCACAACAATAACAACATGAACAACAACAATGTGGAATATATAGTTCAATTCTGGTCGCCACACTACCAGGAGGATGTGGAGGCTTTGGAGAGGGTATAGAAAAGATTTACCAGAATGTTGCCTGGTATAGAGGGCATTAGCTATGAGGAGAGATTGGGGAAGCTTTGTTCTCACTGGAACGATGGAGATTGAGGGGCGACCTGATAGAAGTCTACAAGTTTATGAGGGGCACGGATAGAGTGGATGGTCAGAAGTTTTTTCCCAGGGTGGAAGAGGCAATTACTAGGGGCACAGGTTTAAGGTGTGAGGGGCAAGGTTTGAAGGAGATGTACGAGGCAGATTTTTTACACGGAGGGTGGTGGGTGCCTGGAACTCACTGCCGGGGGGAGGTAGTGGAAGCGGATACTATAGCAACTTCTAAGGGGCATCTGAACAAATACATGAATAAGATGGGAATAGAGGGATACGGTCCCCGGAAGGGTAGGGAGTTTCAGTTCAGATGGGCAGCATGGTTGGTGCAGGGGTTTGGAGGGCCAAAGGGCCTGTCCTGCGCTGTAATTTTCTTTGTTCTTTATTCTTTGTTTAACAACAGCAACAAGAGCATCAATAACACCAACAACAACACCAACACCAACACCAACAATAACACCAACAACACCAACACCAACAATACAAATAACACCAACACCAACAACAACACCAACACAACACCATCAATAACACCAACAACACCAACACCAACAAAACACCAACACCAACAATACAAATAACAACAACACCAACAAAACACAACAACACCACACCCAACAACACCAACACCAACAATACAAAAACACCAACACCAACAACACAACAACACCAACACCAACAACAACACCAACACCAACACCATCAATAACACCAACAACACCAACACCAACAATAACACCAACACCAACAATACAAATAACAACAACACCAACAATAACACCAACAACACCAACACCATCAACAACACCAACACCAACAATACAAATAACACCAACACCAACAACAACACCAACACCAACAATACAAATAACACCAACACCAACAACAACACAACCACAACAATAACACCAACACCAACAAAACCCACACCACAATAACACCAACACCAACAAACAACACCAACACCAACAATAACACCAACACCAACAATAACACCAACACCAACAATAACACAACACAACAAAACACCAACA
The DNA here is from genome assembly GCA_024679065.1 of Sphyrna mokarran. Classification (NCBI taxonomy): domain Eukaryota; kingdom Metazoa; phylum Chordata; class Chondrichthyes; order Carcharhiniformes; family Carcharhinidae; genus Sphyrna; species Sphyrna mokarran. Next base: position 11,931,223 of record JAGIQG010000035.1, read on the forward strand.
CCATCAACAACACCAACACATCAAACACAACACCATCAATAACACCAACACAACAATAACACCAACACAAACACCATACCAACACCAACAATAACACCAACACACAATAACACCAACACCATCAATAACACCAACAACACCAACACCAACAATAACACCAACACCAACAATACAAATAACACAACACCAACAATAACACCAACAATAACCCAAACACCAACAATAACACCAAAACATCAATAACACCAACACCATCAACAACACCAACACCAACAATAACACCAACACCAACAATAACACCAACACCATCAATAAACACCAACACCACAATAACACAAACACCAACAATAACACCAACACCATCAATAACACCAACACACAACAATAACACCAACACCATCACATAACACAAACACAACAACAACACCAACAACAACCAACAACTAGCAAACAATAACATCAACATCAACAATACAAATAACACCAACACCAACAATAACACCACACCAAACACCAAACATCAATAACACCAACACCAACAATAACACCAACACAAACAATAACACACACCACAACAAATAACACAACACCAACAATAACACCAACAAACACCAACACCATCAATAACACCAACACCATCAATAACACCAACACCAACAATAACACCAACACCATCAATAACACCAACACCAACAACAACACCAACAACACCAACACTAGCAACAATAACATCAACATCAACAATACAAATAACACCAACACCAACAATAACACCAACACCATCAGTAACACCAACACCAACAATAACACCAACACCATCAATAACACCAACACCAACAATAACACCAACACCAACAATAACACCAACAATAACACCAACAACAACAATAACACCAACACCAACAATAACACCAACAATAACACCAACAACAACAATAACACCAACAATAACACCAACACCAACAATAACACAACACCAACAATAACACCAACACCAACAAAACACCAACACCAACAATAACCAACACCAACAATAACACCAACAACAAAACACCAACAATAACACCAACACCAACAATAACACCAACAAAACACCAACCAACAAAACACCAACAATAACACCAACACCAACAATAACACCAACACAAACAATAACACCAACAATAACACCAACACCAACAATAACACCAACAATAACACCAACACCAACAATAACACCAACAATAACACCAACACCAACAATAACACCAACAATAACACCAACACCAACAATAACACCAACACCAACAATAACACCAACACCAACAATAACACCAACAATAACACCAACAATAACACCAACACCAACAATAACACCAACAATAACACCAACACCAACAATAACACCAACAATAACACCAACACCAACAATAACACCAACACCAACAATAACACCAACAATAACACCAACACCAACAATAACACCAACAATAACACCAACACCAACAATAAACACCAACACCAACAATAACAACCAACACCAACAATAACACCAACAACACCAACACCAACAATAACACCAACACCAACAATACAAATAACACCAACACCAACAATAACACCAACAATAACACCAACACCAACAATAACACCAACACCAACAATAACACCAACACCAACAATAACACCAACACCAACAATAACACCAACACCACAATAACACCAACACCAACAATAACACCAACACCATCAATAACACCAACACCAACAACAACACCAACAACACCAACACTCAACAATAACATCAACATCAACATCAATAACACCAACACCAACAATAACACCAACACCATCAGTAACACCAACACAACAAAACACCAACACATCAATAAACCAACACCAAAACACCAACACCAACAAACACCAACAATAACACAACACAACAATAACACCAACACCAACAATAACACCAACAATAACACCAACAACAACAATAACACCAACACCAACAATAACACCAACACCAACAATAACACCAACACCATCAATAACACCAACACCATCAATAACACCAACACCAACAATAACACCAACAACAACAATAACACCAACACCAACAATAACACCAACAATAACACCAACAACAACAATAACACCAACACCAACAATAACACCAACAACAACAATAACACCAACAACAACAATAACACCAACACCAACAATAACACCAACACCAACAACAACACCAACACCAACAATAACACCAACACCAACAATAACACCAACAATAACACCAACACCAACACCAACAACAACAATAACACCAACACCAACAATAACACCAACACCAACAACAACACCAACAACAACACCAACAACACCAACACTAGCAACAATAACATCAACATCAACAATACAAATAACACCAACAACAACAACACCAACAATAACACCAACACCAACAATAACACCAACACCACCAACACTAGCAACAATAACATCAACACCAACAATACAAATAACACCAACAACAACAACACCAACACCAACAACATCAACAACACCACCAACACCAACAACAACACCAACAACACCAACAGTAGCAACAATAACATCAACGCCAACAATACAAATAACACCAACAACAACAACACCAACATCAACAACAATAACAACTCCAAAAACACCACCATTACCAACAACAACATTAACAACAACAATACAACCAACACCAATAACATCAAAAACAACTTCAACTACACCAATACTACCAACAACAACAACAATACAAACAACATCAACAACACCAACATGAACAACAACAACAGCAACACCAACAAGAATAAACCAGGTATCGAACCCAGGTCCCTGGCACTGTGAGGCAGAAGTAGAAACCATTGTGCTATTGTGCTGCCCTTTTCACTGGAGTTCAGACGAATTTTGGGGGGGGGGGAGTTGGGGAATCTCACAGAGATTTATACAGTTCTAACAGGACTAGACGGGGTAGATACAGGGAGGATGTTCCCGATGGTGGGGGGGGAAATCCAGAACCAGGGGTCACAGTCTGAGGATTCGGGGTAGACCGTTTAGGACAGAGACGATTTCTTCATCCGCCTGTGGAATTCATTACCCCAGGAATTAACTGATGCCAAAACATTGAATGTATTCAAGAGGCAGCTGGATATAGCACTTGGGGCAAATGGGATCAAAGGTTTTGGGGGGGGGGGGAAAGCAGGATGAGGCTACTGGGTTGTATGATCAGCCAAGATCATGATGAATGGCGGAACATGGTTGAAGGGCTGAATGGCCTCCTCCTGCTCCTATCTTCTTTGTTTCGATGCTATCATTGAATTTCTGCAGTACAGTAGGAGGCCATTCAGCCCATCGAGTCTGTACTGACCACAATCCCACTCAGGCCCCATTCTCATAACCCTCATTAATCCTGTTAATCCACCCTGATCCTAAAGTCAATTTAGCATGGCCAATCAACTTAACTCAAACACCTTTCGGACTGTGGGAGGAAACAGGGGCACCCGAAGAAACCCACGCAGACACAAGGAGAATGTGCAGACTCCGCACACACAGTGACCCGAGCCGGGAATCGAACCTGGGTCCCTGGCGCTCTGAGGCAGCAGCGCTAACCTCTGTGCCACCCATGGATGATCTTTACTCATGTGGGCGAGACAGAGTTGGGTAAAAGGGATCCGATTCGATTCCGTTTACCCACACAAGTCAGTAAGCAGTTGCTCAAAAGTTACAAAGCCAGAATGGAGGGGGCAAACCACAACCCGTTCCTTCCAAAAACCAAACTGCAACTGAATCAAAGTCATCAGCCCCCACAGGAGAGATAAAGATTTGGGAAGGACACCCCACCTCGGACTCCATCTTAGCCTCAAGGCAGAGGTCGTGGATTTTTCAGTTGGGATTCTTTCTTGTCCGGCCGCTGCCTACCTGGTAGAGGGAGGTGTCGTAATTGTGCGCCTGCCCAGGGGCACCTGGTTTATGCTGTAGTACCCCGGGCTCTCCAAATCAGCCAGATTGAAGCTGGGTCCCGTTGCCGCGGCGACTGGGGCTGAGGTGGAGAAGAGGCAAGAACATGACATCGAATCAGCACAGCAGAGCAAACAGCGCCTGTGACCCTGTCGCTCCCCTCCCGCCAATCTTCCCCACCGTCCACTCCCGCTACTGTTTGGCTTCAATCAGACCATCGCCACCTTCTTTCTCCCTGAAATGGGCATCTCCCTCCTACACGAGAGCCCCCAAAATCCATCACCCCCACACGCACCCCCAATATTAATCCCCACCACAAACTTGCCCACCCGAATCCATCCCCTCACACACCCCCCCATATCTAATCCTCCCCCAACACTCGCCCACCCAAATCCATCCCCCACAACACGCACCCTACATCTAATCCCCCCCACTCAAATCCATCCTCCCACACACACCCCATATCTAATCCCCCCCCACTTGCCCAACCAAATCAATCCCCCCGCACGCACCCCCATATCTTAATACCCCCCACCTTGCCCCCCCGAATCCATCCCCTCCAACACACACCCATATCTAATCGCCCCATAGTCTCCCACCCAAATCCATCCCCCGTATAACACATTCCCATGTCTAATCCACCCCCCCACCACTCGCCCACTCAAATCCATCCCACCCATACGCTCCCCACCCCTATATTCATTCCCCCACACACGTCCCCCATACCTATGCCCTCACCCTCGCTCGCCCACCATACCCATTCCCCCATCACATCTATCATCCCCGTGCGCACCTCCGACATCCATCCCCTTCCCTATGCGCATCTCCCATATTCATCCCCACCCTCACACATACAATGAAGTTACTGTGAAAACCCCCTAGTCACCACAATCCAGCGTCTGTTTGGGTACACCGAGGGAGAACTTAGCACCGGCACGTCTTTCGGATTGTGGGAGGAAACCGGAGCACCCGGAGGAAACCCACGCAGATACGGGGAGAACATGCAAACTCCGCACAGACAATGGCCGGGAATCGAGGCAGCGGTGCCAACCACTGTGCTCCCCCCCCCCCCCACTTTAATCAATCAATACCTTCCATTCCAGATTTATTCATTAACCTGAGGCAGGATAAGGGTTTGGATGACTAGTCCGTGAACAATGCCGCTAACCCAATGCAAAGCAGTCAAAGAAGCTCTCAAGAACAAGGGCAAAAAAAAAACTCTCCAAAGTCTACTCACTCTGCGACACCCTGACCAGCTCCGACACGCTAAAAACCCCCGATGTGATGAAGCAGTCCTGGAAATTCAAATGCCCTAATTGGGGAAGAAAGCAAAAAGAAGTCACTGGAAGTTGAACTCAGAGGGAACAAAGCAACACACGACAGAACCATTCTGCAAAAACACTTCGGAAACAGCTAAGTACAAAGGGCGGGATTTTCCAAGCTCGCTCGCCCTCCCGACACCGGAAAATCCCACCCAAGATCTTCCCCTTGTCCAGCCCTCGTCCGCTCCGATTCCCGTGGGACAGTAAAATTTCAGCCAAACGCTCTCGGTCAGAGTGGCACCAGGAACAGGCAGGGGAGGTTGGTGGTGTCCGGGGGTTCGACACGATCCTTTAAGAGTGAAACTCCATCACCATAACAGCTCAGATTTCTACATTCTACTCTTAATCCAGAGTAAATATCCATCATCGGAGAGTAATCAGATAAGGAAGCAAATAACAGGAAACCAAAGGAGATAGCTTAAAGTTTTATTTATCACAAGTGGGTTTACATTAACACTGCAATGAAGTTACTGTGAAAATCCCCCAGTTGCCACACTTTGGTGTCTGTTCAGGTACACTGAGGGAGATTTTAGCACGGCCAATGCACCCTAACCAGCACCTGTATCGGACAGTGGATGGACAAGAATCACAGAATCCCTAAAAATAATCCATTCGGCCCATTGAGTCTGGACTGTCCACAATCCCACCCAGAACCTGTTCCCATAAGCCCACATATTTACCCTGCTAATTCCCCTGACGCAAAGCATCAATTTAGCATGGCCAGTCCACCAAATCCGCATATCTTTGGACTGTGGAAGGAAATAGGAGCACCCCTCCGGAAGAAACCCACACAGACACAGGGAGAATGTGCAAACTCTACACAGACAAGTGACCCGAGCCAGGAATCGAACCTAGCTCCTTCGCGGTGTGAGGCAACAGTGCTAATCAACTCACTAGAGAGTTGGTCAAATACTTACCAACAAGGTAAATAAGGTACGTAAGGTAAGGTAAGTATACTCCAAATATACTAGGGGAGCTGATGGCCTGGTGGTATTATCAACAGACTATTACTTCAGAAACTCAGCTAATGTTCTGGGTTCGAATCCCATCATGGTGGAATTTGAATTCAATAAGAAAATCCTCGAATTAAGAATCTACTGATGACCATGAAACCATTGTCGGAAAAACTCATTTCATTCATCAATGTCCCTCTGGGGAAGGAAATCTGCCGTCCTTACGCAGTCTGGCCTACATGTGACTCCAGAGCCACAGCAATGTGGTTGACTCTCAACTGCCCTCCAAAGGCAAATAGGGATGGGCAATAAATGCTGACCCAGCCAGCGACGCCCGTGTCCCACGAACGAATAAAGGAAAGGAATAAGAAATATTTATGAACATCCTGGAGGAGGAGAGGGGGAAAAAGAGAGCCAGAACTCTGGGGAAGGAATCTTGGAGCTTCGGACCTATCACAAAATTTTTACAGTGTGGAAGGAGGCCATTTGGCCCATCATGTTTGCACTGGATCTCCATGACGTAGCGCTATTACCTGCCTTTCCCCTGCTACACCCTCCCACCTCCCTCCACCTTGACACCACACATTGTTTCTATTCAAATAGTCAGTCAACACTCTCTTGCATGCCTCGATTAAACCAGCCTCCGCCACAATTTCAACGTAGACCCCAACCACTCACTGGGCAAACAAGATTTTCCTCAACTTGTGGGCAGCTGATCACATGACCACCAAAGATGGAGCCAAGGCAATCTTGAAACGTTGGCTCGATTCTCTCTCCACAGATGCTTTCAGATCTGCTGAGATTTTCCAGCATTTTCTGTTTTTGTTTTAGGTTCGGTATCCGCAGTATTTTGCTTACACAATGGGTGGAGGTGTCTGCACACAGTAGGCTAGTAGATACACTTGTCTAGTAGACAAATACAGGCAGGTAAAGATCCTGTCTGCAAACTTCTACTTAATGACCTCAATTCAAAGCTGCAAATTTAGAGATATCGCAGAATCCCTACAGTACAGAAGAGGTCATTCAGTCCATGGAGCCAACATCGACAATAATCCCATCCTATCCCTGTAGCCTCATTTATTTCCCCAACAATCCCATCGATATTAAGGGGAATTTAGCATGGCCAATCCACCTAACCTGCACATCTTTGGAGTGTGGCAGGAAACTGGAAGAAACCCACGCAGACACAGGGAGAGCATGCAAACACCACACAGTCATGCAAAGTGGAATTAAACCCGGCTCCCTCGCGCCATTATGCCACCTAATCAGGTGAACAGCAGACTGGGAAGTGATGTGAAGGCCCCTCCTGTACATTATTATTGACCAGCATTCAATGGGCAGCTCCAAGCAAAGTGGAGTCACACAAGATCTGGATGGAGAAACAATGCAAAAGGTGTGTGCCTTTATACAACTGAACGTGAGGCTGGGAATGATGCGTGCTACTGCTGTACACTCCCAATCTCCTTGAATTGGACCTGACAGCACTCTGCAGATAGTTAAGGTCATATCAAATTTATCGCCTGGCACTAAACTACATGGGAGCCAAAGGGTTCAAAATAACAAGGTCCAGGACTCTCGCCACTATTCCCTCAGGATTTTGCAACGGTGGGCCTTCGAAAACTTTGGAAACTCACAGCGACGGCTTGAGTTAATGCAGAGAAGGAAAGGAATTACAGAAATCCATGGTATTTGTTCCCAGGTTGAGGTGTGCAACTGTCAATCAAGTCAGACTACACCCCCCCCCACCCCTACCCAACCCCCCCTCCTCCACCCTCCCCTGGGACATATTTGTCCACTCTGAGCAATTCTCAGCAAAAGTGAAACTGTCACGGAAGATAAGGATGTGTGGCTGTCAGCCGATTAATTGCCACATCAAACAATTTGGCCGCTAATTTGCCCTTGTCAAAAAGTGCATCCATAACTCAGCAGAAGGAAGACAGTCTCCCTGAAATATAATCACGCTCCAGCGCAGGTGAACTGGATCTCAACTCTCTCACGATGGAAGAATTTTCCACAGATACCACAGCAACTTCCATCTTGAGAATCCAGCCCAAAAGAATGTGTCACACCAAGGACGGGGAAGTGATGCATCTTTTCTAGCCAATGCTTAGTCTTAGCCATGTGTGGCGCTTTTGTAACTGGTGCAAAGGACAACGGGCGGCAAGTCCCTCCCTGGCGGTGACGCTCCAAGGGAGTGTCGCCATTTTGGAAATGCCACCTTTCGGGTGAGAGGAGCACGGTTTAAGGTGGCACGGTGGGCACAGTGGATGGCACTGCTGCCTCCCAGAGCCAGGCGCCCAGGTTCAATTCTGGCTTTGGGTCATTGTCTGTGTGGAGTTTGCATGTTCTCCCCATGCCTGCGTGGGTTTCCTCACAGGCTTCAGTTTCCTCCCACAGCCCAAAGATGCGCAGGTCAGGTTGATTGGCAATACTAAATTACCCGTTAGTGTCCAAAGATGAAGAGATTAAATGGATTGGCCATGCTAAATTGCTCTTAATGTCCAAAGATATGCAGGTTAGATGGACTGGACATCCTAAATTGACCCTTAGTATCCAAAGATGTACAGATTAGATGGATTGGCCATGCTAAATTGCCCCGTATTGTCCCAAAGATGTGTAGGTTAGTTTGATTCGCCATGCTAAATTGCCCCTTGGTGTCCAAAAATGTGCAGGTTAGGTGCATGCTAAATAGCCATGCTATTTTTTCTCTCAGTATCAGGGAGGATTAGCAGGGTAAATATATGGGGTTACGGGAATAGGACCTGACTAGGGTTGTTGTCGGTGCAGACTCAATGGGCCGAATGGCCTCCTTCTTGCCCTCTGAGGCAGAGAGGTAACAGACCCCACAGCATTGTTTCAATGTAGAGTAGACCAGCTCCTCCTCAGCGTCTCTGCCATCATTCATCCCTCAATCAATATGGTTAAAGAGAGACCATCTGGCCTTGCTGTTTGTGGGATCCTGCTGTGCGCAAATTGGCTGTCGTATTTCCTACAATGGCAACGGTGATTACACTTCCAAAATACTTGTTTGGCTGTAAATCCTGAGGGTGAAAGGTGCTATATAAATAATTTTTTTTCCATTCACATTCAGCTTGGTTTGGCTCCTGCTTTGACCAAGACAGCAGGACATAGATGCATAGAAGCCCTACAGCTGGTGTATGTTGAAGTGCATGTAGTCATATTGGTGTATGTTGAAGTGCGTGTAGTCATGTTGGTGTATGTTGAAGTGCGTGTAGTCATGTTGGTGTATGTTGAAGTGCGTGTAGTCATGTTGGTGTATGTTGAAGTGCATGTAGTCATATTGGTGTATGTTGAAGTGCGTGTAGTCATGTTGGTGTATGTTGAAGTGCATGTAGTCATATTGGTGTATGTTGAAGTGCATGTAGTCATGTTGGTGTATGTTGAAGTGCGTGTAGTCATGTTAATGTATGTCAGAGTGTGTGTAGTCATGTTAATGTATGTCAGAGTGCGTGTTGCATTTTGGTGTACGTTGAAGTGTGTGTAGGCATGTTGGTGTATGCCAGAGTATGTGTAGGCGTGTTGGTATATGTCAGAGTGTGTGCAGTCTTCCTAATGTATGTCAGAGTATGTGTAGCATGTTGGTGTATGTTGAAATGTGTGCATCATGTGGTGTATGTCAGAGTGTGTGTAGGCATGTTGGTGTCTGTAGAAATATGTAGTCATGTTGGTGTGTGTGAATTAAATGTGCGTGGCATGTAGGTTATGTCAGAGTACATGTAGATATGTTGGTGTATGCAGGGGATGTATGTGTGGAGGTGTGTTGGTCTATGTTAGTGTACGTCAGAACGTGTGTGGAATCAAGTTGGTGTATGTTGGATTGTATGTGCGTGTGGCGTGTAGGTGTATGTTGGAGCGTGTAGGGGGCTGTGTGGTAACACCACGTATCAGGCGTGACTCCAGTTCTCTAGCACACAAATGCATTTTATCTTCCAATTGATTAAAGACGAATAACGACAGTGCCTTGTACCCCTCCCTCCGTCCCGAAATTTACCGGGATGCGGCGTGTGGCACAGTGGGTCCGATAGCAGCTCCCGGTGCCAGCAAGATGGCACAGGAAGCAGGCGCTGCGAGCAGGATCGGCAGCGTCATCCTGCCCGTGGTTCAGAGTGCCCGCGACTCACCCGGCTATTTATAGAGAGAGAGATGCATGTTCGCCTCCGTGGATGACGTCCAAGTACACTGGGAGTGAACAGACACTGCAAGGTTATGGAGTCTTAGCTTAGGTTCCCCTGTGGATCCCCACCGATCTCCATGCAAGTTAGGAATGCAGCAGATGGCTTTATTGAGGGGGGGTGGGGGGAGCATTTGGGAAGCTGGGGGGATGCACTTGGACAGGCTTGAATCTACGCTACAATCCACACCAATTTTCCATATATTTAAACTCATTAGCCACATTGACTTAAAGGGGCCTAACCTTTGCTTATTGTGATTTAAAGGGGCCTAATCTTTGCTTATTGTGTTTTGAAGGGGCCTAACCTTTGCTTATTGTGATTTAAAGGGGCCTAACCTTTGCTTACTGTGACTTAAAGCGACCTAACCTTTGCTTTTTGTCACTTAAAGGGGCCTAACTTTTGCTTGTTGTGTCAATTTATATCCCAATTCCCTCAAAGACCTAATTTTGCAGCCACAATTCTCCCACTGAATTGGGCTGGGTGCAGTGAGTTGGAAGGCTGGTTACATCCCAATCTTTCACTCAGAGTTTAGTCACCACCTCAGCGACAAAGCTCTTTTTATCAAACACACACTAAACCAGCGAGGATGAAAATTAATGGTTACCTGGGTTTTGGGATCCAAATCCTGCCATTGACCTGATTAACCTTCTCCGCCCTGACCCCCCCATCAAGATCTCTGCGCTCCCCCAATTCTGGTCTCTGGAACAACCCCAAGCCCTTTCACCCCGCCACTGCTGCCTGTGCCTTCAATCTCCGAGACCCCACGTTGGGGAATCATTACCTCAAATCTTTCCTCCTCTTTCACCTCCGTTAAGATGCTCCTTAATCATAGAATCCCTACAGTGCAGAAGGAGGCCATTCAGCCTATCGAATCTGCACTGAGCACAAACCCACCCAGGCCCTATCCCCAGAACCCCATGCATTTACCACTGTCTGCATAGAGTCTGCATGTTCTCCCCATGTCTGCATGGGTTTCTTCCAGGTGCTCTGGTTTCCTCCCATAGTCTGAAAGACGTGCTGGTTAGGGAACACTAACCCGAACAGGCGCCGGAGTGTGGTGACTAGGGGGTTTCCAACTTCATTGCAGTGTTAATGTAAGCCTACATGTGACACCAGTAAATAAACTTTAAACTATAAGCAAAAGTCTGAGGTCAGAATCAAGATCAGATTCTTCCCTGCTGCCATCAGACGTTTGAATGGACCTACCTTGCATTAAATTGATATTTCTCTACAACCTAACTAGGACTGTAACACTACATTCTGCACTCTCCCCTTTCCTTCTCTATGAATGGTATGTTTTGTCTGTATAGTGTGCAAAAAACAATTCTTTTCACTGTATCCAAATACACGTGGCAATAATAAATAAAATCATAATTAAGGACCCTACGCACCCTGGAAATTTTCTCTTCCACCTTCTTCCATCAGGATAAAGATACAAAAGTCTGAGGTCACGCTCCAACCAACTCAAGAATAGCTTCTTCCCTACTGCTGTCAGACTTTTGAATTACCTCGCATTAAGTTGATCTCTCTCTGCACCCTAGCTATGACTGTAACACTACATTCTGCACTCTCTCCTTTCCTGTGCCCCAGCATGTTCTATGAACGGTATGCTTTGTTTGTGTGGTGTGCAAAGAACAATTCTTTTCACTGTACCCCAATACACAATAATAATAAATCAAATCAAAATACAAACCTGGCCTTGACGTCCAAACTGAAGAGAATTGGGACAGTGATAATCTCATCAATGCCTCATAAACATCCAGGTCCATCATAGTATCTACAGTGCAGAAGGAGGATCTTTGGCCCATCGAGCATGTACCTACAACAATCTCACCCATCTCCTAATCCCATTACCCTACATATTTACTCTCCTAATCCCACCTAATACTAAGGGGCAATTTAGATGGCCAAACTACTAACTCGCACATCTTTGGACACTAAGGGACAATTTATCATGACCAATTCAACTAACCTGCACGTCTTCAGACAGTGGGAAGAAACTGGAGCGTCTGGAAGAAAACCACGCAGAGACGGGGGGAACATGCAAACTCCACGCAGACAGTGACCCAAGCCGGGAATTGAACCCGCGTCCCTGTGAGACAGCAGTGCTAATCCACTGTGCCATGGTGCCATTCTATCACCTCCAGATATTTCCTCTTGAATACTGATATCTATCTAAATGGAGAGAGACTTCAGGGTGCTTCGGTGCAGAGGGATCTGGGTGTCCTTGTTCATAAGTCTCAGAAATCTAGTATGCAGCTACAGCAGGTAATAGAGAATGGAATGTTGGCATTTCTAGCTAAAGGAATAGAATATAAAGAGAAGGAAGTCTTGTTGCAACTATACAAGGCATTGGTGAGGCCGCACCTGGAGTATTGTGCACAGTTTCGATCCCCTTATTTGAGGAAGGATGTAGTAGCAATGGAGGCAGTTCAAAGGAGGTTCACTAGATTGATTCCAGAGATGAGGGGTTTGTCATATGAAGAGAGATTGAACAGTTTAGGCCGATACTCCCTGGAATTCAGAAGAATGAGGGGAGATCAAATTGAGGTATACGAGATGATAAAAGGTGTGGATAAAGTAGACGAGGAGCAGACGCTTCCTCTTGTGGGACATTCTAGGACGAGAGGTTTTAGGATAAGGGGCAGCAAATTTAAAACAGAGCTGAGGAGAAATTACTTCTCCCAAAGGGTTGTGAATCTGTGGAATTCACTACCCCAAAGAGTGCTGGGACAGTGAGTAAATTTAAGGAGGAGTTAGACAGAAATTGGTAATGGGTTGAAGACAGACAGGCAGGTTAATAAGGTGGCAAAAAAGGCACCTGAATCAATCGGGGTATAGATTACAAAGGAACGAGACTCCAAAAGCTCGTGCTACCAAATAAACCTGTTGGACTTTAACCTGGTGTTGTGAGACTTGTTTCTATAGTTTACAAAAACAGAGAGTTCGTCCTGGAGTTGTCTAGAACTTTAGTGAATCAACAACTGGAGTACTGTGTACAGTTATGATTGCCACATTACAGGAAGGACATAAACACTCTGGAGGGGAATGCAGAGGAGATCCAACCAGGGATGGAGCATCAAAGTTATAAAGAGAGGTTGGATAGGCTTGGGTTGTTTGCATTGGAGCAGAGAAGACTGAGGGGGGTGACCTGATCAAGATGTTCATGAGGGGCACAGACAGGGGTGAATAGGGAGCAGCTGTTCCCCTTAGTTGAAGGGTCAGTTACGAGGGAAGGCCAGTTAGAAGTGAGGGGGTGGGAGGTTTAGGGGGCGGAAGTTTACCCCGAAGGTGGCGACGGCCTGGAATGTGCTGCCTGGGAGGGTGGCAGAGGCCTCACATCTTCTCAACAGTAACCGGACGAGCAGTCGGCGCATCGTAACATTCAGGGCGATGGGCCAAGTGCCGGCAAGTGGGATTAGGTGGGGCAAGGCAGGGCGTTTCATGCATCGGTACAGACGCGATGGGCCGAAGAATCCGTGCTGCAGGATTCTGCTGTGCGCAGAAGGCAGGAAAACGGGGATGAGGAATATAACAGCCATGATAGAATGGTGGAGTGGGCTAGATGGGCTGAATGGCCTAACTGGGGCAGAATCTGCTCCAATATCGTATGGACATATGAGCAAGGTGGCGGTAGTTACAGAAAGAAATATATAAATGACCGCTTTGCAATGGGAACATTATAAATCTACCAAAACAGGACATGGTCAAAGTGCTTAAAAACTATAGTGCCACTGGTTGTAGACAGACCAGAGCTTATCAGATGTAGAAACAATGAACTGATTAATAAACCAAAGGCTGGAGACATAATGTGAACATGTTTATTCCCATTTCAATCCATTTAAAAAGTGGAGGTTTTTTTTCTCCGCAAAAACCCATTGAATAAAACATAAATAATGAGTTACTTTCATCCCTCATTCACTCCTTTATTATTTTAAAATATAAAATATCTTCCCATTGATCCCATTCTTTAAAAAAAAAAGTCTGGAGGTCAGGTTGCCCTAAACCCCGGCCCGTCCCCATTCATCCTGCATTGTTTCAGGGTCAGCTAACTGATGAATGGGATATACTCAAGCACTTTCTCCACACCACGTCCCACACCCCGTCCAACACCGCCGCCGTACGACACCTCCCTCCCCCCCGCCCCCAACACCGCCGCCGACACCTCCCTCCCACCCCGCCCCCAACACCGCCGCCGACACCTCCCCCCACACCCCGCCGCCGCCAACACCTCCCCCCCACCCCCCGCCCCCAACACCGCCGCCGACACCTCCCCCCCCACCCCCCCCCCAACACCGCCGCCGACACCTCCCCCCCCCCCCGCCCCCAACACCGCCGCCGACACCTCCCCCCCACCCCCCCGACCCCAAACACCGCCGCCCACCTCCCCCACCCCCGCCCCCAACAACGCCGCCGACACCTCCTCCACCCGCCCCCAACACCGCCGCGACATCCGCCGCCGAAACCCCCCGCCCCCCAACACCGCCCGCGAAACCCCCCCCCCACCCCCCCCCCCCAACACCGCCGCCGACACCTACCCCCCCCCCCGCCCCGACACCGCCCGCCGACACTCCCCCCCACCCCCTGCCCCCCAACACGCCGCCGACACCTCCCTCCCACCCCCCCGCCCCAACACCGCCGCCGCTCCCTCCCACCCCCCCGCCCCCAACACCGCCTGCCGACACCTCCCTCCCACCCCACGCCCCCCAACACCGCCGCCGACACCTCCCCCCCACCCCCCGCCCCCCCCAACACCACCGCCGACACCTCCCCCCAACACCGCCGCCGACACCTCCCTACCCCCCCGCCCCCAACACCGCCGCCGAACCTCCCTCCCCCCCCCGCCCCCAACACGCCGCCGACACCTCCCCCCCACCCCCGCCCCCCAACATCGCCGCCGACACCTCCCTCCCACCCCCCCGCCCCCAACACCGCCGCCGACACCTCCCTCCCACCCCCCGCCCCCAACACCGCCGCCGACACCTCCCTCCCACCCCCCGCCCCCAACATCGCCGCCGACACCTCCCCCCCACCCGCCCACCCAGGGGGGAAATCACGGGCGTCGGCGCAAGAGGGGAAAGTGTAAACCCTGCTCCAACTCCGCAAACATTGGCTCCCTCCAACAACGATGTGAACTACAGCAATTCGCCGACACTCCTTGGACAGCTCCTACCAAACCCGCCACCTCTACCATGCAGAAGGACAAGGCAGCTGATGTGCCAGCAAGGTCTCCCTCCGAGCCACGATGGTGCACACGGTGATTAGACACCGTTGCCTCACAGCAGCAGGGAACCCGGGTTCGATTCCCAGCTCGGGTCACCGTCAGTGTGGAGTTGCACATTCTCCCCGTGTCTGCGTGGGTTTCCACCGGGTTGCTCTGGTTTCCTCCCCCACTGTAAAGGACGTGCTGTTTAGGGTGCATTGTCCGTGCTAAATTCTCCCTCAGCGTACCCGAACAGGAATGTGGCGACTAGGGGGATTTTCACAGTAACTTCATTGCAGTGTTAATGTAAGCCTTACTTGTGACGCTAATAAATAAGCTTTACGAAACATTAAACCGACTGGCCACCATTAAAGGACTTGCATTTATAATCCATCGTTTGTGGCCGCATTAACGTCCCAGAGCGCCTCACAGCCAGTGTTTACCTTTTGACATTCAGTTGTTGCCTTAAGGTTGGAAATGTGGGCAACCCAATCTGTGCACAGCAAGCTCCCAATATCAGCATTAGAATAAAGGACGCAGCAGCCTGGGTGCAGAACTCCCCTGCTCCTCAAGTAGCACAGCGGAGTCACAGAAACATCGAATTTAGGAGCAGAAATCTGGCAAATTTAGCCCTCCAAACCTGCTCCATACTTCAATCAGGTCATGGCTGATCTCTGCCTGGTCTCGAATCCACCCCCCCCCCCCATATCCTTTTATCCCTTTTTGTATTAAAAATATATCTATCTCCTTCTTATAACCATTCAATGATTCGGGCTCCACCGTGCTATGGGGCAGCAACTTCCACAAATTCGCCACTCTCTGCGAGAAACAGTCCCTCCTCATTTAAATCTACTGCCTCTTTGTACCTATACAAGGAACGAAGGCAAGTACAGCACAGGAACAGGCCCTTCAGCCCTCCGAGCCCGTGCCAATCACAATCCCCTAACTAAACATAAAAAAATTCTGCCTTCACTCAGTCCGTATCCCTCTATTCCCTCCCTATTCATCCAAATGCCTCTTAAAAATTGCTAATGTGCCTGCTTCCACTCCCTCCTTTGGCAGCGCATTCCAGGAACCACTATTCTCTGCATGAAAAACCTCTCCCGCACATCTCCCCTAAACTTAAATCTTCCCCCTTTCACCTTGAAGCTGTGCCCCCTTGTATTTGACACTTCCACCCTGGGCAAAAAGCCTCTGACTATTACTACTACTACTACTACCACCACCACCAACCCTCTCCACTTCCTGAATATACCTCTCACCATTTTGTCAACCTCTATCAGGTCTCCCCTCAGCCTTCCAATGTGACCTCTTGCTCTAGATTGCCTCACAAGGGAAAACATTTTGTCCACGTTTACCCTATCGATCCCTTTTCGAGCTTTATATATCCGCCCCGCCGACATTATAGTTAAGAAAGCCCACCAATAGCCCTGCTTTCTCAGAGGACTAAGGAAATTTGGCATGTCAGCTATAACTGTCACAAACTTTACAGATGCCCCATAGAAAGCATTCTTTCTGGTCGTATCACAGCTTGGTATGGGCTCCTGCTCCGCTCAAGACCACAAGAAACTACAAAGGATCATAAATATAGCTCAATCCATCACGCAAACCAGCCTCCCATTCATTGACTCTGTCTACACTTCCCGCTGTCTCAGAAAAGCACCAGCATAATTAAGGACCCCACGCACCCTGGACATTCTCTCTTCCACCTTCTTCCGTCAGAGAAAAGGAGACAAAAGTCTGAGAATACGTACCAACCGACTCAAGAACAGCTTCTTCCCTGCTGCTTTTGAATGGACCTACCTCGCATTAAGTGGATCTTTCTCTACACCCTAGCTATGTAACACTACATTCTCTCCTTTCCTTCTCTGTGAATGGTATGCTTTGTCTATATACTGCGCAAGAAACAATACTTTTCACTGTATCTTAATACATGTGACAGTAATAAATCAAATCAAACCGATCAGATTCAATCCCATCCTTCTCAACTCCAGTCTGTTACAGGAAGGCAGCATTGGTCAGGACAGCTATGTGTGACACACTGGACAAATAATGAGGAAGTGCCCCTTTAATTTGTGTTTTGAAGTCTTTGAATGGGGTTACGCACAAGTCCTAGTTCACCCCACAGTTACGCTGTGGGGTGAAGGGGGGGGTTTGGTTTGGAGCTGGCATCACACCTTAGGAAGGACAGTTGCTGAGAATGTTTGAGCTGGAACAACTCCCAGAATTGGAGGGTTTCAGCTCCGGGGTTTGGTTGGCGGAGTGGAGTTTGGTGATGGAAAGGACATTCGATCGAGGTGTACAAGCTTACAACAGGTTGGGGCATGGTAGGCACCCACTCGCTGATGGATCAAGGGCGATGAGACAATAGATTGAAGAATCTACACAGAGGATGTGTTGGGGAACGGAATGTGTGGAATGATTTGTTAGCAGTAACCCCCCACTCCCCGTCCCTCCTCACCCATCCCGCTATTTCCATGATGTGTGAACAAAAGTGTCGCAAAAAAACTTTTTTGTTTTAAGAATGCAATTCTTTGGATGCACCTCTAATCTTTCTGCCCGCCCACCACTCTCTGCAGCAGGCCCGCTGATTAGCCTTTCACACGATATCTAGCATGGTCAATTCAGTTAACCTGTACATCCTTGGACACTAAGAGACAATTTAGCATGGCCAATCCACCTAACCTGTACATCCTTGGAAACTAAGGGACAATTTAGTATGGCCAATACACCTAACCTGTACATCCTTGGACACTAAGAGACAATTTAGCATGGCCAATACACCTAACCTGTACATCCTTGGAAACTAAGGGACAATTTAGTATGGCCAATACACCTAACCTGTACATCCTTGGACACTAAGAGACAATTTAGTATGGCCAATACACCTAACCTGTACATCCTTGGACACTAAGAGACAATTTAGCATGGCCAATCCACCTAATCTGCACATCTTTGGAGTGTGGGAAGAAACCAGAGAACCCAGCGGAAACCCACACAGATATGGGGGAGAATGTGCAGATTCCACGCAGACAGTGACCCAAGCCGGGAATTGAGCCTGTGTGCCTGATGATGATGGTGCCTGATGGTGCGAGGCAGCAGTGGGGGGTAAGCACGAGACCAGCCCCACTGGGAAGAGGATGCGGTATCGACGGGAAGCCGGGGCAGGGATAGAAAACCAAATAGAGGTGAAATGTAAAACAATAACTTTGCGAAACAAAGAAAAGACCATGAATAATAATTAAATTGCATATTGTACAGTATGGTGGGGACAGGAATTGGCTTACTGGCTGACAGCCCACAGGATTAAACGCATCTTGAGTGTTCGTCAGTGCTAAATCTACCTTCTGATGATTGGATTACATAGCCATGTGTCTTTGTAATTCTCTGGTTAAACCTCTCCATTCCTCCTTCCTGCATTAAGGGATTTCTTAAACCCTACCTCTCGCCCAACAAACTTTTGGAATGGCACGGTGGCACAGTGGGTTAGCACTGCTGCCTCACAGTGCCAGGGACCCGGGTTCGACTGGGTCACTGTTTGTGCAGAGTCTGCACATTCTCCCTGTACCTGCGTGGGTTTCCTTCCGAAAACCGTGCTGGGTAGGGTGCGTTGGCTGTGCTAAATTCTCCCTCGGTGTATCCACTGGAGTGTGGCCATGAGGGGACTTTCACAGTAACTTCATTGCAGTGTTAGTGTAAGCCTAATTGTGACGCTAATAATAAACTTGTAAACATTGCTCGCTTGTCTGAATACCTCCTCCTGTGCACCAATAGTTTATTGATTGTGGAGCACCTAAAGGTGCTTTAGCACATTGAAAGTGCTGGGTAAATGCAGATTTCTGTTGTTGGCGAGGTGTCACAGTACCTGAGCTCAATCGCTGACAGCAAGCGGTGTCTCAATGCTGCAGTCCGTTTACACTCGCTGCCTCTCCATTACGTACAGTTACCCTGTGCTACACATTAAAGTGCCACAAGAGGGCAAGGGGCCACCAGACATTTTAATTTGTGTTCTGGAGGCCCAAGATTGCGAATTAGACCAAAGCACTTGGCTGTTCATCTGGGCAACCTTCATTTAAAAGCTCATTTAGATAAAGCAGATAAGGGTTTTGCTGGCAGCCTATCTCCCTTTGTACAGGAATTTGTTGACCCAGTTAAGTGGGAGAATGCTTAAGGTCACAAACTTCTTCCTGAGAGAGAGAGAAAAAAATCTTTTTACTCTCCCCGTGCTCATGATGAAAACATCGCAGTCCCCAGCGCCGTTTAACTCTCTATCTTTGGGATTAGGCAGCACAGTGGTTAACACTGCTGCCTCACACCCTCAGGACCCCGAGTTCGATTCCCCGGTTTGGGTCACTCCCTGCGTGGAGTTTGCACGTTCTGCCAGTGTCTGCCTGGGTTTCCCCCAGATGCTATGGTTTCTATCCACAGTCCAAATATGTGCAGGTAGATTATTTACTCAGAGGGTGGTTGGGGTGTGGAATGCATTCCCTGCTGTGATATTGGAGTCGGACACTTCAGGAACTTTCAAGCGGTTATTGGTTAGGCACATGGAATGATTGGGAGTGGGTTGCTTGATCTTGGGTTTGGACATAGCTCGGCACAACACCGAGGGCCAAAGGGCCTGTACTGTTCTATGTTCTATGTTAGTGTCTAAAGATATGCAGGTTAGGGGGATTGGCCATGCTAAATTCATGGGGTTACAGGGATAGGGCAGAGGGGAAGGTCTGGTCGGGATGCTCTTTCAGAAAGTTGGTGCAGGCTTGTTGGCCTCCTTCTACATGGCTGGGATTCGAGGGCAAACGCAATGAATGTTTTCCCTGTTGTGTGATGCATTGTTGCGATCTGAGAAGGTACTGAGAGCAGATTGGATTTGATAGAGACTTGAAAAGCAGAGCCTCCTGGTCCACTGGAAAAGGCACAGTGGAACGCGACAGGCTGGATGGATCACCTCAAAAGAGCAGGCTCGATGGGCTGAATGGCCTCCCCCTGTCCATGATTCGGTGGTCAGGGGATGACAATTAGGAAATGGGAGAAAAGTTTTGCTAGTTCCCAAGGAAGCGAGGCGTACGGCCAGGATTTAGCGGAGGCATCCGGTGGGCAAGAATATGGAGGCCGGAGGCCTGACTGCATCACTGAGAGTTGGGAATTGTTGGGTAGGGTGGGGGCAGGGATAGATATTCCCAATTGTGGGAATTATTGGAAGAGTGAACATTTGTTAGAGGCCATAGATTAGAAAAAGTTGGAGCAGGGAAGATGGAATTTGGAAAGGGGAACCAGGATGTAAATTATTTGGAGTCAGTATTTGTGGCCTACTGCTTTTTTTCTGATTTATTCATTTGTGGGACATGGGCATAAGTGGCTGGGCCAGCATTTATTGCCCATCCCTATTTGCCTGTTAAGAAGGCAGTGGTGAGCTGCCTTCTTGAATCGCTGCAGTCCACACAATGTGGGTTGACCCACATTAGGGAGGGTATTCCAGGATTTTGACCCAGCGACAGTGAAGGAACAGCCAATATATTTCCAAGTCAGGATGGTGAGTGGCTTGGAGGGGAACTTGCACGTGGTGGTCTTCCCATTGTATCTGCTGCCCTTGTCCTTCTAGATGGAAGTGGTCCTGGGTTTAGAAGGTCTAAGGGTCTTTGGTGAATTACTGCAGTGTATCTTGTAGATGGTACACACTGCTGCTACTGAGCGTGGGGGGTGGAGGGATTGAATGTTTGTAGATGTGGTGCCAATCAAGTGGGACTGCTTTGCCCTGGATGGTGTCGAGCTTCTTGAGTGTTGTTGGAGCTGCACCCATCCAGGCAAGTGGAGAATATTCCTGACTTGTGCCTTGTAGATGGTGGGCAGGCTTTGGAGGTGAGTTACCAGTATTCCTAACCTCTGACTTGCTCTTGTAGCCATTGTGTCGTAGCCATTGTGGCGAGGCCAGTTGAGTTTCTGGTCGATGGTAAAGCTAAAAATTTATTTATTAGTCGCAAGTAGGCTTACATTCACACTGCAATGAAGTTACAGTGAAAATTCCCCAGTTACCACACTCCAGCACCTGTTCGGGTACACTGAGGGAGAATTCAGCATGGCCAATGCACCTAACCAGAGCACCTGCAGGAAACCCATGTAGATGCGAGGAGAACGTGCAAACTCTACACAGACTTTGACCCAAGCTGGGAATCGAACCCAGGTCCCTAGCACTATGAAGCAACAGTGCGAACCACTGTGCCACTGTGCCGCCCTAATCATTGACCCACTGTGAAGGTATATCAATACCTTTCTCGCGCTCTCTTCAAACAAGCCACACGATTTTCACATGAGCTGTCTGCGAAGATGACTCACAATGAGCAAGATGCCGGCTCACTTTTAACATTTAAGAGAATCTTGGACGGGTAAATGCTTGAGAGAGGTGTGGAGTGATATGGTCCACGTGCAGGTCAGTGGGATTAGACAGAAAAATAGTTCGACACAGACAAGAAGGAGTGAAAGGCCTGTTTCTGTGCTGTAATGTTTCTATGGTTACTAAAATCAACCAGCGAGGAAGGATATTTCCCTTGGGGTGAGGGAGATGGGGTGGGGGGGAGAGGAGGAGGAGGAGGAAGAGGAGGAGGAGAAGGAGGAGGAGCAGGATGGGGAGCAGGAGGAGGAGAAGAAGGAAGAGAAGGAGGAGGAGAAGGAGGAGGAGGAGCAGGAGGAGGAGGAGGAAGAGGAGAAGGAGGAGGAGCAGGTGGAGGAGAACGAGGAAGAGGAGAAGGAGGAGGAGCAGAAGCAGGAGGAGGAGGAAGAGAAGGAGTAGGAGGAGGAGAAGGAGGAGAGGGGCCCAGAACCTGGAGACATTGTCCCAAAATAAGGGATAGACCACTCAGGACTCAGAAGTTGGGGGAATTCTTCACTGGTGAAGTTTTGGAATAATCCATCCCACAGGATTCAGCCACAGCCTAGAATTTTCCGGCCACCCCATCTGTCATCTTCTGGTGCAGAGCACCCAGGGAGTTTATATATTCCAACAAGTCTTGTAGATGGTGGGTAGGCCTTGGGGGGAGTCAGGAGGTGAGTTACTCAGCCTCTGACCTGCTCTGGTAGCCCCTGTGTTTGCGTGGCGAACCCTGTTTCCACCTGTCACGCGGTGGACTGGGAAGTTTCAGTTTGGAATTTGGATTCATCGACAGAAACACATTGTTCACCCGGCGTACTTTTCATAGCCAGTCCTGGCCGAGACAATGGGTGGGAGGGCCCCCCCTTCGCTCCCTGGAAAGGATTTGTTAACCCGGATAGCGGACGGTTGAGTCCGAACCAAAGAGGATTATCAGATGAAAGGGTGAAGACGCAGCAAGGCCCAAAACCGTCAGGATTGGATCGCCAACGGGCTCGGGCTTTTGAAAAGCGTCACGGGGCAATTTGCGCCCAAGTTTCTTGAGGAGCCATGTCACTCGATTAAGGTGTCGCAGATGTTGAAAATGCAGAGGTCGGCTGGTGATAGATCCCACTTTCGGCGCGGTCCTATCAGCCCAAGTGTTGGAAGTAGAATCCCTACAGTGCAGTAGGAGGCCATTCGGCCCATCAAACCTACACTGACCACAATCGTATGAGGAACAGTTGAGGACTCTGGGTCTGCATTCTTTGGAGTTTCGAAGGATGAGGCGGGGATCTTATTGAAACTTACAGGGTACTGCAAGGCCCGGATAGACTGGGCATGGAGAGGATATTTCCAATAGTGGGAAAATCTAGAACCAGAGGGCAAAACCTTAGGCTAAAGGGACGATCCTTTAAAACAGAGATGAGGAGGAATTTTTTCAGCAAGAGAGTGGGGAATCTGTGGAACTCTTTGCCGCAGAAGGCTGTGGAGGCCATTGAGTGTCTTTAAGACAGAGATAGATTCTTGATGTCTTTAAGACAGAGATAGATTCTTGATTAATGAGGAGATCAGGGGTTATGGGGAAAAGGCAGGAAAATGGGGATGAGAAAAGTATCAGCCATGATTAAATGGTGGAGCAGATTCGATGGGCCGAACAACCTAATTCTGCTCCTATGTCTTATGGTCTTATAATCCTATGCAGGCCCTATTCCCATAACCCTATATATTTACCCTGCTGATTCCCCTATCACCAGGGTCAATTTAGCATTGCCAATCCATCCAACTTGCAGATCTTTGGACTGTGGGAGGAAACCAGAGCACCTCGAGGAAACCCACGCACGGGAGACCGTGCACACTCCACACAGACAGGGACTTTCCTTCCCTAAAGGGACATTACATGGGTTTTTTTCCTACAATGGTTTCATGATCATCAGTAGATTCTTAATTCCAGATTTTTTTTATTGAATCCACTATCTGCCGTGACGGGATTTGAACCAAGGTCCCCAGAACAATAAAGTTTATTGATAACAAGTTGGCTTATATTCACTCTGCAATGAAGTCACTGTGAAAATCCTTTTCACACTCTGACCACACTCTGGCGCCTGTTCGGGTACACTGAGGGAGAATTTAGCACAGCCAATGCACCCTAACCAGCACATCTTTTGGACTGTGGGAGGAAAATGGAGCACCCAAAGGAAACCCACGCAGACATGGGAAGAATGTGCAGATTCCGCACAAATAGAGACCCAAATTGAGAATTGAACGCAAGTCCCTGTGAAGTAGCAGTGCTAACCAACATAGCGTCCTCCCTGGATTAATAGACTAGCGATAATACTATTAGGCTATCACTTCCTCCGATCGCTACTGGACAAACTCAGTCCAACTCCAGAGCATTAGGATCAAACCATCCAACAAGCAGCATTCCACGTGCATTCCGAGGATGATCTAGTCACCACAGGATTAATAGAGAATTGTGGAATTCACACATGGGTGCGACTGACACCAGCAATTGCTGTCCTCTCCTAACTGGATTATATTCACTGGAGTTCGGAAGACCGAGAGGGGAATCTCATAGAAACTGATAAAATTCTAACAGGATTAGACAGGGTAGATTCAGAAAGAATGTTCCCAATGGCAGGGGTCTAGGGGTCATAGTTTGAGGATAAGGGGGAAGCCTTTTAGCACTGAGGTGAGGAGAAATTTCTTCACCCAGAGGGTGGTGGAATTCACTATCACGGAAAGTAGTTGAGGCCAAAACGTTGAGTGATTTCTAGAAGAAATTAGATATACTCTTGCGGATAAAGGGAGCAAGGGGTACGGGGGGGAAAGGAGGGATCAGAGTGTTGAATTTGATGATCAAAATTGATGGCGGAGCAGGCTCGAAGGGCCGAACAGCCTAGTCCCATTTTCTCCGTTTCTATGTAATTAACCTTGAGAAGGTAGGGGTGAGCCACCATCTTGAATAGAACAGAATGGCTTGCTGGGCCATTTCGGAGGTGAGAACTGACCCTCACTGCCATAATCGCTGTGGATCTGGAGTCATGCGTAGGCCAGACCAAGTAAGGACAGCAGATTTCCTTCCCTCATCAGTGAACCAGATGGTTTTTACACTTACTGGGCACAATTATTGTCAGCATGTTTTTAATTTTCAGGGGAGGCTCTGGCCTAGTAGTATTGTCGCCAGATTATTAAATTTTTAAAGTTTATTTATTAGTGTCACAAGTAGGCTTACATTAACACTGCGATGAAGTTACTGTGAAAATCCCCTTGTTTAGGCACACTGAGGGAAAATTTAGCACGGCCAACGCATCCTAACCAGCACGTTTTTTTTTGGACTGTGGGAGGCAACCGGAGCACCCGGAGGAAACCCACGCAGACACGGGGAGAGTGTGCAGACTCCACACAGACAGTGACCTGAGCCGGGAATCGAACCTGGGTCCCTGGCGTTGTGAGGCAGCAGTGCTAACCACCGTGCCATCCTCTGTGCCACGTGCCGCCCTGATTAGTCCACAAATTCTGAGGACCAGGGTTCGAATTCTGCCATGGCAGATGGTGGAATTTGAATTCGATTTAAAAAAAATCTTAGTGAAGGAACTGTGCGTGTGTGTGTGTGTGTGTGGCACACCAATCTGCAGTAAGGATTTTTATTAAACATTAGATGATGAATTAAAAAAATAGCTTCCATTTAATGCACCCAATTTCTTTGTATATAATTTAGAATTTAAAAATCTGGAATTAAGAATCTACCGATGACCATGAAACCATTGTCGGAAAAACCCATCTGGTTCCCTTTGGGGAAGGAAATCTGCTGTTCTTACCTGGTCTGGCTTATATGTGATTCCAGAGCCACAGCAACGTGGTTGACTCTCAACCGCCTTCCAACTAGGGACGGGCAATAAACGCTGGCAAACCAGCGACACCCATGTCCCACAAATGGATAAGAAATCCTGACTAATTTAGTTTAAATTCAGAAGCTGCCGCAGTGGGATTCGAACTCATGTCCTGAGCGATTCCCAGTGCAGCTCGTTGGATTACTAGTGCAGTGACATAACCACAAGGCTACTGTATGGCGATCTGATCTCTGCTGTCGGGACACGCTACAACATTCAGGTTCCGTCTCAAGCTCAATATTTGTCCGGCTGCTTTTTTTTTAAAGCAGTCGCAGTCTCGGCGGGAGAGTGTTGCATTAACCCGATGGCGATCGACATTCTTTGAACCCCCCCCCCCCAACTCCCCGGGCAACGTGACTGCTAATTTCGCAATTCCATCTTTGCGTCCTGGCATCGCCATTTGACTGAAATGATCTCTTTATCTCCGCATTAGCTATGCCTTTCAGTCTTTTAAAGAGCGAGATTCCTGTTGCCCTCAACCTCCTCCAGCCCAATCCCAATATTCCCCCATCCTCAGTCCCTCCCTTCCTCTGCCTCATGAGTATAGGAGCTGGAGAATAGAAAGATGCCGGAAAATTTGTGCCGCTCTGGATTCGGAGTGTAGGCCTCCAGATTGCTATCAAGTTAACTCCTTCTGAGAACCACGTCCTTTTTTTTAACATTTATTTATTGGTGTCATAAGTCAGCTTTTATAAACGCCACAGTGTTGTGCTGGCACTGTGGTTAGCATTGTTGCTTCACAGCGCCAGGAACCCCACGTTCAATTCCCAGTTTGGGTCACTGTCTGTACAGAGTCTGCACATTCTCCCCGTGTCTGCGTGGATTTACTCCGGGTGCTCTGGTTTCGTCCCACACTACAAAAAATGCACTGGCCATGCTAAATTCTCCCTCAGAGTCCCCAGACAGGCACCAGAGTGTGGCAACGAGGGGATTTTTACAGTGACTTCATTGCGGAGTTAATGCAAGCTGATTTGTGACTAATAATTAAACTACTTTAAAGGTCGCTATCAAATTAGCTCTTCCTGAGAAGTAGGTCCTTTTCTTTCTAATGTTTATTTATTATTGTCAGAAATCGGCTTTCATTAAAACTACAATGTTGGATAGTTCAGTGGCACAGTGATTAGCACTGCTGTCTCACAGCGTCAGGGACACGGGTTCGATTCCCGGCTTGGGTCACTGTCTATGTGGAGTCTGCACGTTCTCCCCGTGTCTGCGTGGGTTTCCTCCCACAGTCCAAAAGATGTGCTGGTTAGGGTGCATTGGCCATGGTAAATTCTCCCTCAGTGTACCCAAACAGGAGTGTGGCGGCTAGGGGATTTTCACAATAACTTCACTGCAACGTTATAAAAGCCAAACACTGCGGACGCTGGAATCTGAATCTAAGACCAGAAAGTCTCGGCAAGTCTGACAGCATCTGTGGAAAGAGAATAGAGCCAGAGTTTCGAGTCTGGCTGACTTTTCGTCAGAGGGTTGAAGAGTCATCCAGACCGAAACATTGGCTCCATTCTCTCCCCACAGACACTGCCAGACCTGCTGAGACTTTCCAGCAATTGATCTTTTCTTTTCATTGCAGTGTTAATGTAAGCCTAGTTTGGACACTCATAAATAAACTTAAGCCTTGTGATACGACCACTGGCTGCCTCTCAGGCCAATTATAAACTTAAAAAAAGAAGTTTTAAGATGGCCAAATGTAAACCTCTTGGGGGTTGGCTGCGGAGGAGAGTCAGGAGACTAATTCCCAGTTTGAGCCATCTCACTAATCAAGATTGGATCTGGGGCTTAACACACCCAACAAGCCTCGACGTGGGAGGGAATTGATATGAGGTCCATAAAATAAGAAAGCTTGCGGTTAAAGTGACAGCGTGACCCGACTGAGTGGGTTCATGAGGAACAGGGGTCATGATATTCACTCACACAAGCTTGGGTCCAGGGTAGATGTCAGACAGATAACGGAGTTCTGGAATTAGCGAGATGAATGCGGACTGACTGAATTCCTTCAAACCACAACTGGGCCAGTTTTAGACTGGGGTAGAGGTTATCTTTGTACAAAGAGAACCTACTGATCAGGATCGAGTGATGTCTGGGATGAGTTGTGATCACCTATGGTTTGGGAGACTTAGAGGAATGTTTCCAAGATTTATATCCCCCCCAACAAACTGGCGAGTGTTTTATTTTTGATTCAAGCAGAAGATAACACGGGCGAGATGCGGAGTCGAGATATTTGCGTGGAGTTGTCTACATGGACCCTAATGCTCAAAGGGCAAACGACACCATGATTGAGCATAAGTCATTTTTTATGAATTGGCACAATTGTGGTCAAAGAATCTAGGGCACATTGGTTAGCACTGCTGCCTCATGGTACAGTGGATTCGATTCCCAGCTTGGGTCTGGTGTGTGGAGTTTGCACGTTCTTCCCGTGTCTGCGTGGATTTCGTCCGGGTGCTCCGGATTCCTCCCACAATCCAAAAAATGCGGAAGTTAGATGGATTGACCAACCTAAATTACCCCTTAGTGTCCAAAGGTGTGCAGGTTAGATGGATTGGCCATGCTAAATTGCCTCTTAGTGTCCAAAGGTGTGCAGATTAAATGGATAGGCCATGCTAAATTGCCCCTTAGAGTGCAAAGATGTGTAGGTTAGGTGGATTGGCCACAGTGAGTTGCCCGTTAGTGTCCAAATCTTTGCAGGTTAGGGGGATTGGCCATGCTAAATTGCCCCTTAGTGTCCAAAGATGTGTAGGTTAGATGGATTGGCCATGCTAAATTGCCCCTTAGTGTCCAAAGATGTGTAGGTTAGGGGGATTGGCCATGCTAAATTGCCCATTAGTGTCCAAAGATGTGTAGGTTAGGTGGATTGGCCATGCTAAATTGCCCGTTAGTGTCCAAAGATGTGTAGGTTAGGTGGATTGGCCATGCTAAATTGCCCGTTAGTGTCTAAAGATGTGTAGGTTAGGGGGATTTGCCATGGTAAATGTGTGGGTTAGGGGATAGGGCAAGGATGGGGATGCGGTGAGTGAGATGCTCTGTCAGAGAGACAGCGCAGGCTGGATGGGCCGAGTGGCCTTCATCTACGCTGTAGGGATTCTATGAATGAAGCCTCCGCACTTATGATACCACAGCTGGCACCATATGGGCACTGCTGCTACCCTGAGATGCCAACTCATAGAGATGCCCTGTAGAAACCTGTACCCCAGGTGCCCGGTACCGTAATCTCTATCTACCTACTGTGCCCGCTCCCCTCCCGCCACCCAGCTAGAGTTTGAGTCTGAGCAGTGTGTAAACGGTGATCTTTACCATTGGGCGGTGGTTTGACATCTGCGTCTCCTTGCTGGTTCGAGCTTTCAGATTGTCCTGTCTCTGTGGGATGAAAAGAGATGGGTGGTCAGCACTGGGAGCTTGTCTGTCGCCTTTCCATCAACCAAACATTGAGGTGCTCAACGCCCAAGTGTGGTCTACCCAGAGGAGGAAGCGGGGAGAGGGGGGCAATCTCTAATGTGGGGGGGGGGGGGGGGGGGGCGGGCAGAGTGTGCTACACAACACAGAAACATCGAAACCAGAAGTAGCAGTAGGCCATTGAGCCCCGCGAGCCTGCTCCGCCATTCATTTTGATCACGGCTGATCACCAAATTCATTAAGTTGATCTTTCTCTACACCCTAGCTATGACTGTAACGCTACATTTTTTACTCTGTATGAACGGTATAGTGCACAAGGACAATACTTTTCACTGTATCTGAATACATGTGGCAATAATAAATCAAACCAAATCATAATTATGGACCCCACGCACCCTGGACATTCTCTCTTAGGTCACGTACCAACCGACTCAAGAATAGCTTCTTCTCTGCTGCCAAGAGATTTTTGAACGGACCTACCTCACATTAAGTTGACCTTTCTCTACACCTTAGCTGTGACTGTAACACTGCATTCTGCATTTCTTTCCTTCTCTATGAACATTATGCTTTGTATAGCACGCAAGAAACAATACTTTTCACTGTATCTCAATACATGTGGCAATAATAAATCAAATCCAATCATAATTAAGAATCCCACTCACCCCAAACAATCATTTTTCCACCTTCTTCTGTTGGGAAAAAGATACAAAAGTCTGAGGTCACATACCAACCGACTCAAGAACAACTTCTTCCCTGCTGCTGTCAGACTTTTGAATGGACCTACCTCGCATTAAGTTGATGTTTCCCTACACCCTAGCTATGACCGTAACTCTACATTCTGCACTGTCTCCTTTCCTTGTCTATGAACAGTATGTTTTGTCTGTGTAGCGCAGAGGAGACAATACTTTGCACTGTACCCCAATACATGTGACAATAATAAATCAAATTAAGCCAAAATTCAATATTTTGATCCCTCTTTCCTCCCTGACACTAAGTGGCAATTTAGCCTGGCCAGTCAACCTAACCTGCAGATCTTTGGAGTTTGGACTGATCATCGAATTCAATATCCCAATCCCTCCCCCCCTCTCCATATTCCTCGATCCCTTTAGCCCCAAGAGCTATTGTTAATTTCTTTTTGAAATCACACAACGTTTTGGCCTCAACTACTATCTGTGGGAGTGAATTCCATACATTCACCACCCTCTGGGTGAAGAAATTTCTCCTCACCTCAGTCCTAAAAGGTTTACCCCTTATCTTCAAACTATGACCCCTAGTTCTGGACTCCCCCACCATTGGGAACATCCTTTCTGAATCTACCCTGTCTAATCCTGTTGGAATTTCATAAGTTTTGGTGAGATCCCCTCTCACTCTTCTAAACTCCAGTGAATGCAATCCTAACCTCAAGTGACATTATCACTTGGGGTCCTAGAAATAGCGGCCGACTTCCCAAGAAAACATCCAACATGAAAAAGAAGGAAAGGTCGATTGGTCCATTAAGACGGAACCGTACGCTGCCGTCCAGCCTCCCAGGGGTAACCGTAGCAACAAATCCAAGGGAGGAAAGGTCTAAACAAAACTACCTAGTCTCCAGGGAGAACTGACTGAAATTTTCAAGACATCAACTTTCCATTACAACCCATGTTATTCAATCCTGATCCAACAGATTCACCTTAAAACCAAAAGATATCAGAGCAGAATTAGGCCATTTGGCCCATCGAATCCGCTCCGTCATTTCCTGCCTTTTTCCCCGTAACTTTTGATTTTTTCAAAAAATTATTATTTTCCTTATTAGTCACAAGTCGGCTTACATTAAGACTGCAATGAAGTTACTGTGAAAATCCCCCAGTCACCACACTTGGGTATGCAGGGGGAGGATTCTAGTATGCTTAACGCACCCTAACCAGCTCATCTTTTCCATTGTGGGAGGAAACCGGAGCGCCCAGAGGAAACCCACACAGACACAGGGAGAATGTGCAGACTCTACACAGACAGTGACCCGAGCTGGGAATCGAACCCGGGTCCTTGGTGCTGTGAGGCAGCAATGCTAACCACCGTACTGCCCCTGCCCTTACCAATCAAGAACCTATTTATCTCTGTCTTAAACACTCAATGACCCAGCCTTCTCTGCGGCAATGAACTCTACAGATTCACCAACCTCTGGCTGAAGAAACTCCTCCTCAACTCAGTTCTAAAGGGTTGTCCCTTTACTCTGAGGCTGTGCCCTCAGATCCAAGTCTCTCCCACTCATGGGCACACCTTCCCCATGTCTACTCAATCCAGGCCTTTCAGTATTCTGTAAGTTTCAATGAGATCCCCCTTCATCCTTCTAAACTCCAATGAGTACAGAGCCAATGTCCACAGACACTCCTCATATATCAGACCTTTCATTTCCAGGACTGGTGGTCATGATATCTATTGAATGGTGAAAATATCTGAGCTCACTCCTATATCATAAGCTCCGTTCACAACCGGATATCCAATTGGTTTTGAAAACATTTGTTTTTATGTTATTCATTCCTGAGACATGGGCATCGCTGGCTGGGCCAGCATTTATTGCCCATCCCTAGTTGCTTGAGGGTAGTTGAGAGTCAACCACATTGCTGTGGCTCTGGAGTCGCATGTAGGCCAGACCAGGTAAATACAGCAGATTTCCTTCCCTAAAGGGCATCAGTGAACCAGATGGGTTTTTCTGACAATAGTTTCATGGCCATCAATAGATTCTTAATTCCAGATTTTTTTTATTGAATTCTAATTCCACCATCTGCCATGGAGGGATTCAAACCTCAGCTGATTGATGATAATACCACAAAACCATGGACTCCCCATGGTGCCTCCTCAAACTATTAAATAAAACCCACACCTATATCTCTCCCAAGGTGTCTAAACATATCTCTTTTCCACCTTCAGGGCACTCGTCCAAACTGTGCCAACAATGGACGCCAGGGTGGCACAGCGTTTGGCACTGCTGTCCCCACAGCGTCACGGACTTGGGTTCGATTCCCGGCTTGGGTCATTGTCTGTGTCTCCCCGTGTCTGCGTGGGTTTCCGCTGGGTGATCTGGTTTCCCCCCCATAGTCTGAAAGACGTGCTGGTTAGGGTACATTGGCCGTGCTAAATTCGCCCTCAGTGTCCCTGAACGGGCGACTAGGGAATTTTCACACTAACTTCATTGCAGTGTTAATGTAAATGACACGAATAAATGAACTTAAAAAGTTTAAATGCCAGGCTTCTCTGAGACGCTACCCTTAGGGGTTAATCAGCAGGCACAATCTTCCCCCACGCCCTTTGACCCAAAATGGCTGTCCCAGGTTTTCAGGCATTTTATTGTAGACGTCTGTCTTGTTTACACTCATCCTGGCGCAAACACGTCCTTTTTTTTTGGTCCAGGGGATGCAACTTAGCCTTACAACAACAACTTAAATCTACGTAGCACCTTCGACGTAATGAAGGAATGCTCGACAGGTCCGCTGCGGAACAAAAGCAGGCGACCCGAAGAAGCGATGGAGGGTGTAGGTTCGGAGGAAGTGCCCTGAAGGAGGAAAAGAGGGATGGAGAGGCAGAGGGAGCTACGGAGGGAGAGCCGGAGATTGGGGCCGAGGCCATTGAAGTCAATTTCGATGGGGGGGGGCAGGAGGTGACGGCGGCGGGGGAGGAGGAATGCAGAGATCCTGGAGGACTGCGGAGCCGGAAGGGGATGAGGAAGATGGAAGGGATTGGAAGATAAGAATGAGCGCTGTTGTTTGACTGGGGAGCCAGCGTAGGTCAGAAATCATGGGGGGGGGGGGGCATGACAGAGGTATGGGGCAAGCAGAGGAACAGGGAAAAAGGTGTCGATTGCAAACTACAACTGACGCAGTTGCAATCACCCTCTGACTGACCCCTCCTGAATTCAGAACCACTTACTGTGACCCACTGAGGCTGCTTTCCACAGGCAACTGTTTAGAGTTGTATTTATTTGTATCACAAGTTGGCTTACATTAACAGTGCAATGAAAATCCCCTAGTTGCCACACTCCAGTGCCAGGGCTGAGCATGGCCAATGCACCCTAACCCGCACGTCTTTCAGACTGTGGTAAACCCACACAGACATGGGGAGAATGTGCAGACTCCACACAGACAGTGACCCGAGCCGGGAATTAAACCCGGGATCCCTGGCGCCATGAGGCAGCAGTGCTAACCCACCGTGACGCAGACGGAATATCGGTCCACGCGCAACGCCACAGGACTGGGAATTCCCTTGGCTTCAAAGAAAATGTCAGCGATCTTCCCGCTGTCAGACAATGCTGGCTTTGGATCATGGCTGTGTTCTCGGCCTTGCGTAACAGAACATGTGAATAAGATGGGCCGTTGAGGGTGTGACTGCAATTGCGCGGTTTCGTTCTGTCGACAGTCAGAGTTGTTTGTGCGCTGGGCAGTCCAAACAGTTCAGAGACATTCCCCAAGGAATATTAAAAGAAAACAGAGACACTGATTAATGTGTCTGTTCACTTGACTTATCGCAGATGTTGTTAGTTTTAGACAGTTAACAAAAGGGGCCTCATTTTTCATTTTCCCTTTCCCCCGAGTGCTAATTCCCGCTTTTAAGTTCGGTTTACACTGCCTAGTCTGTTTACAGGATGTCTTCGACTCCCACATCCCAGTGAGCCAGAGCGGGAGGCGAGGGAAGGACGTCACCATCGACGGGGGAAGGGGGGCCAGAGTTCGGCCTTCGTGTCAGGAGGTTCATCCTGGTTACCCAGCTTGCCCCGCTGCCAGGACAATGGATGGGAGATTCTCCAACAATGGCGGAGCGAATCATCCCCACACCAAACTGCGGGCAAGGGCCTGGGGGTCATTAGCTTGTGTGGAGTCTACCTGTCCCCTATGGAGGCGTGACCTGCTTGAGCTAGTGGCGTTTGCCACAAATAAACCTGTTGGACTTTAACCTGGTGTTGTGAGACTTCTCACTCTGCTTGTCATGGAACGGAAACCACTCAAATCACCGCATGGGGGACATGGATACCAGCACAGTAATGTCACTGGGCTAGTACTCCAGTGACACAAACTAATTTCTTTCTAATCCCTTCATGGGATAGAGGTATCACTGGCATTTATTGCCCATCCCTAATTGCCCCTTCAACTGAGTGTCTCGCTCAACAATTCCAGAGGGCAGTTGAGAGTCAATTACATCGCTATGGTTCTGGACTCACATGTAGGCCAGACCAGGTAAGGACGGCAGATTTCCTCCCCTAAAGGACGTTAGTGAACCAGATGGGATTTTCCAGCAATGGTTTCGTGGTCATCTTGAATTATAGATTCTTAATTCCAGATTTTTTTTTATTGAATTCAAATTTCACCTTCTACCGTGGCGGGATTTGAACCCGGGTCCCCAGAACATTAGCTGAGTTTCCAGCTAAATAGAATCACAGATTTGCCCTAAGAGGCTATTTGGCCTATCGAATCTGCATTAACTCCCTGAGAGAGCGTCTTACCTAGGCCCTCTCCTCCACCTTAACCCCCTGCACCGACCACTATCCAACCCTGTAACCCTGCTAATCCCCCAGACACGAAGGGGCAATTTAGCATGGGCAAACCAGCTAACCTTGGCATGCTGGGACACTAAGGAGATAATTTAGCACGGCCTGTTCGCTTAACCTGCACATCTTTGGACTGTGGGAGGAAACCGGAGCATCCAGAGGAAACCCATGTAGATACGGGGAGAATGTGCAGACTCTGCACAGCCAGTGAGTGACTTGAGGCCAGAATCAAACCCGGATCCCTGGCTCTGTGAAGAAGCAATGCTACCCACTGTGCCATTTAGCTAACTGCTGTGCCACCACCCCACGTAGCCATCTCTTTCCCATTCTTGCACTGGGGACAGGTTTTCCAATCTCGCCATATCTACCAGTGGTAGAGTGGTGAAAACTAGGGGGGGGTATGCATAAGGTCAGCATTGGAGGGGTGCAGAGATCTCGGGGGGAAGGGTTGGTCACAGAGCTGGGGAAGTGATTTAAAAATAAGGATAAGAATTTCGGAGATTGGCTCTGCGTTACATAACCGTGAGCACAATGCCGCAAAGGGAGGCCGTGTAGAGACAAGCCTTGTCTGACGACATGCTTCTTTTGGGTAACCAGATAAACGAACTCGACAAACTGAGGGATAGATTAACAGTAGCGCCCTGCGTGTCAGAATTAATGGGAGCTCAAAGGAAAACTTAAAGAATCAAAGCAAAACATGATTAAATGGGGGAATGATGGTGCATCCCAGTCCCCGCGGTGCCCAGCAGGGTCTCGGCCATCAGAGCCCCTTTCTTGGGACACCAGGCACAAAGAGGGGCAGCTTGTCAGGATGGACAAACCCCTTGATCGACCACTGTCTGGAAGTATTAACGGGCAACCTGGCTAGGCCCGAGACCAGGCCCATGAGGAGCAAAGACATGAGTAGGCTGGGAATAGAGGGATATGGACCCCAGAAGGGTAGAGGGTTTTAGTTCACTTGGGCAACATGGTTGGCACAAGCTTGGAGGGCCGATGGGCCTGTTCCTGAGCTGTAATTTTCTTTATTCTTTGTTGTTTGGCACAGTGGTTAGCACTGCTGCCTCGCAGCCCTAGAGGGCCTGGTTTGATTCCCAACTCGGGTATCTGTCTGTGTGGACTTTTCACCCTCTCCCCGTGTCTGCGTGGCTTTCCTTCAGATGCTCCAGTTTCCTCCCACAGTCCAAAAGATGAAGTAAAATTTACTTATTAGTCACAAGTGAGGTTTGCACTAACACTGCAATGAAGTTACTGTGAAATTCCCCTGGTCACCGCAGTCTGTTGGGGTCAATGCCCCCTAACCAGCACATCTTTCAGAATGTGGGAGGAAACCGGAGCACCCGGAGGAAACCCACGCAGACATGGGGAGAACGTGCAAACTCCACACAGAGTTTGGGAATCGGCGGGAATCGAACCCAGAACCCTGCCGCTGTGAGGGAGCAGTGCTAACCACTGTGCCACCATGTCGCCCATTTGTGCTGGTTAGGGTGCATTGGCCATGCTAAATTCTCCCTTAGTGTGCCCGCACAGGCGCAGGAGTGTGGCAATTGGGGGATTTTCGCAGTAACTTCATTGCAGCGTTAATGCGAGCCTACTTGTGATGCGAATAAACAAGAAAAAAAGTTGGGACCTTCGAATGAAGATACTCTGTCATTGGGCTGAGAGGGGAAAGGCCGAGTATTATCAACGGCCATGGGACATGCGAGCTGTTCAGAGTTACACTGAAAGCAGAACAGAAGGTACCATTTCGAATGATCCATTCAGGACCTATCCTTGAACTCATAGAATCACAGAAGTCTCCAGTGCTGAAGGGGGCAATTCAGCCTATCAAACCCGCACTGACAACAATTCCCCCTCATCCCCCCTCGCAGACCCTATCCACATGCATTTACCCTAGCCGGTCCCCCTAAGGGACAATTTAGCACGGTGAATCCCCCAAACCCACACATCTTTGGGCTGTGGGAGGAAACCGGAGCACGCGGAGGAAACCCACGCAGACACCGGGAGAATGTGCAAACTCCACACAGACAGTGACTCAAGCTGGAAAATCGAACCCTGGCTTTGTGAGGCAGCAGTGCTAACCACTGTGCCACCCATGAACTGAGCTGTGCAAAACCTGACACACAGGGGGCCCACAGCTGGGCAGAAGCTAGTCTGGAGCGAGGTGGGTGGGAGAGAGGAAGAGGGGTCAGAGGGGATTGGGAAGGAAGGGGGAGACAGCAAATAAAGGAGGCTGAGTAGACTGAGGCTACACTCATTGGAATTCAGAAGAACGACGGGAGGGCCTTATAGAAACATATAAGATTATGAAGGGAAAAGATAGGACAGAACAGCAAGCTTGTTTCCACTGGGGGGTGAAATAGAACTCGGGGGCATGGCCTCAAAATAAGGGAGAGCAGATGTGGGACTGAGTTGAGGAGGAACTTCTTCACACAAATGGTTGTGAATCTGTGGAATTCTCTGCCCAGTTGAGACTACCTCATTGAAGATTTTTTAAGATACCTCGGGTGAGGGGCTAAGGTATAATTTGGATGCTAGAGGGAGTTTTTTCACACAGAGGGTGGTGGGGGTATGGAATGCACTGCCAAGTAAAGTGGTGGAGGCAGGTACTCTGGAGTTATTTAAGAGATACTTAGATGGGCACATGAACAGAATGGGAATGGAGGAGTATAGAAAACTGATTTAAAATAGGGATCATAAGCCCTGGGAGTCCCTGGGAAGTGTGTAAATAGATGATGATATTGATGTACTTGTTTTTATCCTACAGTTGCTTTGGTCCACCTTGTTGTCTAACAAGGGGC
Organism: Sphyrna mokarran; assembly: GCA_024679065.1. NCBI lineage: Eukaryota > Metazoa > Chordata > Chondrichthyes > Carcharhiniformes > Carcharhinidae > Sphyrna > Sphyrna mokarran. The sequence goes on from JAGIQG010000035.1 coordinate 11,968,802, forward strand.
ATACACGCGACGGGTCGTGAGAGGGCTGCTCTTGGATTTTTTCGGGAGTATCCTAGTGCTTCACGTTGTTAGTGTACGCTTGACCTGGACCATTTGATGGGCAACACGACAGCTCAGTGACTATCGCTGTGCTGTGCAGATACATGGATTTGGGCCTGTGTCTGTGGGAGTTTGCGCATTCTCCCCGTGCTCGCGTGGGTTTTGTCCTGGTGCTCCGGTTTCCTCCCACATCCCAAAGGTGTGCCCTTAGGCTAATTGGCAAAACAAATTCTCCCTAAATTGTCTCAAATTTGGTTTTTAATCCACAGATTGATAAACATAGATAGGGATCAAGGGTAGAGGTGGGAACATCGGAGTGGCGGCGCGGGCTCGTTGGGCTGAAGGGCCTGTTTCCCGTGCTGTTTTGTTCTTTGTTCTTTGATAAATTTTTGAACAGTAAAGGAATGAAGTGTTATGGTGAGCGGGCGGGTAAGTGGAGCTGAGTCCACAAAAAGATCAGCCATGATCTTACTGAATGGCGGAGCGGGGTCGAGGGGCCAAATGGCCAACTCCTGCTCCTGGTTCTTAGGTTCTTATTAAGAGGAATTTACGTGCTAATTCTCTGGGTGAAAATCAGTGAGCAAAATCCAACTTCTGATGAGAAAAACAGCACCATTCTGTTTCTCAACGATGCTTGTTTTAGATCAGTTTTACTTGTTCGCATCACGCCTGACCTAAGCTTTTTTGTAATTCCCATGTCATCATCTATATCGGGTTATATAATAGTCAAATCCCAGAGTGCATAACCCGACACAGACTTGGACCCAATCATAGCAAGTCGACAGTGTAAAAAAATCTGCAAAGATTTTCTCTCGTGCATTTTTTTTTCTGACAGACTTTCGGAAAGTATTTTCCAAAACGCAGTCTGCACTCAGTTTCTGCTCACCTCGCCCCCGAGGACTCCGCAGATTGCGTCTTCCATTTTAAATAAAAAAGGGCCATGTTCTGTGTCGGGGCAGGAGGGAAGCTCCGACGTACAGAGAGTGTACAGATGTTCTTGAGTTCATGACGGGCATGGGAGAAAGACGTGTTTTTCAACATCACTCTGTCTCCAGAATCCGCAACAGTGCAGAAGAGGCCATTTGGTCCATCAAGTCTGCACTGATTCTCCAAAAAGATATACTATTGCACATCTTTGGACACTAAGGGATAATTTAGCATGGCCAATCCACCTAATCTGTACATTTTTGGACACTAAGGGACAATTTAGCATGGCCAATCCCCCTAATCTGCACATCTTTGGACACTAAAGGGCAATTTAGCACGGCCAATCCAGCTAACCTGCACATCTTTGGATACTAAGGGGCAATTTAGCATAGCCAATCCACCTAATCTGTACATCTTTGGATACTAAGGGACAATTTAGCACAGCCAATCCCCCTAACCTGCACATCTTTGGACACTAACGGGCAATTTAGCATGGCCAATCCACCTAATCTGTACATTTTTGGACACTAAGAGACAATTTAGCATGGCCAATCCAGCTAACCTGCACATCTTTGGATACTAAGGGGCAATTTAGCATGGCCAATCCACCTAACCCGCACATCTTTGGACACTAAGGGGTAATTTAGCATGGCCAATCCACCTAACCTGCACATCTTTGGACACTAAGGGGTAATTTAGCATGGTCAATCCACCTAACCTGCACATCTTTGGACACTAAGGGGTAATTTAGCATGGCTAATCCACCTAACCTGCACATCTTTAGACACTAAGGAGCAACTTAGCTTGGCCAATCCACTTAACCCACACATCTTTGCACACTAAAGGGCAATTTACCACGGCCGATCCACTTATCCTGCACATTTTTACATGCAAAAAGCAATTTAGCATGGTCCATCCAACCAACCCTCACATCTTTAGGTTGTGGGAGGAAACCGGAGCTCCCGGAGGAAACCCACACAGACATGGGGAGAATGTGCAGACTCCCCGAGCTGGGAATCGAACCCGGGTCCCTGGCGCTGCGAGGCAGCCATGCTAACCACTGTGCCACAGCACCACCCTATCCTCATCTCACTCAACCGACATAACCTTCCCTCCTCTCCTCCGTCTCGCTCCCCCCCCCCTTGAATGTTTCGATAAGATTTGTCTGAACCTGCGGTAACACAGTCCTCGTTCCCGGGAAAAAGCGATTTCTCCTGAATCCCTGATTTGGATTTCCTGGCGACTGTGTTAATATTTAGAGCTCTCTGGTGCCAGGTTCACCCAGGAACGGAAACACTACCTCCAAGTCCACTTCCTGAAGCCTTTCACAGTCAGAAAAGAGCGGTACAAAAATGTTTCATCCCTAAAACATGGAAACATAGAGGATGGGAGGCAGAAGGAGGCCATTCAGCCCTTCGAGCCTGCTCCGCCATTCATCATGACCGTCCAACTCAATAGCCTAATCCTGCTTTCTATCCCATTCGCCCCAAGTGCTATTTCCATAGAATCATAGAACCCTCCAGAGCAGAAAGAGGCCCTTTGGCCCACTGAGTTTGCAATCCCACCCAAGCCCTATTCCCATATATTATACCCCCTAATCCCTCTAATCTCCACTATCCTGGTCGCTAAGGGACAATTTCTTAGCAACCTAACCCACACATCTTTGGACTGTGGGAGGAAACCAGAATATCCGGAGGAAACCCACAGAGATACGAGGAGAATGTGCAAACTCCACACAGACAGTGACCCCGAGCCGAGGATTGAACCCAGGATCCTGGAGCTGTGAAGCAGCAGTGCTAACCACAGCCGCCCCGAATCTTGAATACATTCAACTTCTGGCGTCAACTACTTCCTGTGATAACGAATTCCACAGGCCTTTGGGTGAAGAAATGTCTCCTCACGTCCGTCCTAAATGGTCTACCCCAAATCCTCAGACTGCGACCACCAACCATCGGGAACATCCTCCCTGCATCTACCCTGCCTCGCCCTGTTAGAACTTTATAAGTCTCCGAGAGATTTCCCTCCCCCCCCCGCCTCTGAACTCCAGCGAAAACAACCCTAACCTCGTTAACCTCTCCTCATACATCAGCGCCGCCATTCCCGGCATCAACTTTGGCTGCACTCCATCGAGAGTAAGAACATTCTTCCTCAGAAAAGGAGACCAAAACTGTACACAGTGCTCCATGCACAACACTACGCCACCGGGCAGCACGGGACTTAGTCCTAACATTTCGGAATTCGCCTGGAGCTCTCCCATTAGCTTGACAGGAAGATGTATAATTACAAAACCACAGCATTTTTTAGTTGAAGGCCCAATAATTTGACTTTTTTTGTGTGTGCGCGCCTGTACACCTGATTATCCTCCCCTTCTCTACTCAATAAAACTGCTGTTATGAGACAGACAAAGAAAGTCTATTGTGCTTTGATCGATTAACTCGTACTGTGTGTAAATGTTTATAATGACTTGTAAAACACCAAACGCCTATTAATCATAAACATTAAGGCCGCAAAGAAGGCTTTGATTAATGGAAGTTCCCCAAATACCTCAGGCAAAGATTATTAACTTAAAGGGGCTTTGTGCATGAAGATACCGTGCACACTCAAACTCCATTACATCCCCGGGCCGCTGGGGGAGGCAGTCGGATTTTCTTATTTGAATTGAGGAATGTCAGCGCACAGGGTGGAACTCCATTCCGAGTCCTAGCTTCCCCCTCGTCTCGGAGTCAGAGAATCCAGTCCGGGGCTAGGGTTGTGGTTACTTGACAGCCCCCGCCCCCTGGGGTGGCACGGTAGTTAGCACTGCTGCCTCACGGCGCCAGGGAGCCGGGTTCGATTCCCGGCCTTGGGTCACTGTCTTTGTGGAGTCGGCATGTTCTCCTCATGACCTCACACAACTCCACCGACTAATCCCCCTAAACTGAGCATCTTTGGACACTAAGGGTCAATTTAGCATGGCCAATTCACCTAACCAGCACATCTTTGGACACTAAGGGTCAATTTAGCATGGCCAATTCACCTAACCTGCACATCTTTGGACACTAAGGGGCAATTTAGCATGGCCAATTCACCTAACCTGCACATCTTTGGACACTAAGGGGCAATTTAGCATGGCAAATCCACCTAACCCCCATATCTTTGGACACTAAGAGGCAATTTAGCATGGCAAATCCACCTAACTGCACACCTTGGGACACGAAGGGGCAATTTAGCATGGCCAATCCACCTAACCTGCACATCTTGGGACTGTGGAAGGAAACTGGAGCATCCAGAGGAAACCCACAACAGACATGGGGAGAATGTGTAGACTCCACACAGTCAGTGATTCATGCTGGGAATTGGACCGGATCCCTGGTACTCTGTTGAGAACATGGTAGGAGCAGAATAAGGCCATTCGGCCCCTGAAGATCATGGCTGCTCTTCTCCAACAGCCCCATTTGCCCACCTTACTCCGATATCCCTTGGTGCGAGGAATCTATCGATCTCGATCTAGACAGCTCGATTTGACTATGCTAATACCGATTGACTAATACTGATTCACAACGGTGGAAGTGAAGAAATGTTCTCCTCGTCGCTATTCAAGATGGCCGACTACTCATTCTGTCTCGCCCAATCTCATGCAGGTTGAGGCACCCACAAGGTCTCCCCTACAGAGTGCCTCGGGACCAGGTGGCCTGAGAGGACAAACACTATCTCGAGTTTGATAGCTTGGCCAGAAATATTAGGCCATTCACACCAGCAGGGTTCTCCAGTCACGCCAGCAACACGCTCCCACCATTGGGTTTCCCAGCAGCATGAGGTGACATCGTTGGGAATTCCCATTGACATTCGCAGGACTGGATTATTTCACTGCTAGCAAATAGCACACGCTGGGGAGCTGGAGAATCTCGCCTCTCATTTGAAGAACCATTTCTCTGACAGTGTGGCACTCCCCTCGCACTGCACTGGGATTGCCAGCTTAAATTGTGGGTTCAGATCCCTGAGACTCGAACCCACCCTCCTGTACCTCGCAAGCAACTTGACTAACCAACCTAGCCAAAGCTGAGCCTCAATGAGTCCAAAGTATAATTCTGATTTATTAATGTCACAAAGAAATTTATATCAACACTCCAATGAAGTTGCTGTGAAAATCCTTCAGTCGCCACACTCCGGCGCCTGTTCGGGTACACTGAGGGAGAATTTAGCACGGCCAATACACCTAAACCGTAGCTATTTCGGACTGTGGGAGGAAACTGGAGTGCCCAGAGGAAACCCATGCAGACACTGGGAGAATGTGCAAGTTCCACACTGACAGTGACCTGAGCCAGGAGTTGAACCTGTGTCCCTGGCATTGTGAGGCAACAGTGTTAACCATTATGCCACCGTGTGTAGAGTGTGTTAACCACTGTATCATTTAGTCTTAGTAGGTTAGGCCTGTGGGACAGTGAGTGTGACACACTGTCTTTGTAACATTAGGGGATTTTCACACTAACTTTATTGCAGTGTTAATGTCAGCCTACCTGCAACACCAATAAATAAAACTTGAAACTTTACTCAAATAAAGTTTTAATGTTTATTTATCAACATCACGAATAGACTGACATTAACATGCAATAAAGTTTGTGTGTAAATCCCCTAGTCACCCCCATCTGGCACCTGTTCGGATACAGGTAAGAATTTAGCAAGGCCAATCCATCTAACCTACACATCTCTGACACTAAGGGGCAATTTAGGATGGCCAATCCACCTAACCTGCACATCTTTGGACACTAACGGGCAATTTAGAACGGCCAATCCATCTAGCCGGTACATCTTGGGACATTAAGGGGCAATTTAGCATGGCCAATCCACCTAACCTGCATATCTTTAGACACTAAGGGGCAATTTAACATGGCCAATCTACCTAACCTACACATCTTTGGGCACTAAGGGGCGATTTAGCATGGCCAATCCACCTAACCTACACATCTTTAGACACTAAGGGGCAACTTAGCATGGCCAATCCACTTAACCTGCACATCTTTGGGCACTCATGGGCAACTTAGCATGGCCAATCCACCTAACCTGCACATCTTTAGACACTAAGGGGCAATTTAGCATGGCCAATCCACCTAACCTGCACATCTTTGGGCAGTAATGCGCAATTTAGCATGGCCAATCCACCTAACCTGCACATTTGTGGACTGTGGGAGGAAACGGGAGCACCCGGCAGAAACCCATACAGACATGGGGAGAACGTACAAACTCCACAGAGACAGTGTCCAAAGATGTGTAGGGTAGGTGGATTGGCCAAGCTAAATTGCCCCTAATATCCAAAGATGTGCAGGCCAGGTAGATTGGCCGTGCTAAATTCTTCCTCAGTGTACCCGAACAGGAGTATGGAGGCTAGGGGGATTTTTACGGTAAATTCATTGCAGTGTTAATGTAAGCCTACTTGCGAAACTAATAAATAAACTTGAAAGATTAATTCTCAGCGCTGTCCAGTTGAGTGGGAAGTCCTACGTCAGAACGAGAGAAGGATTACACTCTGAACATCATGATCCTGTTTCTCCATTTTTGAAAAGCTGGGAATTGAACCTGGGTCCCGGGCGCTGTGAGGCAGCAGTGCTAACCCACCGTGCGGCCTCATTTAAGAGTTGTTGAGATGATCCGTCGCCCCATTTTGAAAGGTTTCAGACAAAGCGCAGGTTGCCAAATGACAATTTAAAATGATGGCAGCCTTGTAGTGAGGTGATAGTAATGCCTCTATCTCCAAACCTTATCAGTGTAAATAGAGTCTGCCTTAAAAGTACTCAATCTCTGATAAGGCTACTTCCACTGTTCAATAAGTTTCTTTTATGTCCCTGCCTGGTGTAGCAAACTTTAATCGCTGATAAGCCTCGCCTGTTTTCAGGGGAGATTTTATCTTTCGCCTTAATGGAAAACTGAGTGAAAACTCCTGTCATTCTGATGAGCTACTTCATTCACTGATTGTTTCCAAAGGTTGGTGAAAGAGAGAGAGGGGGAGAGAGAGAGAGGGAGAGGAAGAGAGAGAGGGAGAGAGAGAGAGGGAGAGGAAGAGAGAGAGGGAGACGGGGGGAAGAGAGAAGGAGAGAGAGAGAGAGAAGGAGAGAGAGAGAGAGGGAGAGAGAGAGAGGAGAGAGAGGAGAGAGAGAGAGAGAGAGAGAGAGAGAGGAGAGAGAGAGAGAGAGAGAGAGAGAGAGGACGAGAGAGAGAGGAGGGGGAGAGAGAGAGAGAGAGAGAGAGAGAGAGGAGAGGAGAGAGAGGAGGGGGGAAGAGAAGAGAGAGAGAGGGAGAGAGAGAGAGAGGGAGAGAGAGAGGAGAGAGGGAGAGGAGAGAGGGGAGAGAAGGGAGAGAGAGAGAGGGGGGGAGAGAGAGAGGAGAGGAGAGAGAGGAGAGAGAGGGAGAGAGAGAGGGGGAAGAGAGACGGAGGAGAGAGAAAAGAGAGAGAGAAAGAGGAGAGAGAGAGAAGGAGAGGGGAGAAAGAGAGAGGGAGAGGAGAAGAGAGAGAAGAGAGAGAAAAGAGAAGGGAGACAGAGAGAGGGGGAAGAGGAGAGGAGAGAGAGAGAGAAGAGGAGAGAGAAAGAGAGAGAAGAGAGAAGAGAGAGGGAAAGAGAGAGAAGGGAGAGAGAGGGAGAGAAGAGGGGAGGGAGAGAAAGGTGGGGGAGAGGGAGGGAGAAAGAGAGAGGGGGAGAGAGAGAGGGAGAGGGGAAGAAGGAGAGAGGGAGAAGAGAGAGGAGGAGAGAAAGAGAGAGGGAGAGGGAGAGAGAAAGAGAGAGAGGGAGGAGAGAGAGAGAGGGGAGAGAGAGAGGGAGACAGAGAGAGGGGAAGAGAGAGAGAAGGGGGGAAGAGAGAGAGAGAAGAGGGGAGAGAGAATGAGGAAGAGAGAAAGAGAAGAAAGAGAGAGAAAGAAAGAGAGAAGAGAGGGAGGGGGAGAGAGAGGGAGAGGGGCAGAGAAAGGGGGGGGGGAGAGAGAGAGAGAAGAGAGAGAGAGGAGAGAGAGGGAGGGAGGAGGAAGAGAGAGAAGGGGAGAGAAAGAGAGAAGAGAGAGAGAGATGAGAGAGGAGAGAGAGGGAGAGAAAGAGAGAGGGATAGAGAGAGAGAGGAGAGGGGGAGAGAAAGAGAGAGAGGAGGGAGAGAGAGAGAGAAGGGAGAGAAGAGAGAGGGAGACAGAGAGAGGGGAAGAGAGAGAGAGAGAGAGAGGAGGGAGAGAGAGAGAGGGGGGAGAGAGAGTGAGAGGAGAGAAGAGAGAAAGAAGAGGGAAAGAGAGAGAAAGAAAGAGAGAGAGAGGGAGGAGGGAGAGACACAGAGAGAGAGGGGAAGAGAGAGAGAGGGGGGAGAGAGAGTGAGGGAGAGAGAAAGAGAGAGGGAAAGAGAGAGAGAGGGAGAGAGAGAGAGAGAGAGAGAGGGAGGGAGAAGGAGATCCTCCTCATTCCACTTCTGATTTCTTTGCGTCAACAGGGAGCTTGGGTGGCTTTTCAAAAATGGAGATGATGTAGAGATGCCGGTGTTGGACTGGAGTAAACTCAGTAAGAGGTCTGGCAACACCAATTTTAAATCCAACCGATTTATTTGATAGTAAACTTGCTAGCTTTCGGCGTTTGTGCCTTCGTTAGGTGGATGAGGTGTTCTGGTTTGCGTAGGCACAAAGGCCGAAAGCTAGCAGGTTTACTATCAAATAAATCGGCTGGATTTAAAATTGATGTTGCCAGTCCTCTTACAAAAATGGAGAAACAGGGCCATGATGTTCTGGATGTAATCCTTCTCTCGTTCTGACATTGGACTTCCCACTTAACTGGACAGCTCTGAGAATTAATCTTTCAAGTTTATTTATTAGTTCACAAGTAGGCTTAACAGTGCAATGAAGTTACTTTGGAAATCCCCCTAGTCGCCACACTCCTGTTCAGTACACTGAAGGAGAATTTAACACGGCCAATCCACCTAACCTGCACATCTATGAACTGTGGGAGGAAATCAGAGAACCCAGAGGAAACCCATGCAGACATGGGGAGAACATGCAGACTCCGCACAGAAAGTGAACCGAGCTGGGAATTGAACCTGGGTCCCTGACGCTATGAGGCAGCAGTGCTCAGCACTGTGCCACCGTGCTGTCTTCTAAATTTAAATTTAAAAGCTGAGATTGATCGACCTCACTTTTTGGAAGTGGAACAGATTTGAAGGTCAGAATTTCAGGGCGGCACGGTGGTTAGCACTGCTGCTTCACAGCACCAGGGACCCGGGTTCAATTCCCGGCTTGGGTCACTGTCTATGTGAGTTTTGCACATTCTCCCCATGTCTGTGTGGGTTTCTTCCATGTGATCCAGTGTCCTCCCACAGTTCAAAGCTGTGAGAGTTAGGTGGATTGACTACGTTAAATCAACGCTTAGTGTCAGGGAGATTAGCTAGGGTAAGTGCATGGGGTTATAGGGATAGGATGGTGGTAGGTGCAGACTCTGTGGGCTGAATAGTCTCCCTTTGTACTGTAGAGATTCTACGAAATTCACTGATTGTGCACACTACTGCTCCCACAAGAAGGCAGAATTTGGTGCTCTGCTATGAATCGGTGTTCAGTGCAGCGGGACAGGAGATTCCCAGCTGCGGGCGGGGTCGGAGAATCCCAGCCGAGGTGTTAAATGGCCTCCTCCTGTTCCTGGATTGGATGCAGTGAAGGGAGAAGAGCAAAAATGTTGATGGAAACCTGGGAACTGCCAACATTGCTTGTGTTAAAGGACAGCAGGAGTTAATTAACATCGAGCCTCGCGAGGCAGCCATATCTCCGACACTCAGTGAACTGAAGCGTTTAACACTTTCAAACTAACTCTCCCCACTCTTCAATCAATCACTCCTTTGATTTTCCCCCAACATTGCAAAGCTTAGTTTTGCCAACTCATCAGCATTGTACCAGGTATTGGACATATTCTGGGGTGGCACAGTGGTTAGCACTGCTGCCTCACAGCTCCATGGACCTGGGTTCGATTCCCAGCTCGGGTCACCGTCTGTGAAGAGTCTGCACATTCTCCCTGTGTCTGCGTGGGTTTCCTCCTGGCGCTGCAGTTTCCTCCCACAGGCCAAAGATGTGCGGGTCAGGTGGGTTGGCCTTGCTAAATTGCCCCTTAGTGTCAGGGGGATTAGCAGGGTAAATATATGGGAACAGGGCCTGGGTTGGTGCAGGCTCAATGGGCTGAATGGCCTCCTTCTGCACTGTAGGGATTCTATGATTCTTTGGGGAAAGAATATGGATTAATAAGACTGGAAGAGGGGCTGAATGGCCTCCTTCTGCACTGTCGTGATCCTTTGGGGAAAGAATTTGGGCCAGGGGCTAGTAGGACTGGAAGAGGGGCTGAAAGGCCTCCTTCTGGGCGGGAATATTCTGCAACTCTGCACTCTGAACGGATAATTCTGCCCTTGCAGCATTTTCTGGGCCTCTCGGTCCCAAGCTTGGCACTGACTCTCCGAGACTCTCTCCAACGCCGTGAATTTGAGCCAGTTTCGAATGCACTTGGGGAATCACTCCTGTTAAAACTGCAGCCAAGGAACGCTTGTTATGGCTGCAAAAATTGAATAACTTCAGTAAATATCGTTTTTCACCATGACATAATTTCTCTGCATTAACAGTCCGACATGAGCCTCTCGCGCACAACACAAAGTTCTTGTTTTATATATAAACCAGTCTGACAATACTTGGGGCTTAGCCCTTTGTTTCAAAATTCCTGTTTTATTTTCCCTACTGTTTTCTATCGAAATTAATCCTAAACGTACGAGAAAGGGATTAATTACGGTCACAATTATTAAAACTGCCTGCCTATTATTATATGGAGAAACAGCATCTGGCCTATCTTCTGTGCACCACATTTTGTACCACGATTCGATACCTTGCATTTTGGAATCTAATTTTCTTGTACCTGTCTGGCTAATATTTAATATTCAAGTATTTTGTCTTGCTCTGAGTTTACAGCACAAAAATGGACCATTCAGCCCAACGGATCCGTATTGGAGTTTATCCTCCATGCAATCCTCCTCCCATCCTATTGAGATATTCTATTCAGCCACACATTGCTTCTTAAAGTTTATTTTATCAGTGTCATAAGTCGGTTTACATTAACACTGCAATGAAATCACTGTGGAAATCCCCTTGTCATCACGCTGACAAGGGTACACAGAGGAAGAATTAAGCACCCTATAGGAGGAAACCCACGCAGACACGGGGAGAATGTGCAGACAGTGACCCAAGCTGGGAATCAAACCCGGGTCCCTGGTGCTGTGAGGCAGCGACGCTAACCATTTTTTCCTTCCACTATTCACCACAAACGCTTCGCCGTACCTCATTCACCCCTCATTCTCCATGTTGCGATTATTTATTTATTTGATTGACTTAGTTGATTTATTGTATTAGTATACCGTAAAAAGTATTAATTCTTGCGCGCTATACAGACAAAGCATTCCGTTCATAGAGTACACAGGGGAAAAGGAAAGGACAGGGCGTAGAATGTAGTGTTACAGTCACAGCTAGGGTGTAGAGAAAGATCAACTTAATGCGAGGTAGGTCCATTCAAAAGTCTGACAGCAGCAGGGAAGGAGCTGTCCTTGAGACGTGACCTCAGACTTTTGTATCTTTTTCCTGACGGAAGAGAGAATGTCTGGAGTGGGTGGGGTTCTTAATTATGCTGGCTGCTTTTCCCAAGGCAGTGGGAAGTGTAGGCAGAGTCAATGGATGGGAGGCTGGTTTGTGTGATGGACTGGGCTACATTCACGATCCTTCGTAGTTTCTTGCGGTCTTGGACTGAGCTGTGATACAACCAGAAAGGATACTTTCTATGGTACAAATGTAAAGATGGTGAGAGTTGTAGCTGACAATGCTGAGTTTCCTTAGCCTCCTGAGAAAGTAGAGGCATTGGTGGGCTTTCTTAACGATAGTATTGGCGTGGGGAGACCGGACACTTAGAAACTTGAAACTCTTGACCATTTCCACTTCATCCCCATTGACGTAGACAGGGGCATGTTCTCCACTAAGCTTGCTGAAGACAATGACAATCTCCTTCGTTTTGCTGACATTATTAATGAACGTCTCGTGTTTCGGAGCACTATAATTCTGGTCTCATGTTCACAAGTGGGAACATATTCACTACAGGTATTCGTAAAACAACAAGTGGCAACTGATGATTGGATCACCCATCCTCCTGCATTGATTGGCTCTCCACCAGAATCAGCCTGGTGACCATTGGAAGCATCCGGGAGCTTTGACCAACCTCTCTTGTTCTCTCCATCTGGCTTTCTCTCTCTATCTCTATCTATCTCTCTCTCTCTCTCTCTCTACCTCAATTTCTCACTCTATCTCTCTTTCTATCACACTCCCTCTCTTTCCCTTTCTCCTCTTTTAACCAATCTCTCTTTTTTTCCTGTTCCCCTCACTCTCTCTCTCTGTCTCTCTCCTTTGACCAATCTCTCTCTTTCTATTTCTCCTTTGACCAATCTCTCTCTTTCTATTTCTCCTTTGACCAATCTCTCTTTCTCTCTCTCTCTCCTTTGACCAATCTCTCTCTTTCTTCCTCTCACTCTCTTTTCTTCTCTCTCTCTTCTTTCTCTCTCTCTCTGTCTCTCTCTCCTTTGATCAATTCTCTCTTTCTCTCTCCTTTCACCAGTCTCTCTCTCTCTACTTCACTCTCTCTCTCTCATTACTCCCCCCCCTCCCTGTGTTCTGGCCAATTTTATCCCTCAATCCCCATCGCAAGAACAAACTATATATACAGTCACCATCACCATGTTGTTTGTGGGAGCTTGCTGTGCACAAACTGGCTACTGTGCTTCTCAACAAACAAGGGTGGGTCCATTGGGTGATGCCTATGTCCAAAAATTAATTAAGAAAGGAACACTTTTTCTTTATTTATCCATGGGACATGGGCGTTGTTGGTTGGGCCAGCATTGATTACCCATTCCGAGCTACCGTTGAGGAGGCGATGGGTGAGCTGCCTCCCTCAATCATGCACTCCACGTGCCGTGAGGGAGGGAATTCCAGGATTTTGACCCACTGACGGGAAAGGAACGGCCGATATATTTCCAAGTCAGGATGGTGAGTGGAGGGGAACTTTCAGGAGATACAGGGAAGGCCATGTCTCCAGCTAATGGCAACCGGAGAGAGAGAGGGAGAGAGGGAGTGCATTAACCTGCAGCCTACCTCCACAATCTGATCAAAGACCACAAGACTCAGGCCACTCGGCCCATCGAGTCTGCTCTGCCATTCAATCATGGCTGATTCCCCCATTCTCCTGCCTTTTCCCCATAACCCTTTAATCCCTGTATTAATCAAGAACCTATCTATCTCTGTCTTGAAGACACTCAATGACCCGGCCTCCACTGCGGCAAAGAGACTCACTTAAAGGCCTCCAAATCCTAGCCACATGTTCCTAGGAGGGAGACCAACAGGGACAAAGAGAGAGAGAGAGAGAGACGAGGGACAAATGAGAAAAAAAGACCATTGAAAAAATAATCCGATTCCTTTTCATTTTTAGATGCTGACTGTACATTTCCACCTCTTCTTAAAAAAAAAACAGATTTGCCCAAGCTGTGAGAGTGAACTTGGAAGGAGAGTCAGACATGTACGTGAACTGTGGATTTTCATGTATGAATGAATGAGGGAGAAATCAGTTCATTGTCTGTACGGCGCTGCATGTTTTTCTAAAATCTGGCCAGCTATCAGAAGTCCGGCTTCAAACATCGTAAAGAGAAAGGGAGAAATAAAAAGCAATCACAATACGTTCTGAGGACAAAAGACTTGCCCTAATTTCTTTCATTTTTTTTCTCTCTCTCTCCCTTTCTCTGCTTTGTTTTCCTGGAAAGAGGGGGTGAGGTTTGTGCCCCTACCAAGGAGAACGGGAATCAATCCCTTTAATTCACTGCTTGCTCTGTCGATCCTGAACAGCCATCTTAGGACTTGGCAGCCATCTTAGAGGCGCTCCCATCAGCAAGGAATCTCTCGCCACACTGTCAGACGGCCTCTTTGGGCGCGTTTCATTGTTACTCAGGAGAGCAAGGGGAAGAAGGAAAGGAATTTGGAGAGGTTTTTTCTTTCTCTCTTCTTTCCCGAAACGGGCCGGGGGAGATGCGGGGGGCGGGAAAGCAAGAAATTATTCGATTCGGTCGAGGGAATTATTGATGCCCGTGAGTTGTCAGTGAGGTAGATTCTGCAGTCCCCAACAACCAACAACCACTCCCTCCCTCACCCTCGTACACCCCTCCACCTCCCCACCCCTGCACATTCCCGACCCAGCCTCTAAAATCTTTACACAGTCTCCTTCGCCTGGATGCGTGCCTCAGCGGCGTGCCAAAAATGTGCCACTCTCTAGCCACCCAACTGTTCACATGCTGCGACCAAGCGGAGGGGTACGGGCAGAGAAGGGGGCGGGGAGGGAGAAGTGTCTGGATTTCCACCTTCTTTCTTCACCCCACCACCCCACATTCCCCAACCAAAACAAAAACAACAAAGCAGGGCCCCATCCTGGAAGCCAGGGGCCCGAGAGGTAACCCTCGCTCCCCCTACCCCCCGTAACCCACTCCTTTCACCTCGTCCCCTCACCCTAATCGTCAACCACGGTGTGTGAGTCTCACCGTGTCGGGCCTACGAGAAAAGGCAGCAGTCCAGGAGCCTTATCTCCGGACGGACTACTGTGCAGTCAGCCAGCTAACTCTTAGCAAAGGCCGGTGCCAAGGCAACAATTCTCAGGAACCTAAAGTTTATAATCTGTGCAAACCAGCTTGGAACATGCTGTACCCACAGCCTGAACTAAAATAATACACTACATATGGTACTGTTTAGTTTATAAAAAGCTCACTACTGAGATAGTATGAGTAACATCCTTTCAATATATACTTTCATTAGATTCTCTCCTTTTCTCCCTCTGCCCCTGTCTCTCTCTCTCTCTCTCTCTCTCTCTCTGGCATTGGTTAGTTATCATGGAATCTCCAGGCCATTTGGCCCCTCAGGTCTGCACCAACGCTCTTAGGTTATTCTAGGCACTTAAACCCACATATTTACCGCACTAATCTCCCAACTCATACACCTTGGGACACTGAGGGGCAATTTAGCATGGCCAATCTACCTAATCTGTACATCTTTAGACACTGAGGGGCAATTTAGCATGGCCAATCCACCTAAACCTGCACATCTTTGGACACTAAGGGGTAATTTAGCATGGCCAATCCATCTAACCTACACATCTTTGGACACTAAGGGGCAATTTAGCATGGCCAATCCATCTAACCTACACATCTTTGGACACTAAGGGGTAATTTAGCATGGCCAATCCACCTAATCTGCACATCTTTGGACACTAAGAGGCAATTTAGCATGGCCAATCCATCTAACCAGCTCATTTTTGGACACTAAGAAGCAATTTAGCATGGCCAATCCACCTAATCTGCTCATATTTGGACACTAAGAGGCAATTTAGCATGGCCAATCCACCTAACCTGCACATCTTTGGACACTAAGAGGCAATTTAGCATGGCCAATCCACCTAATCTGCACATCTTTGTACATTAAGGGGCAATTTAGCATGGACAATCTATCTAACCTCACATTTTTGGACACCAAGGGACAATATAGCTTGCCCATCCACCTAATCTCACATCTCAAGATTCTAAGGGACAATTTAGCATGGCCAAACCACCTAACCCACACATCTTTGGAGTGTGAAGGAAACGGGAGCACCCGGAGGAAACCCAAACAGACACGGGGAGGATGTGTTGACTCCACACAGACAGTGACCCGGGGCCAGAATTGAACCGGGGTCACTGGCGCTCTGAGACAGCAGTGCTAACCACCGTGTTATGTCCGACATACCTTTCCAATGAAGCAGAACGTCCGAATTAATCCTCCCTTTTTTCAAAAAACACAAGGTGATCTGTGTTGCTGGAAGAGATTATGGTGCCAACTGTCGTGATGGGAGCTCTCTCTGTTTGCAGAGAATCGTGTATTTATTCAGGGATGGCACCACCCTGTCTTGTTGGGTTTAAGAACAAGACCAATTTGTTCTTGGATCAGGCATGGTCCAATGGAATCGCACTGTGGTGCGCGGAGGGGAGGCCATTCAGCCCATTGTCCACATACTAGCCCTTTGAAATTAGTTATTTCCCTTACCCTCCTCACAGCTCTTAGTCTTTCCCTGGCGTACCATTCTAATAAATCTCCATCTGCATCCTCACCAAGAGGCATCTTCCCTGAAGTTTCGGGTGCAGATGTGGAATTTTACCAGCACGCCCACCCAAGGCTCGTAATTGCATGCCCATGGCCAAAGATAAATGCCATTCTGTGAGCCCTGCCCGCCTCAATTTGGGAACAGGCTATTAATTGAGGGTTGGCATCACATCACTTGGAGCTACCCCCTGCCAATATAGTGCATTTAAGGGGGAGGCAATGGCCTAGTGGTATTATCACTAGACCATTAATCTAGAAACTCAGCTAATGCTCTGGGGACCCTGGTTCGAATCCCGTCACGGGTAGAATTTGAAAAAAAATCTGGAATTAAGAATCTACTGATGACATTATTGGAAAAAAAAAACCCATCTGGTTTACTAATGTCTGTTTAGGGAAGGAAACCTGTTGTATTTACACGGTCTGGCCTACATGTGGCTCCAAAGCCACAGCAATCTCTCAACTGCCCTCTGAAATGATCTAGCAAGCCACTCAGTTCAAGGGTGACTAGGGATGAGCCCAGCCAGCGATGCCCATGTCTCATGAATGAATTTCTAAAAAATGGCTGCCACTTGACCGTTCCGAAGGGTTGTTGAGTGGCAGCCATTTTGCACAAGGTTCCACACACCCAGCAACGAGGCCAGCAGGCGGTTAATCTGTTTGTGACAGTGACACGTTGAGGCACCAAACGCTGGTATGACCATCGGGAGACCTGTTCCGTTTAGAATGGCACCACAGGAATCCGTCCGATCTGCAGGTTGGCATATGAGGAATGTGTGAGGACCCTGGGTCTGTACCCGACGGAGTTTAGAAGGATCGAGGTTGGGGGAGGTTGGGGGGGAACAAGGGGGTGGGTGGCAGTAAGGGGGATCTCATTGAAACTTACAGGACGCTGAAAGGCCTGGATAGGGCGGACATGGGGGAAAATGTTTCCATCAATGGGAGAGACTGGGATCCGAAGGCCCAGCCTCAGAGTAAAGGGAAGATCCTTTAGCACCCAGATGAGGAGGAATGTTTTTCAGCCAGAGGGTGGCGAATCTGTGGAATTCATTGCCACAGAAGACAGCAGGTCCTTGAGTGTATTTAAGACAGCGATGATACATTCTTGATTGGTATTGGGGGGGGGTCAAAGGTTATGGGGAAATGGCGGGAGAACGGGGGTTGGGAAACTTATTAGCCATGATCAAACAGTGAAGAAGCCCGATTCTGCTCCTAAAGCTTATGGTCTAAGGCCAACAGGGCTTCAACTGAACATCGCAATCCAATGATAGTTCCCGGCACTGCACTCCCACCCCCCCCACCCTGGTGTTAGCCTGGATCCTGTTGGGAATCTGATGTCAAGTTTGAGTTGGATGCTCCAATTGGTAGTATAGATCTTACTGACAGTATTATTCGGTTTGTATTACAGCCCAAGCGAAAGGCCTTCACTTCTTCCTCTCTGCTCTTTATCCCTCCTAACTTTGCAATTATTTAGTGTCCAAAGATGTGCAGGTTAGATGGATTGGCCATGCTAAATTGTCCCTTAGCGTCTAAAGATGTGCAGGTTAGGTGGATTGGCCATGCTAAATTGTCCCTTAGTGTCCAAAGATGTGCCAGTTAAGTGGATTGGCCATCCAAAGTTGCCCCTTAGTGTCTGAATGTGTGCAGGTTTAGGTGGATTGGCCATGTCAAATTGTCTCTTAACGCCAGAGATACTAGCAGGGTAAATACATGAGGTTACGGAGATAGGGCTTGGATGGATACTGTCAGTGCTGACTCGATGGGCCAGATGGCCTCCTTCTACGTTTTTGGGATTCTTTGATTCTATGAAGATTGTCCAATTTGAAAAGGGAGGATTTGCCATCCTGGAGGCCTGAGGCCTGGTCATCCCTACCCTGTTCCTTGAACCTGGAAAATGCTTACTTATCGGAGAGTGGGGGGAAGGAAAGGAGAACCAGAGAGGATAAAATTTACTTCCGAGCAAGGGTGGCAACAGGCAGGGTGAGGAGAAAACGGCAGCGATGCGGGCCACGGGAGGGGACCCGGGGCCTTCCTCCCCGCAGGCCTCCTGGCTCCAGAACAGGTTAAAACAAAGGCTCAGTCCCTTGCGAGTGCTGTTGGGCATGACGCGATGCCAGGTTGGGGTCGGGGGTCCTGTGCCAAGACGCAGGCGCTGGGTTTTTCGAGTCGATTAGTGCAACGCAAGCGCCCGAGTGCTTTGCCATGTGGAAGAGAAAGGCAGAGCGAGAGAGAGAGAGCAAGAGAGAGAGAAACCCCAATGTACCCCCTTCAGCAACTCCTGAGTCTAAAAGGGTTTCTGTTGCCAAATCGTACAGGACAGACGAGTTAGTAACAATGGGAGCATTTTGAACAAAGCTAAGCACTGCTTCCTTTTGCCAAGAACTGCACAGCTATTCCATTAACCCATTGCATGGCATCAGTAAAAGGGCTCTCGAAAGCAAACAAGCCGCATTAAATATTTATCATGCCAACCTCGTTGTCTATGCCGCAATGCAGTTTCTGTGAGCGAATCGGCGCCAAGCTTTCGTCTCAACAACCACCCCCCCCTCCACACCCACCCTCCCACCACCGGCACCCACCCCACACCACCCCCCCGCCCTCCCTCCACCCCACCCTCGCTTTCCTTTCCTCTTCCTTCCCTTTCTTTTCTCTCATTCTGCAGTTTTGGGGTTGGCACCAACAGTGTCTGTTGGCGTGTATCGCTGGACACGGCTGAGCCTGGCAGCCATTGGTGAGGCGGCGCTGGTCGCTGCCCCCCTCCACTCCCCTCTCTCTTTCTCTCTCTCGACAGGCCGGGACTTGGTTCCTGGCTCCCAAGCGAAGGCCAGGCGGGCAACCCACCGCACCCCCCCCCCTCCCAACCCACCGCACCCCCACCCACCCCCTCACTCCACCCCGGTTGAAGGGCTGTGTCAGATCTCGATGGCGGAAAGTGAGCTGGTAAACCGTACAGGCACACCCTTCACTCGGTCCCTCGCCTCGCTCGCTGTTCCCCCCCCCCACCACCACATACTCACACACACACACACACACACACACTCACATACACACACACACACACACTCACATACACACACACACATACACTCACACACACACATGCGCGCACATGCACACACAGAGTCACACACACACGCACACACAGACTCACAGACACACACAGACACACACATACACTCACACACACGCGCACACACGCATACACACACAGACTCACACACTCACACATGCACAAAGACTCACACACACACACGCACACGCACACGCGCACACAGACTCACACACACACATATGCACACACACCCATACACTCACACATTCACACTCACACACACACACACAAACATACTTAAAATTCACAGTCACTCACACACTCACACATATAAACACATACACATAGACATAAACACACAAATAATCATGCACCCAGACTCGCACACAAATGCACAAACACGCATACACAATCATGCACACAGACACGCTCACACCACATACAAACAGAAAAACACACATGCATGTACACACACACACATACACATACATGTGCATACACACATGTGAACATATGTGCGTATATACACACACACACACACACACACACACACACACACAATCCACAGTGGAAAATTTCAAATACATTGATGAGGGAGTGAGATTGAGCAATGTTGTTCAGCATTGCGAGAGCAGCCGTCACTCAGAATGTGATGGCGTCATCCCGATATTCGCAGCTCACAACCTCGTCCTCAGCTCAAAACATCCCAAACCCGTGGACCCTGGCCTGAACCTCCCTTCCAGCCCATTCTCCACATCAACCAGCGCAATCCCTCCAGCCGTACTCACTCACGCATGTCCCCGCCATCCCCCCCCCACCACCTGGCCTAAACCCCCTCGACTAGGTAAGGGGTGGCTAACCTAAGCAGCTCACTTGCCTCCCCCAGCCCTGCCCGGTTAACGGGGGGGAGGGGAGGGGAGGGGAGCCAGACGGGTCAATTCTGAACCCTGCTCGGGTTGTTCTGTGTAAAGGCAGGAGTTGGGGAGTCGGGCACAGTCTGGGCAGAGAGGAGCGGCACAGTTAACCAGCATGCTTCGTTCTGTCACCATGAAGGGTGATGTTTACTAATCAGTCCGGGGGAAATACTGCTTTGTCCTTTAAAATCCCCATATGTCTTAAGGAATGTTGGGATTTGGGAATTGGCAAGCATTTCATTGCAACACACCAGTCGTTGCTGTTTTTTCGAAGCCTGCATAAAATTGAGGGTTTCAGTTAAAAAAAACCTGGTAGCAATAAGCAGCTCCGAGCCACAAATATGACATTAAAAATCTGTGGGCAAATTCATGGTTTTCCATAATCCTTCACTCACGTCCTGTGTCCCTCATTCAGAGAGAGAGAGAACGTGTTAAAGTGAGAGTGTGAGAGAGAGGGAGAGAGAAAAAGAGAGAAGAGAGTGAGAGAGAGAGAAAAACAGAGAGAGAGTGAGAGAGAAAGAGCGAGTGTGTTAGAGTGAGAGCGCGAGAGAGAGGGAAGAGAGAGAAAAAAAGATAGAAGAGATGGAGAGAAAGAGAGAGAGTGTGTTAAAATGAGAGCACGAGAGAGGGGGAGAGAGAAAAAGAGAGAGAAGAGAGTGAGAGAGAGAGATAGAGAGAAAGAGAGAGAGTGTGTTAAAATGAGAGCACGAGAGAGGGGGGAGAGAAAAAGAGAGAGAAGAGAGTGAGAGAGAGAGATAGAGAGAAAGAGAGAGAATGTGTTAAAATGAGAGCACCAGAGAAAGGGAGAGAGAAAAAGAGAGAGGAAGGTAGAGAGAAAGAGAGAAAGAGAGAGAGAGCAAGAGAGTGAGGGTTCGATTCCCAGCTTGGATGACAATCTGTGAGGATTGGCCATGATGAATTGCCCTTTAGTGTCCAAAAACGTACAGGTTGGGTAGATTGCCCATGCAAAATCGTCCCTTAGTATCCAAAGATGTGTAGGTTAACTGGATTGGTCATGCTAAACTGCCCCTTAATGTTTTAGGGTGGTGTGGTGTGTGCACGGATGTGAGGATGTATGGTTTGCGTGTCTGTGCCTGCAGGCGTGCGTGCATGGGGGTGAGGGTCAGGGGAGGGTTGCAGGGTTCTGTACACCAGAACAGCAACTGTGGAATCACAAATAAATGACACCCCCTTGCTCGCGCACACAGATCCTGAATGTAAGGGGAATGCTGTTTCTAAACCACCCATTTGTCTATTTAGGTCCGGCCGTGTGTAAACATTCAACACCATTCTCTTTCAGCTGTCACATTGCTGGATATGTAATATCTACCTTCGGTTCTGGAACCTTCTTTCTCATTCACTCACTTCTGCTCATCCCAAAAAATTCCTGTTCAATATTTGGACAGTTGAGTGTATTTGCACACTGATTTCCCAACTTTGGGATCTGTGCTAATCCAGCTCAGGCTAAAGAGATCTCACGTCCATTCCCTAAGAGTGACTTGAGTGAAGTGAATTCTGGGAGTTTAAATCCTGTCTCTAATTGGCCCCATCAAATTACCCATAGTTCTGAGTTTGGCTCCCTGACTCACCCATGGGTGTGGGACACGTCACACACAGTAACCAGAGGGGAGAGGCACTCCTTTACTGGGTGTAGAGTTGGCCTGTTGTTGGGATTGGGCAAAGCATGGCAGAGATGTACCTGGCTGGGGTTGAGCAATGCTTAAACTCGAACCCATAGCAATGCCTCAGCCAATCATCAACAAATTGACCCCCCCCCACCACCTTTGCAAACCCCAAAGCTGGAAGACACCACCTGAAGTCAAGAGACCTTTGCTTAATCCATGCTAAATTGCCCCTTAGTGTCCAAAGATTGAAATTAGATAGATTGGCCATGCTAAATTGTCCCTTAGAGTCCAGGGATGTGAGATTAAGTGGATTGGCCATGCTAAATTGCCCTTTAGAATCCAGAGATGTGAGATTAGGTGGATTGGCCGTGCTAAATTGCCCTTGGTGAGCAAAAATGTGAGGTTAGATGGATTGGCCATACTAAATCACACCTTAGTGTCCAAAGATATGCAAGTTAGGTGGATTGGCCATGCTAAATTGCCCCTTAGTGTGCAAAAATGTGAGGTTAGGTGGATTGGCCATGCTAAATTGCCCCTTAATGTCCAAAGATATGCAGGTTAGGTGGATTGGCCATGTTAAATTGCCCTTAGTGTCCAAAGATGCACAGGTTAGATGGATTGGGACTAAATTAAAAGCGTCCATTTCAGATTAAAATGGAAATTTGTTTTTGATTAATTTAAATGAACGGTTTATTTCAGCTCACTCCCCACCCTGTTAGTCATTATTTCATCGCACCGGCTTCTGGGGAATTCACAAAAACCCTGTATTCTACTCTGAGAATGTTAAACAGATTACTCATCACAGCCTGTCGCCAAGCTCTGCGCTCAATTAATGGCCACATGTGGCCTGGCCATTCACGGGGTGTGTTTTCCTTCGGCCTCCAACCCCCCCCCACCCCCACCCCCCCCCCCCCCCCCACCACCACCACCACCACCACCCCCCACCCCCCCACCCTGGCTCAGCCTCCCGGAGGTTAGCTGGGTTTGTGGCCTTCGCTGGTCAGGTGTAATAGGATCTGACAGCCCCTTTGATTCCTGCTTTGATTTGATTTACTATTGTCACGGGATACACTGAAAAGTATTGTTTCTTGCACGCTGCACAGAAAAGACATACCGTTCATAGAGTACATAGGGGAGATGGAAAGGAGGGGGTGCAGAATGTAGTGTTACAGTCATAGCTAGGGTGTAGAGAAAGATCAACTTCATGCAAGGTAGGTCCATTCAAAAGTCTGACAGCAGCAGGGAAGAAGCTGTTCTTGATTCGGTTGGTACGTGAGCTCTGACTTTTGTATTTCTTTTCTCGACAGAAGAAGGTGGAAGAGGGAATGTCCAGGGTGCGTGGGGGTCCTTGATTATGCTGGCTGTTTTTCCGAGGCAGCAGGAAATGTAGACAGAAGCCGGAATTTTACCGGCACGCCCTCCTCGATTTCGGTGAGGCTCGGAGAACGGCCTTCTTCATTGGTGTCGGGGTGGGGGGGGGGGGGGGGGGGGGGCGCACGAATCTCGGGAAGACGTACCGGTAAAATTCCATCCCAAGTCAACGGATGGGAGACAGACCTGCGTGACGGATTGGGCTACGTTCTCCGCCCTTTGTAGCTTCTTGCGGTCTCAGTCGGAGCAGGAGCCGTACCAAGCTGTGCTACAACGAGGAAGAACGTTTTCTATGGAGCACCTGTAAAAGTAGCTGACATGCAAAATTTCCTTAAGTCTTCTGAGAAAGTTGGTGGGATTTCTTAACTATAGTGTCGGATTGGGGTGGGACCAGGGCAGGTTGTTGGAGATCTGGACACCTAAAATCATGAAGCTCTCAACCATCCTGATTTGGGAAAAAAAAGGCAGCAGGAAGTGTAGAGGGAATGGCTGTGCCACCATTCCAGGGAAAAATCATAAAAAGTAGATAAGGATGCCTTTGGGCACATCACTTTTCTGCAATGCTGATTGAGACTTAGATATTGGCTGTAACCTTCTCTGTGCTGCCACAGGTTTTATGCTCAGGTTAATCCAGCCTTGATTAAAGATCTTATCCAAAAGGCACACTTGAATGTCAAACCTCACTTGCACATTGACCACCCGGGGTGAGGTTTGAACCCACCACTGTCTGGCTCAGAAACGGAAGGAAGTGTCCTTGCTGAGTCCCCAGACAAAAATGGCTGACACGTCTCACAGAAGTGGCTAAATGAGTGCAAAGCACTAAGAGACATCAAGTGGTCATTATTCCAGTTTAAAGTTTATTTATTGGTGTCACAAGTAGGCTTACGTTAACACCGTGAAGAAATTACTGTGAAACTCCCCTAGTCACCACACTGCTCGAGTACACTGAAGGAGAATTTAGCATGGCAAATACACCCTAATCAGCACGTCTGTGGGAGGAAACTGGAGGAAATGTACATTAAACATGCAATCAAAATTGTGTAGGTTCGGTGGATTGGCCATGCTAAATTGTCCCTTAGTGTCCAAAGATGTGGGATTTGCACTGACCACAATCCCCACCAGTGCCCTATCCCCATAACTCCACGCATTTACCCAAGCTAAATACCCTGACACCAGGAGGCTAATCCACCTAACCTGCTCATCTTTGGAGTGTGGGCGGAAACAGGAGGAAACCCACGCAGACCCTGCACAGAGAGTGACCCAAGCCAGGAATCAAACCCTGGCACTGCGAGGCAGTAGTGCTAAACGCCATGCTACACCAACACAAGTCCTTCTACGCTTGAAGTTGAAAGCACAAATACATCTCGAACAAGCTGCTTTCTCTACTGATATGGCCGAGGGCAGAAGGCGGTGGGGAAGATCAACGTGCAACCTAGCTATAGGTTAGCAGAGTAATCACGCGCACGCTTCGATGTGCAGACAATCACACAGACGACAGCTGTATAAGATGTGAGCTCCAGCCACTGATATCCCATGGGGCGAGGCGGGGGGAGGTTATCTAAACCATCCCATTTCCACAATCCTTTAATCTGTGAGTCAAGTGCTCTGTTGGTGGTAATCTAGTCATTAGCCTGATCATCGAGAGAGACAAAATACAAAGAAAGCAGTAGGATGCTTTTCCACTTAAACGCCACAGGAATTCAGAGAGAAAAAAGTCTTAACAAGTCTGGAACACTCTTAAAGGGAACTGTGATAACTCTCAGGATATTGTCCCTCTTCAGTTCTTTTTTTGACCATTTTAAGTGTTTGGAAGGATGTTGATTCAAACACTTTGAGGAAATGTTTAAAGTTTACTTACTAGTGTCACACGTAGGCTTACATTAATACTGCAATGAGGCTACTGTGAAAATCCCCTAGTCGCCACAATCTGTTTAGGTACACTGAGGGAGAATATAGCACGGCCATTGCACCCACACTATCACATTTTTCACAATAATTTCATTGCAGTGTTAATGTAAGCCTACTTGTGACACTGATAAATAAAACTTGAAACTCTATCAAACGAAGTTTCAATTTATTAAATGTTAAATGTAGGCTTATATTAAAACTTCAATGAAGTTACTGTGAAAATCCCTTAGTCACCACACTCCGGCACCTGTTCGGGTATACAGAGAGGATTTAGCACCTAACCCTCACATCTTTGGGCTGTGGGAGGAAGCCGGAGATCTGGAGGAAACCCACGCAGACACAGGGGGAGAACATGTTAACTCCACACAGTGAACCAAGCCGGAATCAAACCTCAAAATTTGGCATTGTGTGACAGCAGTGCTAACCATCATTGTAGTCTTAATGTAAGCCTACTTGACACTATTAAATAAACTTCTACTTCTTAGAATTGTGCTTGAGAATGATTACAAATTCTCCGGGAAGGTCCAGATTTGCTGGCGGTTTCAGTCTTGTTAGGGTTAAAGGAGGCTTCACACACAAGAAGGCCAATAATCAAGGCCTTCCTTCAACCATCATCTCGATTACCCCACAGAAACCACAGACAGCTTGCAACTGTCGGGTGATTTTATTTTTCTTTGTACTTTTTATAACCAATTATGTAGTAATTATAGCTTTACTTAAATATGAAACACAGCTTTTCAACAGTTATTATAATTAGACATTTACTGACCTGCCTCTGGCAACCACTTTGGCACTCAACGGTGAACACGCGGACCTGAGGTGGCACGGTGGTTAGCACTGCCGCCTCGCAGCGCCAGAGACCCAGGTTCGATTCCCGGCTCGGGTCACTGTCTATGCTGGGTCTCCATGCATCTGCATGGGTTTTCCTTAGGGTGCTCCGGTTTCCTACCGCTGTCCAAAAGACGTGCTGGTTAGGGAGCATTGGGCCATGCTAAATTCTCCCTCAGTGTACCCGAACAGTGGCCAGAGTGTGGCAACGAGAGGATTTTCACGGTAACTTCATTACAGTGTTAATGTAAGTCTATTAAATAAACTTGAATCCTTAAAACCAAAGCCAACATCTTGGAAACTTTCTAGCAGGAGACCAGGTTAGTTTGGGATTTAGTCTCACAAGCTCTCCCTTCCTACAAAAGGTTGTGAATGTAGCCCAATCCATCACACCTCCCATCCATTGACTCTGTCTACACTTCCCGCCGTCTTGGCAAAGCAGCCAGCATAATTAAGGAACCCACACATCCCAGATATTCTCTCTTCCACCTTCTTGCGTTGGGAAAAAGATACGAAAGTCGGAGGTCACATACCAACCGACTCAAGAACAGCTTCTTCCCTGCTGCTGTCAGACTTTTGAATGGACCTACCTCGCATTAAGTTGATCTTTCTCTACATCCTAGCCATGACTGTGACACTACATTCTGCACTCTCTCCTTTCCTTCTCAATGAACGGTATGCTTTGTCTGTATTGCGCGCAAGAGACAATACTTTTCACTGTGTGTTAATACACATGTGACAACAATAAATCACATCAAATCAAAGAATGTTCCCGATGATGGGGGAGTCCAGAACTAGGGGTCATAGTTTGAGGATAAGAGGTCAACCTTTTAGAACCGAGCTGAGGGGAAATCTCTTCACCCAGAGAGCGGTGAATTCACCAGCACAGAAAGAAGTTGAGGCCAAAAATGTGATTTCAAGAAGAAATTAGAAATAGCTCTTGGGTTAAAGGAATTTGGGGAGGAAGGGGGATCAGGATATTGAATTGGATGATCAACCACGATCATAATGAATGAAGGAGCAGGCTCGAAGGGCCGAATGGCCTCCTCCTGCTTCTGGTTTCTATGTTTCTATGCCAACACTAGTGTCAGAATAAAAGGACAAGGCTGCAGATGGTTGGAGGACATAAGCTCAGGGAAATGGATTCAGGAGGCAGGGCACAGGACAGAAGTTCATGGGGGCATGAAAAGCACAAATTGGGTGGCAGGAGAAATCCAAGTTCACACGGTGTGCACCTAGAGGGAGATCGCAAGAGGCTTCACAGTGAACCCAACACTGAACTTAGTTAACGAACAGCTAGAAGTCACCTACACTCAAAGCATTGGCTGTGTTTCTCTCTCCACGGATGCTGCTGAGATTTTTCCCACATTGTCTGCTTTGTGAGCCAGAGGTCGACGTGCAAAATGCCTAACATGAGATAGATTTCCATATCAGCAATCGGCACAGGGTCACAGAAACCCATATAATCCCCACAGTGCAAAAGGAAGTCATTCAGCCCATCGAGTCTGTGCCAACATCAATCCCACCCAGCCCTTATCCCCATAACCTTCCAACCTACATATCGCAGGACACTAAGGGGCAATTTAACACAGCCCTTAACTTATACATCTTTAGATTGTGGGAGGAAACCGGAGCACCTGGAGGAAACCCACGCAAACGTGGGGATAATGTGCAAACTCCACATGGAATTGATTCATCCCAATCTTTGGAGATGTCTAGAAAAAAAAGGACAGGCACAGAGAGTGACCCGAGCCAAGAATCAAACCCAGGCCCCTGACGCTGCGAGTCAGCAGTACTAACCACTGTGCCACCAGGGAATAATACATCTGGAAGATATCATGGAGGGAGATGATCCAGTTGTTGGCCATTCTCCGGATTATCACTTAGGAATTGGTGGCCAAGTATGGAGCTAGAATTCCAGGAGCAGGCAAATTCCTCTCTCAGGAGTTGATCTCAGATAAGGAGAGGTTGAAATGCCCTTCCAGATGCTCTGGGCTTGGTGCTGGAGGGATACTGTTCTGACAGTCCATTCCTTCTTGCCATCAGGGACTGCCCTGAGTGTTTAACACCATAGGAACAGAATTAGGCCACTTGGTCCATCAAGTCTGCTCCGCCGTTCAATCATGGCTGATATTTTTCTCATTCCCATTCTCCTGTCTTTTCCCTTTAACCCCTGATCCCCTTATTAATCAAGAACCTATCTATCTCTGTCTTAAAGACACTGAATGACCTGGCCTCCACAGCCTGCTGTGGCAAAGAATTCCACAGATTCCCCACTCTCTGGCTGAAGAAATTCCTCCTCATCTCTGTTTTAAAGGTTCGTCCCTTTAGCCTGAGGTTGTGCCCTCTGATTCTAATTTTTTTCACTAGTAGAAACACGTCCACCCCATCTAGGTTTTGCAATATCCTGTAAGATTCCCTCCAATCATTCTTCCAAACTCCAATGAGTGCAAACCTAGAGACTTGAACCATTCTTCATACATTTCTGTCCTCTACCTCCTTGGCATTCCCTCCCTATCCCCTTCATCCCTCCTCCAGCTGCTTTCAGAACTTTCCAGAAGAACTTTGGAGCGTTAAGAAACGTTTCAAGTTTGACCTCCTGGCTCGAATGCCAAGCGCCTCCGGAGAAGGAGCTGCCGGCGTTGACATCCTGCCTCCCAGGGTGCACTGCACTGAGCAGGCCTTGGCGACGAGAGGCAGGGGGCCATTCGAATACAAAAGAGTGAGCTTCCCAACAGCAGCCCTTCCCAGCGTCTGGCAGAACGCTTTACTACTCCGAGCCAAGTGGTCTTGCAGCCCTCTGCGTGAGACATGTGGTAGAGTATTCTGCTCCTTAACAACCTCGGCGCAAAGTCAAGCTTCCATAATGCCTTCAACACTTGTGCAACAAGGCTGTCTGCCTGGCAAATACACAGTAATGGCGACATCGCGCTGCACTATATTTCCCACCACTAGATGTCACTGGCATGTTACGGTCAGAGGTCTGGAATGTCGGGCAGGAATTTCCAACCTCAAAAATCCCATTAGAAGTGAACAGACCTTTGCGCGGTCTACATCCACCCCCCCCCCCCCCACTCCACCCCCACAACCCCCTTCCCCGTTGCCCCTTCTCCCGCCGTAAGTATAGAAGCAAGACAGATCATACAGTCCCTGTGAGCTCCTTCCGTCATTATCTGTAGACGTGGCTGACCTTTGACCCCACTCCCGGCCCCATCCCATATTGCGTGATTCCCTAGGAAATTGGAAAATGCGTTGATCTCAGCCCGGAGTACGTTCATCGGGCCGAGGAAGGTAGAGAACTCCAAAGGTTCCCAATTCTCGGAGTGAAGAGAATTCTCCTCACCTCAGACCAAAATGGCCATTTCCTCGTGGTGAGTGACCGTGTCCCCCATGTTTTAGGCTCTCCAGCCAGACCCCCTCAGGCTCCCTCAGAAACTCATGTTTCAATTCGTTCGACCCTTGTGCTGCTAAAATCCAGAGAATGTTCCCTTCAATCCTCCCCTCATTGTACAATGCTTCTCATCCCAGGAATCGGCCTTGTTAACTTTGCTCGTAATGTCCTTCCTGCAGCATAGAAAACATAAGTCTCTGCGTGCTGCCAATGAACGCTGTAGGCCGCACAATACCCTCCCATAATGGAATAAATCAGAAGGTTTTATTCACTTATGGGATGGGGTGTTGCTGGTTGGGCCAGCATTTATTGCCCGTCCCAATTACCTTTGAACTGAATGGCTCGCTTGACCACTTCAGAGGATGGCTAAGAATCAACCCAATTCTAAAGGTGACCACAAAACCAGTCTCGATTGTTTTAAAATCCCATCTGGTTCACTAATGTCCCTTACCCAGTCTGGCCTACATGTGACTCCAAACCAGCCAACTATGACATCTGGTTCACTAATCATAGAATCTGCAGTTTAGACATGGCTAGGGTCACTGTCTGTGTGGAGCGTGCACATTCTCACCATGTCTGTTGGGTTTCCTCTGGATGCTCCTGTTTCTATTCACAGTCCAAAGATGTGCAGGTTAGGAGGATTGACCATGCTAAATAGCCCTTTAGTGTCCAAAGATGTCCAGGTTAGGTAGATTGGCCATGCTAAATTGTCCTTTAATGTACAAAGATGTGCAGGTTATGTGGCACCTGAGGAGAAGGCCACAAACTCGGGCAGGCCACTTAGCGAGACATGGATCCACCTTCCTCACACGAACAGTGGCCCCAGTGTTCTTCGCCAGTCGCTCAACTCTACAATACACTGTTGGCCTTTTTTTCCATCCCCGCTTCGGGTTATTTGACCACAGGGCAGTTGGAACCGCAGCGGGTAGAGGTCAGGGACCCTGCTGATTGGTGTGGCAAGGGGCCAGAGGGACTGCCCACTGATCAATGGAGCTGACAAGAAGAATATGGCTAAAGACTTACCTTTCAATAATACACAATGACATGGCCGAGACACTCGCCAGAGAGGAAAGGTTTGTGTGGTTCGACTAAAGGTTGAAAGGGAGGAATATTTGCCAGCGCAGCGGGTAGAAGCAGGGCTTGGGGACTGGGCAGGGTGACTAGAAAATCAGAAGTCCGATAAATCTGGCCAGTTACGAGATGTTGGCATTGTCAGTGAGCTCCCCACAGATTCCCTCTTGAGGCTTACACCTCTTAACGCTTCAACTTTCCCAAGAGACTAAGGAAATTTGGCACGTCCGCTACAACTCTCACCGACTTTTACAGATGCCCCATAGAAAGCATTCTTTCTGGTTGTATCACAGCTTAGTGTGGCTCCCGCTCAAGACCGCAAGAAACTACAAATGGTCATGAATGAAGCCCAATCCGTCACACAAACCAGCCTCCCATCCATTGACTTTGCAAAACATTTCTCTCTGGTGTCCTGGTCAACACTTCGAGCCACAGAATCCTAGAGATACACAGCGGCGAAACTCGTCCATGCTGACCAGGCATCTGAACGAGTCCCATTTGCCTGCGTCTGGCCCCTATCTCTCTAAACCTTTCCCATCCATGTACATGTCCAAATGTCTTTTAAATGTTGTAACTATATCCGCCTATACCACCTGCTTTGGCAGCTCATTCCAGACACACACACACGCCACCATCTGTGTGAAAAAGTTGTCCCCCGCGTCCCTTTGAAATCTTTCCCCTCTCACCTTTAACCTACGCCCTCTAGTTTTGGACTCCCCTACCCTGGGAGAAATTCTTTTCTATTCACCTTGTCTCTGCCCCTCATGATTTTATAAACCTCTCTTCCAACACTCCAGGGAAAAATTCCCAGCCTATCCAGCCCTTCCTTAAACATTCCAGATCTGATGACATCCTTGGAAATCTGTTTTTTGCCCCCTTTAATAACATCCTTCCTATAGCAGGGTGATCAGAATTGTACGCAGTGCTCCAAATGTGGCCTTACCAATGTCTTGTATACTTGTAACAAAATGCTCACACTCCTCAATGCTCTGATTTCAATAGACAAAGAGATGGGCAAGCGAGGGGGCTGGCACAGGTGCAATGGGCTGAATGGCCTCCTCCAGTGCTCCGGTTTCTTCCCACAGTCTGAAAGATGTGCTGGTTGGTTGCTAAATCCTCCCTCAGTGTATCCTGAACAGATGACTAGGGGATTTTCACAGTAACTTCATTGCAGCGTGAATGTAAGCCTGCTTGTGACTCTAATCAATAAACGTTAAAAGCTTTAAAAAAAAGATGCTGGAAGTCTGGCTTTGTCTCTCCTAACAGGGGGAACACGCTTTCCGATCTCAGATCCAACCAGAGTGTGGCAGCAGGTACTGCTCCACGGTCAAATTCGGGGCAGAAGTAGGCCATTCGGCCCTTCGAGCTGATACACTACGATCTTCAGGCTGCCATCGAGCGCTCCCGCTTTTGGAGAGGGGGGGGTCACGAACCCACCCAAAAACCCTGCCGACTGAGCAGCGAGGGTCACACCACAAGCGTCAACCTCGGTGAGGTCAGCTTCCCTCAGCCTACTCACTTTTGCACATTCAGTGAAGGCAGCACTTTACACCGTCAGCTGCGCGTTGCTGCAACAGGAAGAGATTGAGACTGGTTGGAAGAGCCAAACAAATGGTCCATTGTTGTGGGTGAAATGACACTCGCAATATAGAGAGCACTCGGCAAGAGATTGGGCCGACAGGGTACAGGTTATAGGACAGGCGTGTAGAATACTGCGGTGGGAAATTGGAGAGTTCTCAGCACTTAGGACTTGAGCTGTTACTGCAGAACAGGGAGCAGGGTGGTGGCACGCGGTAAAGTACCAGGGTCCATCCCTGGCTGATGGATTCAATATCTCTTGTTGCCCATTGAGGTGGCAAGGGACAAAATGTGGCACAATGCCACAAATGGTACTTGCCCCTAAGAGATGGAGTGGGAACATAGGATGGTGGCTTGCAGATAGGATGGTATATTGGTGGCACAGTGGTTAGCACTGCTGCTTCACAGCTCCAGGGACCCAGGTTCAATTCCCAGTTTGGGTCACTGTCTGTGTGGAGTCTGCATGTTCTCCCCATGTCTGCATAGGTTTCCTTCCTCTCTCCAAAAGACATGCTGGTTCGGTGCATTGGCCGTGATAAATTCTCCCTCAGTGTACCTGAACAGGTGCCAGAGTGTTGTAACTAGGGGATTTTCATAGTAACTTCACTGCAATGTTAACTTTAGCCTACCTGTGACACTAATAAATTAAACTTTACTCAAATTAAGTTAAAGTTTATTTATTAGCGTCACAAGTAGGTTTACATGAACACTGCAATGAAGTTACTGTGAAAATCCCTTGGTCACCACACTCCGGTGCCTGTTCAGGTACACTGAGGAAGAATTTAGCACCTAACCAGCACATCTTCTGGAATGTAGAAATAATTGAGAGCTTCAGGTTTTTAAGTCTCCAGACCACAACAATTTGTCCTGATTTCCCCCCCGCAGGGGATCTTTCTCTACACCCTAGCTGTGACTGTAACACTACACTCTGCGCTCTTTCATTTCCTTCTCTACGAACAGTATGCCTTGTTTGTACAAAGCACAAGAAACAATGCTTTTCACTGTATGTTAATACACATGACAATAATAAATCAAATCTAATGTGGGAGGTAACCAGAGCAGCCCATGCAGACACGGGGAGAATGTGCACGGACAGTGATCCAAGCCAGGAATCAAACCCGGGTCCCTGGCTCAGTGGGGCAGCAGTGCCAAGCACCGTGCTGCCCCCGATATAAGTGGGGAGACTGGAAATCACATCTGACATGTATTGTAAAGCAGAATATTGACTCGCTAGGACCTGGTTAAGGGTCATTGGTACAAATCCAGTGTTAATGCTTTCTCGGTGGTTAGGAATTCAGCCTTGGAAAGACCCAGAGTCCTTTTTGGGTTAGCAGAGGAAAAATTAATAAAATCCCCAGATTATTTTCGCTGAAAGAAACCACAAGGTTAAATCAGTTGCTAAGTGCACTTGGAGCAATTTTTGTCCTGTAACAACTCCTCGCTTTCTCCGTCTCACACTGACCCAGCTGACAATGAGAAGCCAAATTGCTCTCGCTCTAGCGACGTGTTCCGCCAATCAGCTGACCAATTAAGTGCCTCAGAATGTGGAGATCTGGAGTACGGTGGCCCGTGGGAGCGGGCTCCTCCTCCCCTCCGTCAAGCAGAGGGATTGTGTGCCGTAATCTGATCCACCATCGTTTTGCCCTGCAGCTGAAACGTGTGAAGGGTAACCAGAAAAGAAAGAGGAAGCAAAAAGTTTTCTTGTCCGCTCAGAGAATTAACCCCTCGCGAGCTGAGTTGGCGCTGTATTCAATTCCACTATAAATGCCAGTGCGGTTACTTTATACAATCCCGAGAGAGCAGCACACGGCCATTTGGCCCATCGAGCCTAAATCAGCAACAATCCCAGCCTCTTCCTGTAACCCCACATCTTTACCCTAGCTAGTCCCCCTGAAACTAAGGGGACTTTAGCATGGTCAATCCACCTAACACCTTTGGACACTAAGAACATAACATAAGAACATGAGAAATAGGAGCAGGAGTAGGCCATCCAGCCCCTCGAGCCTGCCCCGCCATTCAATAAGATCATGGCTGATCTGTAGTGGTTCAGTACCACTTTCCCGCTTCCTCCCCGTAACCCTTAATTCCCTTGTCAATTAAAAACCTATCCACTCTTGACTTGAACGTATTCAGCAAGGAAGCCTCCACCACCTCATCAGGCAGAGAATTCCAAAGATTCACCACCTTCTGCGTGAAGAAACCCCTCCGCAACTCCAATCTGAACCACCACCTACCCCCCCAATCTTGAGGCTATGCCCTCTAGTTCTGCTATCTTTGTTAAGCGGGAAGAGTCTCTTAGCCTCTACCTTATCCATCCCCCACCCATCCATCCATCCATCCACAAGAGGCAATTTAGCATGGCCAGTCCCCCTAACCTGCATATTTTTGGACACTAAAGGGAAATTTAGAATGGCCAATCCACCTAATCTACACATCTTTGGACATTAAGGGGCCATTTAACATGGCCAATCCATCTAACCTACACATCTTTGGATTGTGGAAGGAAACCCAGACACGGGGAAGTATAAGCCTATCCACCTTGCTCTTATATTCAGTCTATTCACACACAACATAGGGAGGGTGCACAATAAAGGAGCTAAAAGCCAGGCATTCCAATTCACAACTCAACCAGAATGAAGCAATTAGCCTCTAGATGACCTCATGTCACACCTACTGACAGTAATCATGCCAAGTACCCCTAAAGGGGAAAGGCTAGGCCCCCGTCTAATCAGTAGAGCAATACATGACATTATCATATCCATAAAGATGGCATAGTGACACAGTGGTCAGTTTAAGTTTAAGTACATGGGGGTTATAGGGATAGAGCCGGGGTGAGATTGTTATAGGTATAGGCTCAATGGGCCAAATGGCCTTCTTCTGCACTGTAGGGATTCTGTGATTTTTATGATTTTAAGTTTATTTATTAGTGTCACAAGTAGGCTTACATTAACACTGCAATGAAATTACTGTGAAAATCCCCTAGTTGCCACACTCCGGCGCCTCTTGGGGAACACTGAGGGAGAATTCAGCACGGCCAATGCACCCTAACCAGCCCGTCTTTCAGACTGTGGGAGGAGACGGGAGCACCCAGAGGTAACCCACGCAGACATGATGAAGGGCATGAATAGAATGGTAATCAGCATCCCTTTCCCAGGGTAGGAACCTCAATTACTGGGGGAGATAGGATTTAAGGTAAAAGGGGGAAAGTTTAAAGGAGATGTGAGAAGCAGGTTTTTTGTTTTCCACAGATTGGTAAGTGCCTGGAAAGAGCTGCCAGAGAAGGTGGTAGAAGCAGATACAATAGCAACGTTTAAGATCCATCTTGTCAGATACATGAATAGACAGAGAATAGAAGGATACGGACTGCGTAGAGGCAAAAGATCTTTAGAAAGGCATTAGGTGTCGGCACAGGCCTGGTGGGCCAAAGGGCCTGTTCCTGAATCACTCTGTTCATTGCTCTTTCTTCTAGTCTCCTAATGAGGGACTGCCACATTACTACAATAACATCGTTCAGCTGAGACGCTAAGCTGAAACCCTGGCCCCTTTCAAGGTACGCATCATGGATCCTGGAGTTATTATTTATTAATTCATGAGGCATGGACATCGCTGGCTGGGCCAGCATTTATTGCCCATCCCTAGTTGCCCCAGAACAGTTGAGAGTCAACCACATTGCTGTAGCTCTGGAGTCACATGTAGGCCAGACTGGGTAAGGATGGCAGATTTCCTTCTCTAAAGGAGTATTAGTGAACTAGATGGGTTTTTCCGACAATGGTTTCACGGTCATCAGTAGATTCTTAAATCCAGATTTTTTTTTATTAAATTCAAACTCTACCATCTGCCGGATTCGAACCCTGGTCCCCAGAACATTAGCTGTGTCTCTGGATTAATAATCCATGCGATAATATCACTACGCCATTGCCTCCCCAACTGTACTGGCTTAAAGAAGTGCAGGGAAAATCTCCCCAGCGTACAGGCCAACAGTTAACCTCCAATCGACCTCACATTACTGTCTGTGGGCTCTTGCTGTGCGTGGAATGGGGCTACTGCATTTCCCATACGGCAACAGTCAGGGCTCTTCAAAAATACTCCCTCGGTTCCCAAACACTGCGGAATGTCCTGTGGTTGTTGGTCACAATAAAAGCCTTCACTTTCTCTGGGTCTATGTTTTGCTATCTCAGCAAACTACAAACTTTTATTCAGCTTTGCCTGCCTTCTGCATGCACAGAACACCCAGTGTTAACTGACGGACACCCAGGTTCAAAGGGTTAAGTGCCATCAGGTACAAGTGACTATTTACAAAGGGCTGCACACAGGAGATTAAGGAGCAGCGAGTTAATGATGCTGTCAAAACTTAAAGGGATTCAGCCTAAGATATGTCTAAAGCTTGTTCAGAGTAATTGCATATCCTACCACTGGCACTTGTAATTAGATCCCCTCCACTTCATTCCGACGTGTTCAGCTAATTCTTTCACAGGTGTAAGGCAAAGCTGTGAGGGGGGACTGGACGACAGCTCGCTTAAGAATGCAGGCAATAGCCTAGTGGGATTATCGATAGCCTATTGATCCAGGAACTCAGCTAGTGCTCCAAAGACCCGGGTTCAAATCCCGCCACGCCAGATGGTGGAATTTGAATCCAATTGAAAAAATATCCAGAATTAAGAATCTACTGATGAACAATGAAACCATTGTCAGAAAAACTCTCCCTGTTCTCTTTAGGGAAGGGAAATCTGCCATCCTTATCCAGTCTGGCCTACTTGTCGCTCCAGAGACAGAGCAATGTGGTTGACTCTCAATTGCCCTCGGGCAACTAGGGATGGGCAATGAATGCTGGCCCAGCCAGTGACACCCGTGTCCCAGGAATTAATAAATATAAAATTTCACCAGCTGTAAAGTGCTTTAGTGCTGAAATGCTGTAAAGTTCACCAGTGCAAAGTGATGTTCATAGTACAGTACAGAAAGGGGCCATTCAGCCCATTGAGTCTGCACTGACCACAATCCCACCCAGACCCTATCCCATATCCCTACATATTTACCCATTAATCCCTCTAACCTACACACCTCAGGACAATAGGGGGCAATTTTAGCATAGCCGACCAACCTAACCTGCACATCTTTGGACTGTGGGAGGAGACCGGAGCACCTGGAGGAAACCCACACAGACACGGGGAGAACGTGCAAACTCCACACAGACAGTGAGCCAAGGTGGGAATTGAACCCAAGTCCTGGAGCTGTGAAGCAGCAACAGTGCTAACCACTGTGCTACCGTGTTGCCCTGAATGTGAGGTAATGCATTTTGGAAGGTCTAATGCAGATGGGAAATACACAGTAAATGGCAGAACCCTTAAGAGTATCGATAGGCAGAGGATCCGGGCGTACAGGTACACAGATCACTAAAAATGGCAAGGTGCATGGAGAAAGTAATCAAGAAGGTATGGCATGTTTCCTTCATCAGCCAGGGCATTAAGTTTAAAAATTAGCAAGTCATGCTGCAGCTTTGTAGACCTTAGTTAGCTGTAGTTGGAATACAGTGATTCTTAGGCCAGAGTCTATGGATCCTTCTCATTCCTATAAAATTCAGACCACAGACTCAAACACTCATCCTTTTGTTTCAAAGAATACTTTTATAGGATGTATAATAGTATTAAATAATCCCGACAGTACATAAGGAGACCATTCGGCCCATCAAATCTGCACTGACTAACGGACCATCTTACCCAGGCCCTATCCCTGAAGCCCCCACATATTTACCCTACTAATTCCCCTAACATGCACTTCTTGGGACACTAAAGGGCAATTTAGCATGGTCACTCTACCTAACCTGCACATCTTTGGACATTATGGTCAAACCAACCTAACCTTCGTATCTTTGGGTGTTACAAGGCAACTTAGCATGACCAATCCTCCTAACCTGCATATCTTAGGACATAAAGGGGCAACTTGGCATGGCCAATCCAGCTAACCTGCACATCTTTGGAATGTGGGAGGAAACCAGAGCACCCAGAGGAAACCCTCACGCAGAAACGGGGAGAATGTGCGTTCTCCACTCGGTCACCCGTGGTTGGAATCGAACCCGTGTTCCATGCCACTGTGAGGTAGCAGTGCCAACCACTGTGGAGTCCTTAAATATTCTGAAAGCTGAGATTGATGGCACTTTAATCAGCCGGGGAATTTAGGGGTTATGCAGAGACAGCAGGAAAGTGGACTCAGTTGAGTGTGAGATCAACCCCCGATCTTCTCAAAGGGCAGTACAGCCTTGAGGGGCCAAACGGCCCACTTCTGACCCTATTTCTCACGATCTGATGGGCTGAATGGCCTCTTTCTGGCTGTTCTGTGATTCCAGCCTGTACGCAGTAGGAAAATCCTTGAACAAATAAAGAGTTTCTTTTTAAAATTGTACAATTGTAGTGACAGATGTTGCTTGGTCAAAGTGCCCCCCCCCCAACCCCCCACCCCTCCACAAACTGGAAACACGCTGAACTCTTCAATAGTTGAGATAGTTGGCGAGAAATCTCCAACACCCCCTCAAAAACTCCGAACAAAACCTTTCGGAAATTTATGAAGGCAACGGCCTAAGTTGAGGTTCCCTCTGACAACCCACCCCCCTCCCACTTCCCCCCCCCACCCTTCCTTCCCATTCCCCTCCCTGTTTCTGGTTGCCGATCAAACTTCTTTCCCCCCTCTCCTTGGTGCCTCTTCAGCTTAACGCGGCACGGAGCGAGTTCCTAGTAACAGCGCTCCCAGGTGGGACGCATTACTCAAAGAGGTTGATTGCAGCGGCGTTTCGCAAGCCAGCGCTCGGCAATAATATCTTCCACCTGGGATCATTGTTCAGGGAAAACATGGAAAACCTGAACGCAATTAAAGAGGCCCCCCTCCCTCCCCAACCCCCCCATCCCCACCCCCAACCCCACCGCGGCAAAGCAGAGGGCAGGCTGTCGCCGCCCCTGTGGCAAAATGTGGTAGCACGGCAACCTCAAATCACAGCCACAGGCTCCGGCCTAAAGGCACGCACTTTCTGACCCCACCCCCACCGCCCCCCCCATCCTCCCCTAAAAAGGGTAAAGATTCATTTATTATCTCCCTCACCGTTTTAAGCAGGGAGCAAGGGAGAGTTGGGGTAGGGTAGGGGTGGGAGGAAGGGGGTGGATTCTGAAGTAATTCAGCCAAGATGTGAGTTTGGGATTCAGCCCACATCTAAAAATCATACACATTTTTTTAACCTCACAGCGGCGCAGCAGGTTGGGTTCAGCACAGAAGGTGACTCTTTCCAGAAATTCAAGAGCGTGGGGCGATCTTACATCAGCCAGCATGGTGGCCAGCACCGCTGCCTCACGGCGCCAGGGAACCCGGGTTCGATTCCGGCCTCGGGTCACCGTCTGTACATTCTCCCCATGTCTGCGTGTGTTTCCTCCCACAATCCCAAGATGTGCAGGTTAGGTGGATTGGCCATGCTAAATTGCCCCTCAGGGATCGAAGAGGTGAAGGGGGGTTGGATTGGCTACACTAAATAGTCCCTTAATGTCCAAAGGTGTGCAGGATCGGTGGATTGGCCGTGCTAAATTGCACGGCCGTAGACATATAGATGAGGTGGATTGACCAAGTTAAATTGTCCCTTGGTGTCCCAGGATGTGCAGGTTAGGGGGATTAATGGGATGAATATGTTGAGTTATGGGGATAGGGTCAGGGAGAGATGCTCGGTCAGAGGGTTAGTGTAGATGCAATAGGCCGAACAGCCTCCTATAGTGTAGAGACTCTATCATTATATTATATTTGTCATATGCCAGACAGAACACTTATAGAATCATAAAGCCTGCATCGATCACAATCCCACCCTATCCCTACAACCCCACGTATTTAACCTGCAAATCCCCTTGACATTAAGGGTCAATTTAGCATGGCCAATCCACCTAACCTGCACATCTTTGGACTGTGGGGAAAACTGGATCACCCCGAGGAAACCTACGCAGACACGGGGAGAATGTGCAAATTCCACACAGTCAGTGACCCGAGCTGGGAATTGAACCCAGGAGCTGTGAGGCAGCAGTGCTAACCACTGTGCCAGCGTGCCACTGAGTGGAATAAGTTCCACTAAAATGTCACTAAAATATAAAGATAATTTATATCACTGTGATTAATAAATAATTCCATTTCTGTTATTTTTTTTTCTTTATTATTTCACGTAAGTGTCGCTGACTGGACCAGCATTTATTGCCCATCCCTAGTTGCCCGAGGGTATTTGAAAGTTAACTACATTGCTGTGGCTCTGGAGTCACATGTAGGCCAGACCAGGTGAGGATGGCAGATTTCCTTCCTTAAAGGGACATTAGTGAACTAGATGGGTTTTTCCAACGATGGTTTCATGGTCATCAGTGGATTCCAGATATTTTTTATTGAATTCAAATTCTACCACCTGCCGTGGTGGGATTCGAACCTGGGTCCCCTGAACATTAGCTGAGTTTTTGGATTAATAATCTAGCGATAATACCAGTAGACCATTGCTTCCCACGGAGTCGTGTGACTAAGCAGGCTGGGTGAAGCCGAATCCCTCGGTCTGTCAGCGTCTGGTTGTTGAAAAGCCTCTTTAACTTGTTTCTTAGACAGGGCAGGGTGAGTTGCTAAGGTACATTGAATATAAGAAATAGGAGCAGGAGTCGGCCATCCAGCCCCTCGAGCCTGCCCCGCCATTCAATAAGATCATGGCTGATCTGATAGTGGTTCAGTTCCACTTACCCGCCCGCTCCCAATAGTTCCTGATTCCTGCTAATTTTATCATTCCCAAAACTAAGGAGTGAAAAGCAAGTCAGGAGAAAGGTGTATGGAGAACACCAAGATATCATTTTATCAACCAACTGACCCTACCTGCAGTATTTTACACAGTTTTGGTCAAGTTTTACTTGAGAAAGGGTATACAGGAGGGGGTGCAGAGGAGATTCACTAGGTTGATTCCGGAGTTGAGAGGGTTGGCTTATGAGGAGAGACTGGGGCTATACTCATTGGAATTCAGAAGAATGAGGGCAGATCTTATAGAAACATATAAGATTATGAAGGGAAATAAATAAGACAGAAGCAGGGAAGTTGTTTCTACTGGCGGGTGAAGGGGGCATTGCCTCAAAATAACGGGGAGCAGATTTAGGATTGAGTTGAGGAGGAATTTCTTTACCCAGAGGGTTGTGAATCTGTGGAATTCCCTGCCCAGTTGAAGCTACCTTGTTGAATGTTTTTTAAGGCAAGGATAGATAGATTTTTGAAAAGTAAAGGGATTAAGGGTGAGCGGGCGGGTAACTGGAGCTGAGTCCATAAAAAGACCAGCCATGATCTTATTGAATGGCGAAGCAGGCTCGAGGGGCCAGATGGCCGGCTCCTGCTCCTGGTTCTGATGTTGTGATGTTCTGACTGATCACCTGTGCACAGAAACCTTAGTTTAGATCTCACCACGCCAGGATAGGCCGTGTGTTCACACTTACACATACCCCACTGTCCCATTAGCAGCCTGACATTTGAGTTAACACTTTAACCATCTCCCATTGTGTAGTTAACACTTCTGGCTCTCTCTCTTTCTCTCTCTCTCACACACACAGTGCTAAATTCTACCCCGCTTCCATCTTTCGTCCTCTGTTTTTTTCTCCACTTTCACAGCGCAACCTTCTGCTCTTCAAGATATTTTACTGGGATTGAGAGTTACAGGTAGGCCTGGTAGGTAGGGATATGATCGGCGCACCTTGTAGGCCGAAGGGCCTGTTTGTGCTGTAGTGTTCTATATCAGTGTAGGTATATCAGAATATCTTAGTTGCATTGTATCGGCTCCTAGCTGTGCAGTGATTGCATGGTGACACAGTGGTTAGCACTGCTGCCTCACATGCCAGGGATCCAGGTTCAATTCTGGTGTGGGGCCATTGTCTACGTGGAATTTGCACAGTCTCCCCATGTCTGCGTGGGTTTCCTCCAGGTGCTCTGGTTTCCTTCTGCACTCCAAAGATGAGTAGGTTAGGTGGATTGGCCATGCTAAGTTGCCCCTCAGTGTCTAAAGATGTGCAGGTCCGATGGATTAGCCATTCTAGATTGCCCCTCAGAGTCTAAAGATGTATAGGTTCGATGGATTGGCCATGCTAAATTGCCCTGCAGCTTGTGGGGGGAAATTAGTCTTGCTAAGGTGGCAGGAACGTGGAGTAGAGGCCAAGATGAGATCAACCATAAACGTATTGAATGGCAGAGAAAGCCCAAGGGGCTGAATGGCCTGCTAATGGCTCTTTTTTTTATTCATTTGTGAAACACGGGTGTCACTGGCTGACCAGCATTTATTGCCCATCCCTAGTTGCCTGAGGGCAGCTGAGATTCCCCCTGCCCCTTGCAGTACGGTGTTCAGTTTTGGTCACCTTCTTCAAGAAAGGTGGAGCTGGAGGCAATTCAGAAGAGGTTCACTAGATTGACTCCAGGTTCGAAGGGGCTGTGGTGTGAGGAACAGTTGAGTCCCTTGGGCTTGTAGTCGCTGGAGTACAGAAGAATGAGGGGGTAGTTTGATTGAGGTTTATAAAATACTCAAAAGAATTGATAACGTTAACCAAATGCTCCTCCTTCTAGAACAATCTGGGACAAGAGGTCATAGTTGTAGAGTAAGAGGTTCGAGACAGAGGTAAGGAGAAGCTACTTCTCCCAGAGAGCGGTGAATCTATGGAACTCACTGCCCGGATGCAGAATCAATCAATGGATTCTAGAAAGAGATAGATAAATATTTGATCAAAAGCGGGATAAAGAGCATTGGGAAAAGGCAGGGAAGTGGAGTTAGGATGAAATAGAGATCAGCCACGATTGTATAGAATGGTGGAGTGAGCTCAAAGGGCCGAATGGCCTGCTCTCACTCCTAACCCTTCTGTTCCTCTTATGCCTCAATGACAGCACATTGAGAGTAGGAAGGAGAGAGATGAGGCCAATCAAGAAGGAGGGCATGAATGATGAAACATAGAAGATAGGAGCAGGAGGAGGCCATTCGGCCCATCAAGCCTGCTCCACCATTCATCACGATCATGGCTGATCATCCAACTCAATCCTGCTTTCTCCCCATAACCTTTGATCCCATTCGCCCCAAGTGCTATATCCAGCCGCCTCTTGAATACATTCAACGTTTCAGCATCAACTACTTCCTGCGGGAATGAATTCCACAGTCTCACCAAGTGAAAAAATATCTCCTCATCTCCGTCCTAAATGGTCTACCCCAAATTCTGAGACTGTGACCCCTATTCTAGACTCCCCCCACCATCGGGAACATCCTCTCTGCATCTACCCTGTCTAGCCCTGTTAGAATTTTATAAGTCTCTATGAGATTCTCCCCTTGTTTGTCTGAATGCAAGTAAAAAAATCCTAACCGAGTCAATCTCTCCTCAGTCCCGCCATCCCCGGAACCAGCCTGGTAAACCTTCGCTGCATTCCCTCATTTTTCCTCAGAAAAAGAGACCAAAACTGCACACAATACTCTGAAGTGGCCTCACTAAGGTTCTGTATAATTGCAACAGCACATCCTTGCTCCCGTACTCAAAACCTCTTGCAATGAAGGCCAACATACCATTTGCTGCCTACTGCACTTGCGTACTTACCTTGAGTGACTGGTGCACAAGGACACCCAGGTCCCTCTGCACACTCCCCTCTCCATTCAGGTAGTAATCCGCCTTCTTGTTTTTGCTTCCAAAGCGAATAACCTCGCATTTATCCAAATCGTACTGCGTCTGCCATTGATTTATCCACTCACCCAACCTGACCAGATCAGGCTGAAGGGTCTCTTGTCAACAGTTCTCCGTGATGAGATTCCCCCACCCCTGAATAAAAAAAGAGCCAGGAGCAGGGGTAGGCCATTCAGCCCCTCGAGCCTGCTCCACTATTCAAGTGGCTTACCCCATCCTCTGCTTCATCTGAACTCCAACGAACACAATCCTAACCTGGTCCATCTCTCCTCAGTCCCCCGGATCAGCCTGGCAAACCTTCCAGCTGGGGGAGGGTGTGACTACTGACGGAGGAAAAGGAGAACCCCAATTTGGAGAGAGCGCAGAGGAGTAGACCTAGAAGGATCGAGCATCTCTCAAACCAGTTCCTTGACTTTTCAAGGACCCCACTTAAAGTCACTTGACTTTGACTGGCAGATTGCAGCTACGATAATTACAGAGCTGCCCTGTCTAATTTTATTCCCCGAATTAGGCAGAGCGCGGATGCGCTGTTGAAAAAAAATTACCACATTAATGACTAATGGAATAATGAACGTGATTGCTCTTCTTGATTTTCACCCTGCTCCCTCGGCGTCTTGGCTCAGAACCCACCCCCTGCTAACCAACACGTCAATCCACAAAAGCGACTGTCTCTCCTCGCCTCGCCACCCATTGGCAAGCACTCCCTTTGGACCAGCAGCTAAACATCAGCCACATGTTCAGCATCTCCTTTTTTAAACTCTTGTTCTTCCCTTCTCACTCCCTCGGTAGCCTCCCTGCCCACTGAGGAAAGGGGGAGGGGGGGGCAAAGCTCCAGATCTGCCATGCCCTCTATGCCCACACGCACCTACGCTGCCAGCATTTGTGGGCATGTTGTACTGATGGAGCATCTCATAGTCAGCATGGTGAGTGCTTTGAGGGGGGACTGGCAGATGGTGGTGTTTCCCATATATCTGCTGCCCCTTGTCCTCAACTTGGTTGTGGGTTTGGAAGGCTAAGGAGCTTGGTTGAATTGCAGTGTTAATGTAGACTTACTCGTGACACTAACTAAATAAACTCACACCACAGGCTCACGGAAGGACACACGGTGGGGAAGAGGCCAATCAGCCCATCACTCCTTTGCCAGCCCTGAGGTTAATTAATTAAGTCTCACAAGTAGGGGAGAGGATTTAGCACG
The DNA here is from genome assembly GCA_024679065.1 of Sphyrna mokarran. Lineage (NCBI taxonomy): Eukaryota > Metazoa > Chordata > Chondrichthyes > Carcharhiniformes > Carcharhinidae > Sphyrna > Sphyrna mokarran. The sequence continues at coordinate 12,013,536 of JAGIQG010000035.1, forward strand.
GCCAGTGCCCCCTAACCAGCACGTCTCTCGAACGGTAGGAGGAAACCAGAGGGAACCCACGCAGACACGGGTAGAATGTGCAGATTCCACACAGGAATCGAACCTGGGTCCCTGGCGCAGCAGTGCTAAGCACTGTGCAGGGGTTGGAGGAAAAATATTTTTACCCAGAGGGTGGTGACGGTCTGGAATGTGCTGGTTGGTATGGGCGGGTTGACTCACATTCTTTAAGAAGTACCTGGTGAGTACTTGGCAAACCGTAACATTCAAGGCTGTGGGCCAAGTGCTGGCAACTGTTTTAGGTGGGCAGGTCAAGGCCTTTTGTGCGTCAGTGCAGACTCGATGGGCCAAAGGGCCTCTTCTGCACTGCAAAGGGCCTCTTCTGTGATTCTGACCTCAGGGGACACAACAGACAGGCGGTGGATTTAACAGCTTCAGGATCCGCAGAAGTCCAATGTTCTCCTGCACAGCATGTCCAAGTCAACACGCTTCACAGCTCCCCTTGTCTGTCGATTTTTGATTTATTATTGTCACATGTATACAGTGAAAAGTAGTGTTTCTTGCGCGTTATACAGACAAAGCATACCATTCATAGAGAAGAAAAGGAGAGGGTGCAGAATGTAGTGTTGTTAACCCAACAATCAACAATGGTTTCATGGTCTCACCAACTTGTACAGGTGCACCATAGAAAGCATTCTTTCTGGTTGTATCACAGCTTGGTATGGGCTCCTGCTCTGTCCAAGACCACAAGAAACTACAAAAACATCATGAATGTAGCCCAATCCATCACACAAACCAACCTCCCATCCATTGACTCTGTCCACACTTCACTGTGCTTCAGAGGAGCAGCCAGCCCAATTAAGGACCCCACAAATCCTGGACATTCTCTCTTCCACCTTCTTCCATTGGAGAAAAAGATACCAAAGCCTGAGGTTGCGTACCAACCAACTCAAGAACAGCTTCTTCCCTGCTGCTGTCAGACTCTTGAACGGACCTACCTCGCACTAAGTTGATCTTTCTCTACACCCTAGCTGTGACTTTAACACTACATTCTGCACTCTCTTCTTTCCTTCTCCATGGACGGTATGCTTTGTCAGCATAGCGTGCAAGAAACAATACTTTTCACTGCATACTAAGACAATAATAAATCTAATCGATTCATGTTTTGGCCTCAATTACTTTCTGTGGTAGTGAATTCCAAACATTCACTGCTCTCTGGGTGAAGAAATTTATCCTTGCCTTTGTCCCTTGTACTCAAACTATGACCCTTAGTTCTGGGTTCCCCCATCACTGGGGACACTCTTTCTGAATCTACCCTACATTAGAGAACCAAATGGGGTTTTTCCCCCCTCTAATAATTGATTCATGATTGTCAGTGGGCCTTTAATTCCAGATTTTTATTGAATTCAAATTTCTATCTGCTTTGATGGGATTTGAACCCGGGTCCCCTGGGTCTCTGCATTACTAGCCCAGCGACAATGCCGCTGCACCACCACTGCCTAGCCCCCCACCACCCCACTCTATCTCTGTCTATATAGGCAGGTGAATTTCATTGCAAACAGCACACTCTCACTTCTGAGAACCGCAAGAAGTCAGTGCAGAAATTAAAATAAAAACAGCATGTTTTACAAAAATGTTCGACGTGTGTGTGACATTCTGAGAGGAATGTATATTGAAAACAGGAGAGATCCGGCCGGCAGGAGGAGAACGCAAGAACAATTTGCAGATAATTGCTCAAAGCCCCCTTGAAATTCTGCCACGGGAATCTTATCCAGAGAGATTAACTGCTTCAATCCCAGGCTTCAACCGAAGGGGTTCATTCAGGGGCATTCCCACTGATTCCGAGAATTTGGGATACTAGGAAAAGCCCCACCCTTGCACAGGAAAGGAGGCCTTGAATATTCCTCCGATTTTCATCCGACCAGCCCAGGGGAAATCAAATCTTCCCGTTGCTGCTTGTTTGGCTGAAGGGGTAAGAGTGTGGATGCAGTGACTCATTCCCCACATGGGCACTAGGCCAAACCTCCAGCAAACTGCCTTCTCGTCCACTTCTGTGCCTCTTCCCAGCCCAGCCCAGTTAGGCTGTGAATGCTCAGTGGCACTGGTAGGGTGGCACAGTGGTTAGCGCTGCTGCCTCACAGTGCTAGGGACCCAGGTTCGATTCCTGGCTTTGGGTCCGTGAGGATCTCTGCGTGGATTTCTCCGGTTTCCTCCATGCTGGTTAGGTGCAAAATTCTCCCTTGGTGTACTCGAACAGGAGTGTGGCGACTAGGGGATTTTTCACGTAACTTCACTGCAGCGTTAATGTAAGCCTACTTGTGGTGCCAATAAATAAATTTTAACTGGGTAAGTCCACCAGTTGTACAGGCAAACACCCATTGGGACCCCAATTTACAATGGGGTGCTTAATATTTCAAGAGTCTCCTTCAACCCTCTTTGTTCTATTTTCATACCTTTTCCAGGATCCTCTGCCACTGGAACATAGACTTTCCAACTCGCAGACTGCAATCAGTAAGGATAGCGAACAACACCTCGTCTACGATCATCCTCAACACTGGTGCCCCACAAGTCTGTCTCCTCAGCCCCTTACTATACTCCTTATGACTGTGTGGCTTTCAAGTCTGCTGATGCCACCATCGTAATGGGTCGGATCTCAAACAATGACGAGACAGAGTACAGGAATGGGATAGAGAATCTGGTGAACTGGCGCGGTGACAAAAATCACTCCCTCAATGTCGGTAAAACGAAGACACAAGCAACCTGATAGTTGGCCTGCTTTAGTGCTAAGAGTTTCCCCCACACACTTCCAAGTAGCCCTGAGCGCTCAGCCATGTTCACACTGCTGGGGTTAACAACATCCAGGAGGCCTGAACAAAGATTCTCATCAACTTCAGGGAGTGTAGTGGAGAACATGCCCCTGTCTACATCAACGGGGATGAAGTAGGAAGGATTGAGTGTTTCAGGTTTTTATGCATCCAGATCATCAACAACCTGATTTGGTTCCTGTAGTTAAAAAAGCCCACCAACACTGTAGTTAAAAAAGCCCACCAACATCTCTACAGTCTCAGAAGACCAAGGAAATTTGGCATGTCGGCTACAACTCTCACCAACTTTTACAGATGCACCATCGAAAGCATTCTTTCTGGTTGTATCACAGCTTGGTATGGGCTCCTGCTCTGCCCAAGATAGCAAGAAACTACAAAACATCGTGAATGTAGCCCCAATCCATCACACAAACCAGCCTCCCATCCATTGACTCTGTCTACACTTCCTCGGAAAAGCAGCCAGCATAATCAAGAACCGCACACACCCCAGACATTCTCTCTTCCAACTTCTTCCATTGGAAAAAGATACAAAAATCAGGTCACATACCAAGCAACTCAAGAACAGCTTCTTCCCTGCTGCTTTCAGACTTTTGAATGGACCTACCTCACACTAATTTGATCTTTCTCCCTACACCCAAGCTATGACTATAACACTACATTCTGCACTCTCTCCTTTTCTTCTCTATGAATGGTACGCTTTGTCTGTATAGCGCGCAAGGAACAATACTTTTCACTATGTCCTAATAGACATAACAATAATAAATCAAACCTTTGTACTCTATGAATGCTATGCCTAGTCTGTATAGTGTGCAAGACAGAATACTTTTCACTGTATCCCACTACATGTGACAATAATAAATCAAATCTATGCAATCTATGAACTGTATGCCTAGTCTGTATAGTGTGCGAGAAACAATACTTTTCACTATATACTAACACGTGACAATAATAAATCAAATCAGAGAAATTTCCTTGCTCTGAATGGATGGCACAGTAGCTAGCACTGCTGCTTCAGAGCTCCAGGCACCTGGGTTCAAATCCCAGCTTCAGTCACTGTCTGCGTGGAGCTTGCACATTCTCCTCGTAACTGCGTGGGTTTCCTCCCACAGTCGAAAGATGTGCTGGTTAGGTGGATTGGCTGTGCTAAAATTGCCTTTTTGTGTCCTGCTATGTGTAAGTTTGAGGGATTAGTGGGTAACATATGTGGGAGTAGGACCTGGGTGGGATTGTGGTCAGTGCAGACTCGATGGGCCAAATGGCCTCTCTCTGTACTGTGGGGTTCCTACGATGAAGGTTATAAAGTGAGCTGCCAATAACTTTTCTCCTCCTGTCTAAATCAGTAGGTGGGCAATCTGCGGGTCAAATAGGCCCATCTGGGGTCTCATTGCAACCTCCACGAGACATTATCTCGACAATTTTTCGTGCGCAAGGTTGCTATATTCCGCTGATTCCTGTCCGTGTAGTTATTTTCCTACGAGTGTGACTGAAGCGATTTGCATATAGAGTGAGGATGAGTGAAGTGAGGTGTGTGCTGATTGTTCACAACATTGACTGTGAGAGCAGTGCACTCCCTCTCTGTCCAAAGCGTCAACATTTCTTCTGATTTTAACCATTTGGAGTCGATTAGAGTTCTATTAATGTATAAATGACAAAGCATTTAAATTATAATTTAAAGCAAAGAATTATAAAATATTCAGTGTGCATTAAATGTATTTAATGTATTTAATCTCATTCAAGGGCTCATGATTAATGAACAAGCCCCATTTCAATCTTGTGGCTCGCTGAGATGAGGGAGGGCTACTCATGTTATCCATTTACTAGCCCAAGTTATCCATCGCTGGCCCAAAGAGATAGAGGGAGGAATTTTCCAGCCGCGCTGGTCCAAAAACCAGAAGTTTCACCCAACCTGTCTCCAGAGTTTCACATACTCCGCAACCGGCCCGATAAAACACCACTGGCGGGCAGGATGGGAGAATTCCAAGGTTGGGAGAATCATAGAATCCCTAAAGGGTAGAAAGAAGGTATTCGGACCATCGAGCCTTCACACACAAAACCAGGCCCTATTCCCATAACGTCATGTCTTTATTCTGCTAATCCCCCCGACACTAGGGTCAACTTAGCATGGCCAATCCATCGAACCTGCACATCTTTGGAGTATGGGAAAAAAACTGGATCACCCGGGGGAAACCCACGCAGGCACGGGGAGAATGTGCAAACTCCGCACTGACAATCACCCAAGGCCCAAGTATTTTTGACATTGCCAATAATCCTAATTTTGCCAAGAAGCAAGTTGTTACTTGGTTTGAAGGTGGAAGGAGATTGCTTCAGGTCAGTCCTTATTTAAAAAGAACACACACACACACTCACACACACACACACACTTTTATCTTTGGAGAATGGGCCTGAAGGAAGCGTGTCTCTGACATCCTGTCTCAATCGCGACTTCTTCCTGTTGAGTTCTGTAGCCTTTCACAGGCAGTCTCTGTTCGCTGCGGGCAAGGTTGGATGATATCCTGTGCTTTAGGGAAGGAAGGATTTCAGAGGTAGAAGTCACAAGTGATGGGCCAGCCAATCCTCAAGAAATCCTCAGGGCTGAACACAGTGGTTAGCATTGCTGCTCCACAGCGCCAGGGACCCGGGTTTGATTCCACGCTTGGGTTACTATCTATGCGGAGGCTGCACGTTCTCCCTGAGTCTGTGTGGGTTTCCTCTGGGTGCTCTAGTTTCCTCCCACAGTTCAAAGACGTGCAGGTTAGGTTGATTGGACATGTTAAATTGCCTCTTAGTGTGTGAAGATGTGTAGGTGGGATGGATTGGCCATGCTAAATTGTCCCTTAGTGTCCAAAGATGTGCAGGTTAGGTGGATTGGCCATGCTAAATTGTCCCTTAGTGTCCAAAGATGTGCAGGTTAGGTGGATTGGCCATGCTAAATTGTCCCTTAGTGTCCAAAGATGTGCAGGTTAGGTGGATTGGCCATCTATTTACCTTATTGATTTTTTGAAAAAGTGACAAAGAGTGGATGGGGGTAAGGCAGTTGATGTGGTATATATGGACTTTAGTAAGGCGTTCGATAAGGTGGCCCATGGAAGGCTTCTGCAGAAAATGCAGATGTATGGGATAGAGGGTGATTTAGCTAATTGGATTAGGAATTGGCTAGCAGATAGAAGACAGAAAGGGTGGTTGATGGGAGATATTCATCGTGGAGTTCGGTTACAAGTGGTGTACCTCAGGGGTCTGTTTTGGGGCCTCTGCTGTTTGTAATTTTTATAAATGATCTGGATGAGGGTATTGAAGGATGGATTAGTAAATTTGCGGATGACATCAAGTCGGTGGAGTGGTAGATAGTGAAGAGGGGTGTTATAGTTTGCAGAGAGACTTGGACAAGTTGCAGAGCTGGGCCGAGAGGTGGCAAATGGAGTTTAATGTGGAAAAGTGTGAGGTAATGCACTTTGGCAGGAATAATAAATGTGTAGAGTATACGGCTAATGGTAGGATTCTTAATAGTGTTGATGAACAGAGGGATCTTGGTGTATATGTGCATAGACCCCTAAAAGTAGGCAGCCAAATCGATAAGGTTGTTAAGAAGGCATACGGAGTCTTAGCTTTTATGGGTAGGGGGATTGAATTTCGGAGCCGCAACGTCATGTTGCAACTATACAAAACTCTAGTGCGGCTGCACTTGGAGTATTGTGTGCAGTTCTGGTCCCCACAGTATAAGAAAGATGTGGAGGCATTGGAGAGGGTACAGAGGAGGTTTACCAGGATGTTGCCTGGTATGGATGGCATGTCTTATGAGGAGAGGCTGAGGGATTTGAGGTTGTTTTCGTTAGAAAGGAGGCGGCTAAGAGGAGACCTTATCGAAACATATAAGATGATTAGAGGTTTAGATAGGGTGGACAGTGATAGCCTTTTTCCTAGGATGGAGAAAGCTAGCACGAGGGGACACAGCTTTAAATTAAGGGGTGATAGTTATAGGACCGATATCAGAGGTAGGTTCTTTACCCAGAGGGTGGTTAGGGAGTGGAATGCCCTGCCTGTGGCAGTTGTAGATGCGCCAAGTTTGGTGGCGTTTAAGAGGTTAGTTGATAAGTTTATGGAAGAGAAAGGAATGGTTTAGGTTAGAGGGTCATTGCTTTTTTTTTTCATAATTGGTCGGCGCAACATCGAAGGCCGAAGGGCCTGTTCTGCGCTGTAATGTTCGATGTTCTATGTTCTATCTATATTATCCCTTAGTATGCAAATATGTCAGGTTAGGTGGATTGGTCATGCTAAATTGCCCGTTGGTATCCAAAGATGTGCAGGTTGGGTGGATTGGCCATGCTAAATTGCCCCTTAGTGTCCAAAGATGTGCAGGTTGGGTGGATTGGCCATGCTAAATTGCCCCTTAGTGTCCAAAGGTGGGCAGTTTGGGTGGATTGCCCAGGGAAATGTGTGGGGTTGTGAGGCAGGGCAAAGGATCTGGGTGAGATAATCTGTCAGGGAGTCAGTGCAGACTCAATGGGCTGAATGGCCTCCTTCTGCCCTGCAGGGATTCTATGAATCTTCATTTCTTTTTCCTATCGAATTGTTCACAGGGCGTGCGAGCCAGTGGCAATGGCCAACATTTACAACCCTAGTTGGCCCTAGTTGATCCCAACTCAGTGGCTTTTGGAGTCATGGAAAGACCAGACCTGTGAAAGAAAGCAGATTTCTCTCCCAGAAAGGCGTGACTGAACCCGATTACAACCATCCGGTCTCTCTCCATCATTGTTAGTGTCTTTTCACTCCGAATTTATTTAATTGGACTCTCTGCCATGGTGGGATTTGAACATGTGTCGCTGTTTCATTAGGCTGGTCTGTAGTTACTAAATCTGGTAACATAACCATTAGACCACCAGAGTGCTACTTAATTAGTCAAACCATTGTAAACAATCACTCAACACCCTTATTTAAAGAAAGACTAAGTGACACCTACAATAATAATTGTCACGAACAGCAGAATTCGAGAGAGTATGATTTTATTTCACTCTGATACAACCCTCTGGTTTGGATTACGCTGAGGTTTAGAAACTAGAAGCAGGAGTAGGCCATTCAGCCCTTCAAGCCTGTCTTGCCATTCATTTTGATCATAGATGATTATTGAATTCAATACCCTGATCTTTCCTTGGCCCCCATATTCTTGATCCTTTTAGCCCCAAGAAATATATCTAATTTCTTCCTGAAATTACACAACGTTTTGGCCTCAACTACTTTCTGTGGGAGTGAATTCCACACATTCACCACCGTCTGGGTGAAGAAATTTCTCCTCACTTCAGTCCTAAAAGGTTTACCCGAAATCCTTAAACCATGACCCCATGGTTCAGGACTCCCCCCACCATTGGGAACATTCTTTCTCAATCTACCCTATCTAACCCTGTTAGAATTTTTGTAAGTTTCTGTGAGATCCCCTCTCACTCTTTTAAACTCCAGTGAAAATAATCTGAACCAATTTAGTCTCCAATCAGCCTGTTAAACTTTTGTTGTACTCCCTCTATAGCAAGGACATTCTTTGCTTTATCTGTCTGTAACGTGTGGCCTGGTGCTTGGAAATACGCTGCTTTCTGCAAATCTGCAACAGATCCATGTTCTCTTCATTTCCACTCATCAAATCATAGGGTCTCTGCAGTGCAGAAGGAGGCCATTCAGTCCCTCAAGTCGCCACTGGCTCTCCAAAAAGAACATCTTACCAAGGCCCTACCCGACACACATTGAGAGAAGGGACAATTTAACATGGCCAATCCACCTAACCTACAATTCTTGGGACACTAATGGACAATTTAGCATGACCAATCCCATGAATCTACATAATTTCAGACACTAAGGGACAATTTAGCATGTCCAATCCCCTGAACCTATACAATTTCGAACACTAAGGAGCAATTTAGCATGGCCAATCCACCTAACCTGCACCTCTTGGGACACTAAGGGGCAATTTAACATGGCCAATCCCTCCATCCTGTATGTCTTTGGATCCTAAGGGGCAATTTAGCATGGCCAATCCACCTAGCCTACAAGCCTTTGCACTATGGGAGGAAACTGAAGCACCCGGAGGAAACCCATGCAGACATGGGGAGAATGTGCAAACTCCACACAGACAGCGATCCAAGCTGGAAATTGAGCCCAGATCCCTGATGCTGTGAGGCAGCAGTGCTAACCACTGTGCCACGTGCGCAAGCCATGTAAAGCTTTCTCTCGCCTCAAGGCCTTTCCCCAGCCACCTTCCAATCTTCCCAAAAAAAGCAATCCATAGATCTGAGCCGGATTTTGCCTCAAGTGAGTTGGTTGCCCAAGGACAAGGTTAAATGTTAGCAGTTGGGGGGAGGTGCAGAGGGAGGTGGGTGATAGAGGATTGAGGATTGCTGTCTGGGTACAAAGTTACAGCTTTTTAAGTGCTGTTCCACACTCGCCCCCCCCCCCACCCTATCCATCTCACAATGCACCTCCCCTCCCCTGACAAAGTAGAAATGGTCAAGAGCTTTAGGTTTTTCGGTGTCCAGATCACTAACAATCTGTCCTGGCCTTCCCATGCTGACACTAAGCTCACCAATGCATCTACTTTCTCAGAAGACTAAGGAAATTTGGCATGTCCACTATGGCACTCACTAACTTTTACAGATGTACTATAGAAAGCATTCTTTCTGGTTGTATCACAGCTTGGTATGGGCTCCTGCTCTGCCCAAAACCACAAGGAACTACAAAAGGTCATGAATGTAGCCCAATCCATCAGGCAAACCAGCCTTCCATCCACTGACTCTGTCCACACTTCCCACTGTCTTGGAAAAGCAGCCAATATAATCAAGGACCCCCACACGTCCTGGACATTCTCTCTTCCACCTTCTTCAGTCAGGAGAAAGATACAAAAGTCACGTACCAACCAACTCAAGAACAGCTTCTTCCCTGCAGCTGTCAGACTTTTGAATGGACCCAACTTGCACTAAGTTGATCTTTCTCTACACCCTAGCTATGACTGTAACACTACATTCTGCACTCTCTCCTTTCCATCTCTATGAACAGTGTGCTTTGTCTGTATAGCAAACAATACTTTTCACTGTGTATGAATACATGTGACAATAATAAATCAAATCAAATTCTGTATTGCACAACAGTAAAAATTTAGACTTAGAACGGTGTCTTATCCACAGCGACCTGTGGGGAGTCGCACTCTGTGACCACTTGTCAAGATTCGTGGTGAATCTTGCTAATGATTCTATTAATCAGAGGGTTGGACAGGAGGTACAAATAACAAAATTTTGAACAAAGGTTGACTGAAGCATTTCCACACATTAATCCTTAAAAATCCCCTGGCAATATGGACATCCTTGAAAGCCAGGCCAAACTTAAACCCATAAAAAAAGGCTCACCGCAAAAATCTCTTTATGAGCTGCAAGGATATTAAATTCCACACGCGGTGTTCATTCCCAGGCACAGACCATTCAGCCCATCTCCTTTAACAACTCTCTTCACCTCACTCTAGCATCTTTCGTTTCTCCTTTGCCAAGCTTGTGTCCCAGCGCTATCCATTTCTCTAATTCCTCGTGGTAGTGAGTGCCTCCTTTTAACAGCATAGACAGAGTGGATACAGTGAGAAGTCTCACAACACCAGGTTAAAGTCCAATTTGGTTTATTTGGCAGCACGAGCTTTTGGATCACCACTTCTTCATCAGGTGGGTGAAGAGTTATATGTGAAGAGCATATATAAACACAGATTCAAATACAAAGTAATAGTTGGAATGCAAATCTATGTGAGTTTGTGTCTATATATGCCCTGTTTGTGAACCCAACTCTTCACTCACCTGATGAAGGAGCGGGGCTCCAAAAGCTGGTCCTACTAAATAAACCTGTTGGGCTTTAGCCTGGTGTTGTGAGACTATTCACTGTGCCCACCCCAGTCCAACGCTGATATCTCCACAACAGGGTGGATAGTCAGAGGCTAGCCTTCCCCATTATGGAAGTATTAATTACAGGGGGGGTTCAAGGCAAGACGGGAAAGCTTAAGCTTATTTATTAGTGTCACAAGTAGGCTTACATTAACACTGCAATGAATTAACTGTAAAAATGCTCTAGTTGCCACACTCCTGGGCCTGTTCGGACATAAAAGCTAGGAGCAGGAGCCGGCCATCTGGCCCCTCGAGCCTGCTTCGCCATTCAATAAGATCATGGCTCATTTTCTCATGGACTCAGCTCCAATTACCCTCCCGCACACCATAACTCTTAATTCCTTTATTGTTCAAAAATGTACCTATCCTTACCGTAAAAAACATTCAATGAGGTAGCCTCACTGCTTCACTGGATAGGGAATTCCACAGATTCACAACCTTTTGTGTGAAGAAGTTCCTCCTCAACTGAGTCCTAAATCTGTTTCCCCTTATCTTGAGGCCATGCCCCATAGTGGTAGTTTCACCCGCCAGTGGAAACAAAACTCTCTAATTTTATTTATTCCCTTCATGATCTTACATATTTCTATAAGATTCCCCCCTCATTCTTCTATCTTCCAATGAGTAAAGTCCCAGTCTACTCAGTCTCTCCTCTTAAGCCAACCCTCTCGACTCCAGAATCAACCTAGTCTGATGGAGAATTTAGCATGGCCAACGCAATTAATATCTTTCAGACTGTGGGAGGAAACCGGATCACCCGGAGGAAACCCATGCAGCCACAGGAAGAGCGCGTAGACACCACACAGATAGTGATCCAAGCCAGGAATTGAACCTGGTTCCTTGGCGTTCTGAAGCAACAGTGTTAAGCACGGTGCCACCATGCTGCCCTGCTTGAAACACACTGCCAGAGGAGGTTGTGGAAGCATGCACTTTAGCAACATTTAGGAGATATCAGGATTGCTACATGAGTAGCCGGAGGGGGGGGGGGGGGGGGGGGGGGGGGTGAGTGGCGGAAATAGATACGGACCCAGTAAGGGAGGGGTTTTTTTTAAGTTTAGTTAAGGCATCGTGATCAGTACAGGCTTGGAGGACCTGTTCCTGGGCTGTACTTTTCTTTGTACTTTGTTCTTTATTGCTCCTTCCATCCCTCCTTCCCAAGACTGCCGTTCTCAAGAAATAATGCCAACAATCTGGTCTTCCTTTTCACTCAGCTGGATCGAGGGTACAATGAGAAGGAAAAGAGAATTTCTCCCGCTCACACAATGTATGTCCCATTCGGAATTGTAGATTGATAGCTTGATTTCATTGTCAGTAAAATGAAGTCATCGACTTCAGGAAGCATAGTGGAGAACGTGTCCCTGTCTACATCAACGGTGCTGTGAAGTGGTTGAGAGCTTCAAGTTTCTAGATGTCCAGAACACCAATAAACTGTTCTGGTCCCTCCACACCCACTGCTGTAGGTAAGAAAGCCCACAGATGCCTCTACTTTCTCAGAAGACTAAGAAAATTTGGCATCTCTGCTACATACCTCACCAATTTTTAAAGATGCTCCATGGAATGCATTCTTTCCAGATATATCACAGCTCCTGCCTTGACCAAATTGGCAAAAAAACTATAAATAGTTTGTGAACAAAGCCCAGTCCATCACGCAAACCAGCCTCCCATCCATTGACTCTGTCTACACTTCCTGCTGCCTCAGGAAAGCAGCTAGCATAATCATAGAATCCTACAAAGCAGAAGGAGGCCATTCGGCCCATCATGTCTGCACTGACCACAATCCCACCCAGGCCGAAAACCCAAATCCCCATGCACTTACTCTAGCTAGTCCACCGACACTAAGGAGCAATTTGGCACCGCCATTCCATCTAACCCAAAAATTGGACATAATCAAAGACCTCCATGCACCCCGGATATTCTCTCTTCCAACATCTTCCTTTGTGAGGAAGAAACAGAAGTGTGAGATCACGTATCAATGTACTCAAGAACAGCTTCTTCCCTGCTGCCATCAGACTTCTGAATGGACCTACCTTACATTAAGTTGATCTTTCTCTACACCCTAGCTATGATTGTCACACTACATTCTGCACTCCTTTCCTTCTCCTCTACGTGTTCTATGAACGGTATGCTTTGTCTGTGTAGCATGCAAGAGACAATACTTTTCACCGTATACTAATACATGTGACAATAATAAATCAAATCAAATCAGTTGGGGTGAGAGACACTTTCTTGAATGCTGCAGTCCATATAGGATGGGCAAATTCTCTTCAATTTACCTCATAGATTCTCCATCCAATTTACCTCATAGATTTTTCCCTCCAATTTACCTCTTATATTCTCCCTCCAATTTACCTCATAGATTCTCCTTCCAATTTACCTCATAGATTCTCTTCAATTGCCTAGCCCTTCTTACATGGGGTGGATGGGTGAGGGGGTGTTGGGGAAACATGGTGTAGGGGACTGTGTTAAAGCCTTCCCCAATCCCAGAATCTAATGCAACAACATCTTCCGAAAGTCGTGTCCCTTGTTAAGATGGGACACTGTGGAGCCTTGCCTATGTTGTGCCAATTAACACCTTTCAAACGGAACTGTTTGAACATGGTGTCAAGAATTAGCGTAGAGAGAGAGAGGAATAATTATCCTACACAGCCGCGATCTTCAACAAATGCTATCAATGAAAATATTGGAAGTTTTTTGCCCACGTTGTGTGGCGGTCGGAATTTCTGATAGTGTGTTGACCATCGCATTTTGTTGCGCGTCAGTTGTTTACTTCCCCCAGTCTCCACTCCAGTGTCCACTCCAATATGGTTGAGGCCTGGGGTGGATGCAGTAATGGCCATTCAACTTGTGTGTCCTTCAATTTGTTTCCATTAGTGGGAGAGGCTAGGATCCAAGGGCCTCAGAGTAAAGGGGAGCGACCCTTCAGAACCGAGATGAGGAGGGATTTTTTTAGCCAGAGGGTGGTGAATGTGTGGAATTCATTGCCACAGAAGGTTGTGGAGGTCGTGTCATTGAGTGTATTTAAGATTGGGATAGATAGGTTCTTGATTGGAAAAGGGATCAAAGATTAAGGGAAAATGTGGGACAACGGCGTTAAGAAACTTATCAACCATGATTGAATGGCAGGTAGATCAGATTCAATGGGCCAAACGGCCTTATTCTGATCCTACGCCATATGACCTGATAATCCATTAGTGCCTAGGGCAGCACGGTGACACAGTGGTTAGCACTGCTGCCTCACAACATCAAGAACCCGGGTTCAATTCCAGCCTTGGGTGAGTGCAGAGTTTGCACGCTGTCCCCGTGTCTGTGTGGCTTTCTACCAGGTCTCCAGTTTACTCCCACACTCCAAAGATGGATTAGGTGGATTGATCATGTTAAATTGTCCCTTATTATCCAAAGATGTCTAGAGTTTAGGGGATTGGCCATGCTGAATTGCCCCTTAGTATCAAAGATGTGCAGGTTAGGTGGATTGGCCATGCTAAGTTGTCCCTTAGTGTCCAAACATGTGCGGGTTAGGTGGATTGGCCATGCTAAATTGCCCCTTAGTATCAAAGATGTGCAGGTTAGGTGGATTGGCCATGCTAAATTGTTCCTTAGTGTCCAAACATGTGCAGGTTAGGTGGATTGGCCAAGCTAAATTGTCCCTTAGTGTCCAAACATATGCAGGTTAGGCAGATTGGCCATGCTAAATTGCTCCTCAGTGTCCAAAGATGTGCAGGTTAGGTGGATTGGTCATACTAAATTGCCCCTTAGTGTCCAAAGATGTGTAGAGTTTAGAGGGATTAGTGGGGTAAATACATGGGATTTTGGGGTTAGGATTGGTGATCCTAGGTGAGATGGTCTATCGGAGAGAGTCAGTGCAGACTTGATGGGCTGAATGGCCTCCTTTGGCACCGTAAGAATTCTATGCTCTTTGTCTCCAAACCACGATGCCACCAAATCCCTTTTCCAGTTGTTTCACTCCAGGAGTTGGGGGAGGTACTTGCAGTTCATTTCACAGTGATTTGGGAGTAAGTTGCCTCCACTCCTCCTCGTTCTTCCTCCTTCTCCACCTCAACCATACCTCACCCTCCATCCAACCGACTGCTGCCCTACGCCTTAGGGATATGGTAAATGTTGAGGGCTACATGCTTTGATTTGCGCAGAGCAGGAGCAAGAACATTTGAGCAGCAAGCCACAACGGCCTGGGAACACAGCCTGATGTCCACCCAGATCGAGTCCAGAGATATCCGATCTTATCTGCGGCTATTGAAAATAGGGCGATTTATGTCAGTGCTTTCTTGAACTTGTTCAAAGGACCATATCCCTTGATCCCTGCGTAATCCATTGACACAATTTATGTCTTTCTAAGCTATTGTTCGCTCGTACACAATTTACCTCCTAATTACGCATCCGGGTTGGGTCACGGAGCAGATAGAGTGCAGAGAGTTGATGAACCTTTGAGATTGTGTGAAGAAACTCCAAAGGACCACAGATCGCTAAATTGAACTGTTGAGTGCTTCCCATTTTTTTTCCTCCTTCGTTTCTCTTATTTGATTTGGTAATTACGTTATCATAATTAAACATACGGGCAACTGCGCACTCACGGCCTAGTCGTGCGAGTGAAGGCCTGACCTCGGAGTCAATTTGAAGGCCTCCCACCACCCGCCCCAACTCTGCAGGGCATGCAGATTAAATTCCATTCGATTTATTATTGTCACATGTATTGGGATACACCGGAAAGTATTGTTTCTTGCGCGCTACACAGACAAAGCATACCATTCATAGAGTACACAGGGGAGAAGGAAAGGAGAATGTATTGTAACAGCCCTTGATTTGATTTATTATTGTCACATGTATTGGGATTCGGCGAAAGGTATTACTTCTTGCGACTAAACTGACAAAAACTTACTGTTCGTAGGTCGGGATTTTACCATCCCGCCCGCCGTGGGAATCTGAGCGGACGGAGGGAACGAATCATGGAAATGTCCTCAGGCAGGATTTTACGGTTTCAGGACAAGCAAGGCTGTAAAATTCGGCCCACAGAGTACACAGGGGAGAAGGTAAGGAGAGTGTGCAGAATGTAGTGTTACTGTCATAGCTAAGGGTGTAGAGAAAGATCAACTTAATGTGAGGTAGGACCATTCAAAAGTTTGACAGCAGCAGGGAAGAAGCTGTTCTTGAGTCGGTTGGTACGTGACCTCAGACTTTTGTACCTTTTTCCCAACAGAAGAAGGTGGAAGAGAGAATGTCCGGGGTGTTTGGGGTCCTTAATTATGCTGGCTGCTTTTCCAAGACAGCAAGAAGTGTAGACAAGTCAATGGATGGGAGGCTGGTTTGATGGACTGGGCTACATTCACAATCCTTTGCAGTTCCTTGCGGTCTTGGGCAGAGCAGGAGCCCATACCAAGCTATGATACAACCAGAAAGAGTGCTTTCTATGGTGCAACTGTAAAAGTTAGTGAGAGCCTGCCCAGTTGAGAGTCTAGGATCAGCATCCAGGTGGGCCCCACCCATGCGTTCTCTCTTCCCATGAATAAAAACCCAGCCACTTTAAGACTCTCTTGCCAAGTGCTTCTACTGGCAAGACTCTCAATGGTGACCTCACTGAGTAGTGAGCTGCAGGAGGCTCCAAACCCACTGGGACACCAGTGAGAGACAAAGATCAAATTAAACATGGCCGCAATATGCTTCCAAGGACACATTTGTGCAGTGCGAAGGAAAGGGAGCCTCAAGATTAAGTGATATTTTCTCCAGGTTCCTCGTCCCCTTCAAGTAGGCATTGCTGTGAACAATGAGGCTGGACTAACTCTCTTCATTATCATTCCAATTAGCACAGGTATTTGACAGGAAAGCAAATGTTCATTTAACCTGGGGTGACTTGACCCCTGAGATCTCAACCCAGCACTGTGAACTATGACCCATGTTGTCTGAGGTTTGATAACTGCACCAAGAGAAGGTTTCTATATAACCTCAATGTGTCAGACAGAAGTGGTTACAACCCGATGTAGGCACTTAATTCTCTTGTAAACATTCCCTGACCATCATGTGACACAGTGGCACAGTGATTAGCGCTGCTGCCTCACAGCGTTCAGGGACCCAAATTCGATTCCAGCTCGGGTGACTGCCTGTGTGGAGTTTGCACGTTCTTCCAATGTCTGCAAGGGTTTCTTCTGGGTGCTCCTGTTTCCCCCCTCCGCATTCCAAAGGTGTGCGAGTTTGGTGATGCTAAATTGCCCCTTTATGTCCCAGGCCATGCTAAATTGTCCCTTAGCATCCAAAGATAGAACATAGAACATAGAACATAGAACAATACAGCACAGAACAGGCCCTTCGGCCTTCGATGTTGTGCCGACCAAAATAAAAAGCAATGCCCCTCCAAACTAAACCATTCCCTTCTCTTCCATATACTTATCAATTAACCTCTTAAACGCCACCAAACTTGGCGCATCTACAACAGCTGCAGACAGGGCATTCCACTCCCTAATCACTCTTTGAGTAAAGAACCTACCTCTGATATCCGTCCTAGATGTGTAGGTTCGGTGGATTGGCCATGCTAAATAGCTCCTGAGAATCCAAAGATGTGTAAACTTGGATGGATTGGCCAAGCTAAATGGCCCCTTGATGTCCAAAGATGTATAAATTAGCTGATTGGCCTTGCTAAACTGCCTCTTGGTGTCTAAAGATGTGTACTTAAGATGGACTGGCCATGCTAAGTTGCCCTTAATGTTTCAAGAAATGCAGGTTAGATGGATTGGCCATGCTAAATTGCCCTGTGTGTCTAAAGATGTGCAGGTTAGGTGGATTGGCCATGCTAAATTGCCCTGTGTGTCTAAAGATGTGCAGGTTAGGTGGATTGGCCATGCTAATTTCCTCTTAGTGTCCCAGGATGTACAGGTTAGGAGCATTGGCTATGCTAAGTGTGTGGGTCTATGGGAAAGGAGGTGCTGGGTAAGATACCCTATGTGAGAGTCAGTACAGAATGGATGGACTGAACAGCCTCTTGTGCACTGTAGGGATTCAATTGAATTCAATGAATCCACGACCTGTCCTGTTTGAGTTCAGAGGGGATGTTACCCTGGTACGACTGACTCCCCACTCACCCGACAAAGGGGCAGAGCCCCAAAAGCTAGTGGCGTTTGCTACCAAATAAACCTGTTGGATTTTAACCTGGTGTTGTGAGACTTCTCACTGTGTTTACCCCAGTCAGCATCTCCACATCACAGCTCCCAATCCTACAGGATGGGCCTGAGCCCACTAAGGGTTAAAGATTCCGACTGGAAATATTATTTTTTTAAAAAAATGTCCCAGAAGGTTGGGCAAATCCACACTCTTGCTGAAGACTGGAATTTTCTGGGATAAAGTGACGGTACAATGAGTTGAGGAGATGAGAGTTTGGTGTAAGTGAACATTGTTCACGACCTTAATTAAAACAAGACATCACTCCGAAACTCTGCCCCACTAATGGCCAAACTGATCTCAGCTACTTCCCACTGAACGCTCTATCGCAACATATCATCAGCATTATGGCACTAACAGCGGTTACGCAAAAATAAATTGAATAAAAAACAGCCTGCAGAGATTTGGCAGAGCAGCTGGTCACCTGACTTCCCGCTCCAGCCGACAGCTCCACTAAATCAACCAACCACGTCACCAATTTAACTCCTTCGGGCCTTCATCCTGCGCTCGGATGCTGAAGCTGAGAGCCCAGAAGGAGGCCCTTTGGCCCATCGAGCCTGCACCAGTTCCACAAGCACAGCAAGCAGCCTCCCGACACCGGGTCAAAGTCCCACAGGTTTTAATTTGGTCGCACGAGCTTTCGGAGTGCTGCCCCTTCATCGGGTGAGTGGGAGTTCTGGTCACAAACAGGGCACGTAAAAAAAACACAAACTCAACCGACAAAATAAATGCTGGGAAACAAGTCTTTACAGGTAATCAATTCTCAAAGGTAGTCAAGTCTTAAATCAAGGCTTGATTACCTGTAAAGACTCGCATTCCAACCATTATTTTGTAAATTGAGTTTGTGTCTTTATACGCCCTGTTTGTGAACGGAATTCCCACTCACCCAATGAAGGAGCAACACTCCGAAAGCTGGTGGTTTGTGCTACCAAATAAACCTGTTGGACTTTAACCTAGTGTTGTGAGACTTCCCTAAATTGTCTCAAATTTGGGTCTAATGCATAGATCTATAAACATAGACAGGGATCATAGGTAGAAGTGGGAACATCAAGGTGGCAGCACGGGCTTGTCGGGCCGAAAGGCCTGTTTCCCGTGCTGTTTTGTTCTTTGTTCTTTTGTTCTTTATTCTTCTGTGCTTACCCCAGTCCAACACCGGCATCTCCACATCACAGCTCCAAAAGATCATAAGACATAGGAGCAGAATTAGGCCACTCGGCCCATCGAGTTTGCTCCGCCATTCAATCATATTTCTCTCATCCCCATTCTCCTGCCTCTTCCTCGTAACCCTCTTATTAATCGAGAACCTATCTACCTCTTTGAAAGAGCTCGCTAATTCACCCCACTCCCCCTGCAAATGCTTCCTCTTCAACCATTTTTCCACTTCTCTTTTAGACAGACAATGGCCTAGTGATATTATCGCTAGATTATCAATCCAGAGACTGAGCTAAAGTTCTGTGAGACCTGGGTTCGAATCTCATCATGGCAGATGGTGGAATTTGAATTTCATAAAAGAAAATCAAATCTGGAATTAAGAATCTACTGGTGACCATGGAACTATAGTTGATTGTCGGAAAAAACCCATCTAGTTCACTAATGTATCTTTAGGGAAGGAAATCTGCTGTCCTTACCCCGTCTGGCCCACATATGACTCCAGAGCCACAGCAATGTGGTTGACTCTCAACTATCCTCCAGCTGGGGGCAGGATGGTGGCACAGTGGTTAGCACTGCTGCCTCACAGCGCCAGAGACCCAGGTTCAACCCCCAGCTTGGTACACTGTCTGTGAGGGGTTCTCCCAGTATCTGTGTGGGTTTCCTCCAAGTGCTCCGGTTTCCTCCCACAGTCCAAAAGAGGAGTGGGTTAGGTGGATTGGCCATGATCAATTGTCCCTGTGTGGGGGGGAGGACTAGCTAGGGTAAATGCACGGAGTTGTGGGAATGGGCAAGAGTGTGGTCAGTGCACACTCAATGGGCCAAATGGCCTCCTTCTGCATTGTGGGGATTCTATGAAAGGCAACTAGGGATGGGCAATAAATGTTGGCCAGCCAACGACACCCATGTCCCATGAATAAACAAAAAACCGTTTACGAGGCTAATTCCTGGGATGACACTTCTGTCATGTGAGACTAAGTCGGTTAGAATTGCATTCACTGAAGGTTGGAAGAGCGAGAGGGGATCTCACAGAAACTGATAAAATTCTAACAGGATTGGACAGGGTAGCTTCAGAAAGAATGTTTCAGGTGGTGGGGGGAATCCAGAACTAGGGGGATATAGTTTGAGGATAAGGAGTAAAGCTCTTAGGGTTTAAGAAAAATTTCTTCACCCAGAGAGTGGTGAATGTATGGAATTCACTCCCACAGAAAGTAGTTGGGGCCAAAACATTGTGTGATTTCAAGAAGAAATTAGATGTAGCTCTTGGGGCTAAAGGGATCGAGGAATATGGGGGGAAGGAGAGATCAGAATATTGAATTTGATGATCAAAATGAACGGTGGAGCAGGCTCGAGGGGCCAAATGGCCTCTTCCTGCTTCTAGTTTCTCTGCTTCTATTTTTACTTTTTGCCAGTTTGTACACAGCAGCATTCTTAGCTCCTGGAGAGTTGTGACGTGAGCAGGTCTATCAACGTGCTGGAGGTACTGTGAAGCCTAGACTTACAGATGCAGACAGAGCAGTTTCGTGGAAGTGATCCTGGTTTCAATCTCTCAGAAATGTTAAAAAAAACAATTGCCCCTCATAATCCGGCACCCTCAACCCTCAGAGTTAGGAATAAGCATTGCGATGTATCATAACACTTCACAAGGTACCAATTCGAGCTCAGTGAGGTCACCCTCTCCTCTGCGACACTGCATTCCGCACCGTCTCCTCTCCTTCTCCCTATGTACTCTATGAATGGTATGCTTTGTCTGTATAGCGCGCAAGAACCAATACTTTTCACTGTGTTTTAACACACGTGACAATAATAAATCAAATCAAAGATTGTTACACTACATTCTGCATCCTCTCCTTTCCTTCTCCCCTATGTACTCTATGAATGGTATACTTTGTCAATGTAGTGCGCAAGAATCAGTACTTCCACTATATCCCAATACAATAATAAATCAAAGCAAGTCAAAGCCAGAAATCATTCAAGTCCTATTCGAGACACATCTGCTCAAAATATTGTTTAAAAATGATTTCATTAACGATGAAATGCCCTGTTTTTCTCCACCAAAACAGTATGCAGTGACATGGTACAGTACCGTACGACACATAATTCGTGGTGCATTTCGGTGTGATATAGAATGGTATAGTATTGTTTGGTATGATATGGTATGGTACGGTATTCATTATTGATGAATTGAAATGTAAGAGTGAAGTAATCTTAATGCAGTTACATAGAATCTCAATGAGAGGAGATAGTTTGATTTGATTTATTATTGTCACATGACCTAGCACACAATGAAAAGCATTGTTTCTTATGTGTTATACCGTTCACGGGGAAGGAAAGAAGAGTGCAGAATGTAGTGTTATAATCATAGCTAGGGTATAGAGGAAGATCAAGTTAATGTAAGGTAAGTCCATTCAAAAGTCTAACAGCAGCAGGGAGGAAGCTGTTCTTGAGTTGGTTGCTGAGTCTTTTGCATTTTTTTTCCCATCAAAAGAAGGTGGAAGAGAGAATGCCTGGGGTGCGCGGGGTCCTTAATTATGTTGGCTGCTTTGCCAAGGCAGCAGGATGTGTAGACAGAGTTAATGGATGGGAGGCTGGTGGACTGGGATTCATTAATGACTCTTGAAGGTTCTTGTGTCTTAGACAGGGCAGGAGTTGTACCAAGCTGTGATACATCCTGAAAGGATGCTTTCTATGATGCATCTGTAAAAGTTAGTGAGAGTTGTAGCCGATATGCCAAATTTCCTTAGTCTCCTAAGAAAGTAGAGGCATTGGTGGGCTTTCTTAACTATAGTGACGGCACAGGGACCAGGACAAGTTGTTAGAGATCTAGACATCTAAAAACTTGACGCTCTTGACCCTTTCTACTTTGCCACCATTGATGTAGACAGGAGCATGTTCTCCTTGAAGCCAATGATTAGGAAACTGGAGCACCCACAGGAAAGCCTCGCAGACATAGGGGGAGATTGTGCATACTCCACATATTCAGTGACACAAGCTGGGAACTGAACTCAGGTCCCTGGCGCTAGGAGGCAGCAGTGCTAACCCACCGTGCCACCATGTCGTTCCACGCTATAATCGCGCAGGATGTGAAGCTTGACGCCCGCACAAACTAAGAGCGGAATCTGATTAGCTGCTGGAGTGATCCAGCCTATATCTGGTCCCACCATAGTGCCAGCCATCATCTCATTCCCACACTTTTCCCCTCGCTCTCCCGACACAGTGCGGGAATTAAAGGGAACGGCAATCCCTTCCGTCCCCTCCCAACTGAAATGTTGGCAAACCCAATGAATTTTTCTTTATTGCACGTTTCTTAAAACAAGCGAGACCTTAATTCCCGCCAGCGTATAATTCAATCCATCGTTCTTGCGGGAAGAGTGCGCGCTCCATATGGTTTACTAAGGTCAAGAAGCATTTAAGGCAAAATACACAATCTTTCATGTATTTACAATCAGAGGAAGGTTTGGGCAGTTTACAAAGGTTACAGAGTAAATATTTATACTGCCTCTGGGTGGAAATACAATTAACACATCAGCACTTGCTGGTGATTTTGCAATTGGCTGCAGTGTAAGACTTGTACGCCCTTCTTGCCAACTTCTTTCCCTCCCCCACCCTCACCCTCCCCTCCCTCGAGTCTAAAATCGCCAGAAGATTCGTCCGTCTCGCCCTCACAATTCCCAAACACTTACACTTCTCACGTTGCCTAGACAGATAGGGAAGAGGGACACTTCGGACCGCACGGTGGCACAGTGGTTAGCATTGCCGCCTCACGGTACCATCGTGCCCCGTTCAATTCCAGACTCGGGTCGCTGTCTGTGTGGAATCTGCACGTTCGCCCTGTATCTGCGTGGGTTTCCTCCAGTTTGCTTCCACAGTCCAAAGATGTGCCAGGGTTAGGTCAATTAGCCATGCTAAATTGGCCCCAGTGTGAAATTTGAGTTGATTTGTTATTGTCACATGTATTACTATACAATGAAAAGTGCTGCTTCTTTTGCACTATTCAGACAATGCATACCATTCATAGAGAAGGGAAGGAGAGGGTACAGTATACAGTCATAGCTAGGATGTGGGGAAAAATCAACTTAATGTAAGATAGGTCCATTCAAAAGTCTGACGGCAGCAGGGAAGAAGCTGTTCTTGAGTCGGTTGGTGCATAACCTCAGACTTTTGCATCTTTTTCCTGACAGAAGGTGGAAGAGAGAATGTCCAAGGTGAGTGGGGTCCTGGATTATGCTGGCTGCTTTGCTGAGGTGGTGGGAAGTGTAGACAGAGTCAATGGATGGGAGGTTGGTTTGCGTGATAGATTAGCAGAATTACTGGAATAGGGCTTGGGTGGAATTGTGCTCGGTACAGATTCAATGGGCCGAATGTCCTCCTTCTGCACTGTAGGGATTCTAACAATGGCATCAGCCCCTCTACAACCTCCTTCAGCCCCACACAACCCTGAGGGATTCCTGTGAGGGGATACTTTCCAGAGTTGGATGACACAATGTAATTGGGAGGCCATGCTCGTCATCTTAACAGAATAATTGGCGGATCGAAAAGACTGCAGTTAATCAGGGTCACACAATCCTTCTGCTACCAAATAAACCTGTTGGACTTTGACCTGGTATTGGGAGTCCATTCCAGTCCAACGCCGGCATCTCCATATCAATCGTAATGCTAGTATTGTAGGGGTAGCAGAAACTTGAGACTTCCCCTTCTCTCTGCTTCCCTCATCTACAGCTGCTTGGGGCTAGTTAGAGACTCCAGTGAGATTGAGCCTCAATGGTCTTTTGTTTCCATAAAGTAGCCTCTGTAGGTGACCAAATTGCGAAAGAAAACAAGAGGTTTCCAACAGTATTCTTTTCTAGAAATGTAGAAACATAGAGGGTAGGAGTAGAGGGAGGCCATTCAGCCCATTGAGCCTGCTCTGCCATTCATCACCATCATGGCTGGCCATCCAACTCAATAGCCTACTTTCTCCCCATAATTTTTGATCCCCAAGTGCTACATCCAACCGCCTCTTGAAGACATCCAATGTTTTGGCATCAACCCCTTCCTGTGGGAATGAATTCCACAGGCTCACCACTCTTTGGGTGAAGAAATGTCTCCTCACATCTGTCCTAAATGGTCTACCCTGAATCCTCAGACTGTGGCCTCTGGTTCTGGACTCCCCCCACCATCGGGAACATCCTCCCTTATTCACCTGTCTGGTCCTGTTAGAATTTTCTAAATGATCCCCCTCCTTATTTGTCTGAACTCCAGCGAAAAACAATTCTAACCTAGCCAATCTCTCCTCATACATCAGTCCCACTATCCCTGGAAATGAGTATTTTTTTTAAGTTTCGTAAAGCTAGGGGATCACCAGAGCGCAGGATTCCCCCACCCACCCTCGGGTGACATTTCTTGCCTGTGCACCTTCTGGATTCAAGGGTGCCGAGGCAAAACGAGACTCTTGATGCTGTCACCCTTACTCAACCTCCTCGGATACAAGGAGGCCCAGGGGACTGAACAGAGTGATTGCACAATAACAGGGGACTTAGTGACATTCGAGAGATTTCCCAGTTGTACCGACTTCATAATATCAAAGAAGACTTTGCGATTGTTAATAATACATTAATTGAGCGTGTAATTGTGTTCAGATGGTGGGTAATGGCTGGGGACTATCTTAAATAAAAGCAGACTGAAACTGTGGCTGTTAGGTTAGGAGGCACGTGCTTGCACTGTCTAACCCTGTAAATAAATGCTCATTAAAAAAAAAATTGCATAAAGATTGACTCCAGTTCCCTGTCCTTCAACACTTGGTCCTCTGGAATAGAATCCCCATTGAAAGGGACTCTAAAACTCCCACTGGACTCAGTGTAATTATGGGCAGCACAGTGGCACAGTGGTTAGCACTGCTGCCTCTCAGCGCCAGGGTCTTGGGTTCGATTCCCGGCTTAGGTCACTGTCTGCGCTGGGTCTCCGCATTCTCCCTGTGTTTGCGTGGGTTTCCTCTGGGTGCTCCGATTTCCGCCCATAGTCCAAAGGTTTGGTGGATTGCTAAATTTCCTCTTAGTGTCCAAAGATGTGCAAATTAGGTGGTTTGGCCATGCTAACTTGCCCCTTAGTGTCTAAAGATGTGCAAATTAGGTGGACTGGCCATGCTAAATTGCCCCTTAGTGTCCAAACATGTGCAAATTAGGTGGATTGGCTATGCTAAATTGGCCCTTAGGGTCCAAAGAAATGCAGGTGAGGTGGATTGGCCATGCTAAATTTCCCCCTAGTATCCAAAGATGTGCAAATTAGGTGGACTGGCCATGCTAAATTGCCCCTTAGTGTCTAAAGATGTGCAAATTATAGGTGGATTGGCCATGCTTAATTGCCCCTTAGTGTCCAAACATGTGCAAAGGGGCAATTTGACACAGCCAGTCCACCTAATTTGCACATGTTTGGACACTAAGGGGCAATTTAGCATGGCCAATCCACCTAATTTGCACATGTTTGGACACTAAGGGGCAATTAAGCATGGCCAATCCACCTATAATTTGCACATCTTTAGACACTAAGGGGCAATTTAGCATTTTGTGTCAGGAGGATTAATGGGGGTAAACACACGGGATTAGGACCTGTGTGGGAGTGTTGTCAGTGCAGGAATGATGGAGTGAATGGCCTCCTTTGACGGGGCAGGTGGGGAGGGGGTGCTCTTTTTTTTATGATATATAAATGTCCCTCTCTCTCAGCAACCTGAAGCCCAAGAAAAAGAAGCAAGCGGATCGTCGACAACAAGCCTCGCTCAATGCCTGGAGAAGCTTAAAACAGGCTCCCCGTGCACAGAACTCCTGATGTTTAACATACTGTAATCTTTGTTAAGACTGCACACATAAACACAAGGCAGAATTTTTATTTTCAAATCGTTATCTTAGCTCAGGGCAACACGTGTCTATCAGGCACAAGAGGCTTTAATTATGTCCGGATGCGCAAAATAAAGCCAAGAAACACATGCATAAAAAATAAAGAGGATTCATTGAGAAGGATTTCTTTTGTGGTGGAGTGTTGGGGGAGTTGGGGGGGGGGGAGGTGGATAGTGGGAAGCAGTGAAGGCCCATTCCAGGCTTCAAGGGGATGTATTCCACTCTGCAGCAAAATTATAAATACACTAAGCAAAGGTACACTTTCAAATCTCAAATACGGGCAAAAGATTTATGGCAGTAAATGTCATTCAGGTCATTGCATTTGTGCCTCTTTTTTTCATTCACAGGATGTGGGTGTCCAGCATTTGCTGCCCCTCCCTCTCTGTCCCTTAAGAAGGTGATGGTGAGCTGCCATCTTGACCCGCTGCAGTCCATGAGGGTGTAGGTACCCTCACAGTGCCATTCGAGAGTTCCAGGATTGTTATTGGGCATCAGTCATTCCCGTGTGGTGTAGGTGCACCCACAGTGCTGTTAAAGAGGGAGTTCCAGGATTGTTATTGGGCATCAGTCATTCCCGTGTAGTGTAGGTACACCCACAACGCTATTAGGGAGGGAGTTCCAGGATTGTTATTGGGCATCAGTCATTCCCGTGTGGTGTAGGTACACCCACAATGCTATTAGGGAGGGACATCTGGGACTGTTATTGGGCATCAGTCATTCCCATGTGCTGTAGGTACATCCACAGTGCTGTTAGGAAGGGAGTTCCAGGATTGTTATTGGACACCAGTCTGTCCATGTGCTGTAGGTACACCCACAGTGCTGTTAGGAAGGGAATTCCAGGATTGTTATTGGACCTCAGTCATTCCTGTGTGGTGTAGGTACATCCACAGTGCTATTAGGGAGGGTGTTCCAGGATTGTTATTGGGCATCAGTTACTCCATGTGGTGTAGGTGCACCCATAGTGCTATTAGGAAGGGAGTTCCAGGATTGTTATTGGACCTTAGTCATTCCTGTGTGGTGTAGGTACACCCACAATGCTATTAGGGAGGGTGTTCCAGGATTGTTATTGGGCATCAGTTACTCCATGTGGTGTAGGTCACCCATAGTGCTATTAGGAAGGGAGTTCCAGGATTGTTATTGGGCATCAGTCATTCCCGTGTGCTGTAGGTACACCCACAGTGCTGTTAGGAAGGGAGTTCCAGGATTGTTATTGGATATCAGTTACTCTATGTGGCGTAGGTGCACCCACAGTGCTGTTAGATTGGGAGTTCCAAGATTCGGACTCAGGGACAGTGAAGGAACAGCCGATACATTTCCAAGTCAGGATGATGAGTTACCTTTGGGCCGTGGGGCTCTCAGGTATCTGCTACTCTTGTGCTCTGAGACGGGAGTGATCGTGGGTTTGAAGTTTGCTGCCAAAGGAACTTTCGTGAGTTCTTTTAGTGCATTTTGTCATAAAATACCCCAATCCGCTCTGACCCCCACTATCCAATCTTGGTCCATAGATTACAAACCTTTTGAGTTTTATGGGAGCTTGCTGTGCACCATGAGAGTGCCATATTGTCCATATTAAAACACTGACACACATGAGAACTGGCTGTAAAACGCTTTGGAAGCCAACACGGTGGCACAGTAGTTAGCACTGCTGCCTCACAACACCAGGGTCCTGGGTTCAATTCAGGCCTTGGGTGACTGTGTGGAGTTTGTATATTCTCCCCATATGTGCATGGGTTTCCTCCAGGTGTTCCTAGTCATGAGTGGGCTTACATTAATTCTGTGACGAAGTTACTGTGAAAATCCCCGAGTCGCCACACTCCTGCTTGGGTAACACGGAGGAAGAAGTTAGCATCAAACCAACACGTCTTTCAGACTGTGGGAGGAAACCATGATACTCGGATAAAAACCCACTCAGACACGGGGAGAATGTGTGGACCACATACAGACCCAAGCTGGGAATCGAACCCGGGTCCTTGGCATTGTGAGTGCTAACCATTGTGTGCCTGTTACAGGGGGTTAGGGTGGGGGAATGGGCCTGGGTAAGATACTCTATCAGAGAATCGGTAGGGACCAGATGGGCCAAATGGCTTTGTTCTGCACTGTGGAACTCTATGATTTATTTACTGCTGCTTGCAATTGGCTCCATTAACCCTCACCGCCTTATACAGTGTCTACCTCAATCCTTCTTCCCTGCCTTTCAGAGAAAGAGCGGCACAGTAGTACAGTGGTTAGCATTGTCGCTTCACAGCTCCAGGGTCCTGGGTTCAATTCCCGGTTCGGGTCACTGTCTGTGTGGAGTTTGCACATTCTCCTTGTGTCTGCGTGGGTTTCCTGCAAGTGCTCCAGTTTCCTTTCACAGTCCAAAGATCTGCGGATTAGGTTGATTGGCCACGCTAAGAAAATGCCCTTTAGTGTCCAGGGATGCGTAGGTTAGAGGGATTAGTGGGTATAATATGTAGGGATATGGGGGTAGGGCCTGGGCGGGATTGAGTTTGGTGCAGACTCAATGGGCCGAAGGGCCTCTTCCTGCACTGTAGAGTTCTACGAAAGGACTCTTGAAGGGGCAGAGTGCCTGAGACTTTTGCTGGAATGTAACTACCCGTAGAATGGAACTTTCCAGTGGCCTTTGGGCAGGATTTGACAAGCCCTTGCCCAAGTGAGGTCGTAAAGCACAGGCCTTTGCACCAGTGACATTGGAGTGGGGACCTGAATGAAGGCCACTGACTTGGGAGGAGGGTTTGGGGGAGAGATGGGCAAATGCCAGTTGTCTGGTGGTAGGCCCCGGGGATCTCATTAAGACTGAGCGATGGTGCCTTTCGATGCTCAAAGGTCCATTCAGAAACGCTCGGGAAGTGGAGGGGGGTGGGGGAGCAGGAGATAAAGATTGGAGGGACTGTAGACCGATTAATATAGGAGTGTGTGTTCCACCGGCAAGCAGTTCAGCCCCAGCATCCGATAGAGCAAAACAAGCGGGGAATTCTCAATGCTGCCTGAGGTTGTGATGCACTGCTTATGAGACAGTATCAATTATTGTTGGCTCCACGAGGCCCCCAGTTCAAAGTTGGGTCATTCTTTACTAATGAGTCACCGCTTCTGGCATGCGACGTGCAGTCACAATGGGATCCACGCTCGCACTGAAGCCTCGCTTGTCCCCTTTGTCTGTACGTGTGTCTAATTGGTTCGTGCAGCGAGGGAATCGGCCCTCTGCCGATCTCTCTCTCTCTCTCTCTCTCCTCGAGGCTGGCATTCCCGACGCTGGCCGCCATCTGTCCTTCACCCGCCCTTGCCAGGGGGGAGCTGTACCAGCTGTCGCCTTGGCCCAGAATGCAGCCGCCACGGGGCCAGTGAGGGCAGCAATCCAAGAGGGCAGGAAGGGCGCTGGTGGAACCAAACTTGGAGCAGAACCTCTCTTGGAGATTTCTGAGACATTGACCCCGGGGTGGGGAGGGTAATATTTATCCCCACTTTCAAAGAAAAATCCAAAATCCAAGATGGAACCGGAGCGAGGCGGCTTCTTGCAAGCTGTGCCCAGCATATTTTCTAATTCTATCTTTTATTCTCATTCTACGCTTCTAAAACTTCATTCTAACTCCTTTAAACTCTCTAACAATGACTGCATTCTGCACTCTCTCGTTTCCTTCTCTACGAACGGTATGCTTTGTCTGTACAGCACGCGAGAAACAATACTTTTCACTGTATGTTAATACATCTGACAATAATAAATCAAATCAACTAATCTCTCCCTCAAAGCGAAGGAGATAGTCATCAACTTCAAGAAGGGTAGTGGGGGGACACGCCACTTTCTACATCAATAGGGATGGAGCACAGATGTCGAGAGCTTCAGGTGTTTAGGTGTCCATTACGATTCTCACCAACTTTTACAGAGGCACCATAGAAAGCATCCTTTCTGGTTGTATCACAGCTTGGTGTGGCTCCTGCTCTGCCCAAGAACACAAGGAACTACAAAGTGTTGCGAACATAGCCCAGTCCATCAGGCAAACCAACCTCCCATATATTGGCTCTGTCTACGCTTCCTGCTGCCTCTTAAAGCAGTCAGTATAATCAACGACCCGACACACACCAGGTAAGTCTGTTCTACGAGCAGTTAAATATTCTGTTCCACCTTCTCCCATTGGGGAAAAAGTCTGAAAACACATACCAACCGACTCAAGAACAGCTTCTTCCCTGCTGCTGTCAGACTTTTGAATGGACCTACCTCGCATTAAGTTGATCTTTCTCTACACCCTAGCTATGGCTGTAACACTGCATTCTGCAATCTCTTGTTTCCTTCTCTGTGAACGGTATGCTTTGTCTGTTATAATGTGCAAGAAACAATACTTTTCACTGTATGTTAATACATACACACACAGGCTTCACACAGTCACCCGAGGCCTGAATTGAACCTGGGTCCCTGGAGCTATGAGGCAGTAGTGCTAACCACTGTGCCAAAGTGCTGCCCATTGTGCAGGTTAGGTGGATTGGCCATGCTAAATTGCCCCTTAGTGTCAGGCGATTTAGCACGTTAAATATGTGGGATTATAGGGATAAGGACTGGGAAGGATTGTCATCGGTGCTGGCCCTTGCACATTCTCCTCATGTCTGGATGGGTTTCTTCCAAATGCTCCAGTTTCCTCCCGCAGCCCAAAGATGTGCAGGTTAGGTTGGTTGGTCATGCTAAAATTGAAATGTGTAGGTTAGAGGAATTAGTGAGTGAGTACGGGGTGAAGGCCTTGGTGGGATTGTGATTGGTACAGACTCGATGGGCCGAATGGTCTCTTTCTGTGCTGTAGGGATTCTATTTCTATTTCAATGGGCCAAATGGCCTCCTTCCCCTTCTGCAGGAATTCTACAAAA
This sequence comes from Sphyrna mokarran, assembly GCA_024679065.1. NCBI lineage: Eukaryota > Metazoa > Chordata > Chondrichthyes > Carcharhiniformes > Carcharhinidae > Sphyrna > Sphyrna mokarran. Next base: position 12,044,277 of record JAGIQG010000035.1, read on the forward strand.
ATTGCCTTGTACTAGTTTGACTCTTGCCCAACACTCTGCTCTGAACTTTGGCAGTTCTCTGTGTGGTTAATCCCCAACCATCTCTATCCCTTGTTGCATTGGGTAAACCCCCAACTCCTTCCCCAGACAGGGGAGAAGAGAGGGAAATATTGCAAGGATAGGTTGGGAGAAAGGGGAAAGGGAAGGAGAGAGTGAGAGAAGGTGACAGGAACCAAGAGAAGGAAAAAGAGTGCGAGAAATTTTGAAAAAAACGCATAAAGCGAGGGAGAGTGATTAAAGAATTGCCGCACATTTCCCTTGTTTTGGTTTCAACATGTGACCTCTTTTTTAAAGTATCTAACTCTTAGGAAAACAGTCGGGTTGTTTTAATGAGGAACACTCGGTATCCTCTGGAGTTGGGAGGGATGTTTGGATCAGTTCCACTGGGTCTGAGATTTAACAGATCGGAACGCTGAACTCCTCAAACCTCGCTTTGCAAAAGGACAAAAACCTCTAACCCTCAGCCCGTCAATGGCTTCACGAGCCACCCGCCCCAGCGCCACCACCCGCCCTCTCTCAAAGTCCATGAGGAACTACAGGAGTGGGCCAGTGAGCTTCAAGTTTTTAGGTGTCCAAATCACCAACAACCTAACCCCCGCACCGACGCTATAGTTACGAAACCAACCTCCCTACTTTCTCAGAAGACTAAGGAAATTTGGCATGCCATGCTAAGTTGTCCTTTAACGTCCAAAGATATGATTAATAAGGGAAGGGGTGGGGGGACGTGAAAAGTTATCTGGGGTTCGGCAAGAATGTGGAGACGAGGTTACAATCAGATCAGCCATGATCTTATTGAATAGGATAGCAGGTCGGAAGGGCAGAATAGCCTACTTCTGCTCATGTTCATGTATAATTTTACCCCACCAAACCCCCCCATGATAAATTGTCTCCCACCAAATTACTGGCCCCTGCCAGATATCCCCCACACCTGCAAGATTTCCATCGAATCATAAGATGGTGGTTGGATCTATTCGATCCCACCACCTATGTTGGCCCTCTATAAGAACAATCGCCTAGGTACAGTGGCACAGTGGTTAGCACTGCTGCCTCACAGCGCCAGAGAGCCAGGTTCAATTCCTGACTTGCGTTACCGTCTGTGTGGAGTTTGCACATTCTCCCCATTTCTGTTCCTCCGGGTACTCCGGTTTCCTCCCAGTGTCCAAAGGTGTACAGGTTAGACCAGGCTAGATTTCCCCTTAGTGTCAGGGGTCTTGCTAGGGTAAATGCATGGGGTTATGGGGATAGGGCATGGGTGGGATTTTGGTCAATGTGCCAAATGGCCTCCTTCTGCAATGTAGAATTATAGAACCATACAGTGCAGAAATAGGCCCTGAGGCCCATCGAATCTGCATCAGACATAATCCCATCCAAGCCTTACCCCCATGTCCCTATATATTTTACCCACTAATCCATCTAACCTACGCATTGCAGGATACTAAGGTGCAATTTTTTTTTAGCATGGCCAATCAACCTAATCGGCACATCTTTAGATTGTGGGAGGAAACCGGAGAACCCGGAGAAAACCCACGCAGACACGGGGAGAATGTGCGGACTCCACACAGACTCCAGACTGAAGGATTCTAACGATTCTAGTGACATTTCCCTTGAGTTCATTTGTCTCTGAGGACCTGGCCTCAGGGTACAAAACAGTGAGACACAGACAACTCACTCATTATTCTCCAGCTCGTGTTTGAACCTTTGTGTTGATTTTTTGAAAAAAGAACTCCCCCTAACTGGGAGGTGTGAGAAAAAACAATTTAAACACATTCCGAATCGAGAGTGGGTACACCATCAAAATACAATACGGTGTTAATCTGTCTGATGAAGAACTGCAAAATGAAAACACAGTAACACATCCCAGACTTCCTTTATCCTTTGATTAATTTGCTTGCCATCCGACAGGCAGAAGTTAAAGGCGTATAACTTTGCCTGCACCTCAAAAACACCTTAATTCAGGAAGGATGTCCTTGCTATAGAGGGAGCGCAGCGAAGATTTACCAGGCTGATTCCTGGGAAGGCAGGTCTGTCATATGAGGAGAGACTAAGTCGATTAGGGTTATATCCACTGGGGTTTAGGAGACAGAGAGGGAATCTCATAGAAAACGTATAAAATTCTAACAGGGTTGGACAGGGTAGATTCAGAAAGGATGTTCCCGATGGTGGGGGGAGTCCAGAACTCGGGGTCATAGTTTGAGGATAAGGGGTAAACCTTTTAGGACTGAGGTGAGGAGAAATTTCTTCACCCAGAGGGCGGTGAACGTGTGGAATTCACTCCCACAGAAAGTAGTTGGGGCCAAAACGTTATGTAATTTCAAAAAGAAATTAGATACAGCTAAAGGGATCGAGGGACATGGGGGATCAAGATATTGAATTTGATGATCAAAGTCCAAAAATACGCAGGTTAGGTTGATTGGCCAGGCGAAATTGCCACTTTGTGTCAGGGGGATTAGCAGGGTCAATACATGGGACTGTGAAGATAGGAGGGATTGTGGTCAGTGCAGACTCAATGGGCCAAATGGCCTCCTTCTCAAGAACAGCTTCTTCCCTTGTCAGATTTTTGAATGGACCTTCCTCGCAGTAAGTTGACCTTTCTCTACACCCTAGCTATGACTGTAACACTAAATTCTGCCCTCTCTCCCTTACTTCTCTATGAATGGTACGCTTTGCCTGTATAGTGCGCAAGAAACAATACTTTTCACTGTACACTAATACATGTGACAATAATAACTCAAATCAAATCAGATTGTGCATTGAAGGGGTTCGATATCTGATACAATTCTATATCATACCTGAGCAGCCATGAATGGGGGAGCAGACTCGAAGGGCCGAATGGCCCCGCTCCTGCTTCGAGATTTTATATTTGTGTGAAAGTGCCTTGTGAAGGTTGCCAGAGGTCTTTAGCCGAGCCCTCCTCCCACCAGCGGCGGTGGCTCAGGTGGGCTCCGAGGCCTCACACAGCTGTGTAGCATGAAGTCCCGGTCAACATTCCTCCCACTCACCAAACGGATCTCAAGCTGGATCACCACAGCCAGAGTATGTACTCGCCATGCTTATCTCTTAACGTAATGGCAACAGTCAATTCGTTAAGGTTCACATTCCTTTGTGCGTGGAAGATTAAAGGATGATATAATTGAGGTGTTAAAGAGGATTAAAGGATTTGGTCGGCTCGATGGAGAGAGGAAGAACTGTTTCCTCTGATGAGGGAATGCGCGACCAGGGAACACAGCCTCATATTTACAACCAGGCCATTTGGGGCAACGTTAGGAGGAAACTCCTTCACACAAAGGTGTTGCAGAAATTTTGGAACCTCTCCGTCCCCGCAAAAAAAACTGTTCAAGGATGGTGGGGGGTCATCACCAAACCCCAACATAGGAATCGATAGATTTTTGGTAACTTAAAGAATACAGAACCAAGGTGGCCAAATGGAGTTTGCAATGGTCAGCGAATGGTAGGGCAGGCCTGAGGGGCTGAAGGGCCTCTTCCTCCTCTTAACAGACTTCCTACTTGGTCTCTTCAAGGGATGTGGGTGTCACCGGCTGAACATAGAACCCTACAGTGGAGAAACAGGCCCTTCAGCCCATCGAGTCTGCACCGAACTGTTGTACTGTTAAAGTGGAGGCAAACAGTGAAAGAAAGATAGAAGTAGGGTAGAATTTAGCACTGCGCGCGCACGTGTGTGTGTGTCTGTGTGTGTGTGTGTGAGAGAGAGAGAGAGAGAGAGACAAGATGGGATGATATAGTGTCACAGTGGTTAGCACTGCTACACACATGAGGATGGCCTCATCCGGGATCTTGGGTTCATGTCGCACTATCTGTAACCCCCACGACTTGCAAAATCTCACTAACTGTCCTGGCTAACCATGTGTTTAATCTGAGCTTAATCCTCTCTCCACTCACATTGTCTGTAACTTTAAGACTTGATTACATAGAACTCTACAGTGCAGAAAGAGGCCCTTCGGCCCATGGAGTCTGCACCGACCACAATCCCACCCAGGCCCTACCCCCATATCCCTACACATTTACCCACTAATCCCTCTAATCTACACATCCCTGGACACTAAGGGGCAATTTTAGCACAGCCAATCAACCCAACCCATGCATATTTGGACTGTGAGAGGAAACCAGAGCACCCGGAGGAAACCCACACAGACACAAGGAGAATGTGCAAACTCCACACAGACAGTGACCTGAGTCAGGAATCGAACCCAGGACCCTGGAGCTGTGAAGCAGCAAGTGCTAACCACTCTGTTATTGTGCCACCCCTGTAAAGACTCATATTCCAACCGTTATTTTGTAAATTGAGTTTGTGTCTTTATATGCCCAGTTTGTGAACAGAACTCCCACTCATCCGATGAAGGGGAAACGCTTCAAAAGCTAGTGGCTTGTGCTACCAAATATACCTTTTTAACCTGGTGTTGTGAGACTTCTTACTGTGTTTACCCCAGCAACTCTACATTATGCCTCACTGCGCCAGGGAGCTGGGATTGATTCCCAACTTAGGTCACTGTTTGTGCAGAGTCTGCACACATTCTCCCCATGTTTGTGTGAGTTTCCTCTGGATGCTCCGGTTTCTCCCCAAAGATGTGCTGGTTAAGGTGCGTTGGCCGTGCTAAATTCTCCCTCAGTGTACCCGAACAAGCGCCGGAATGTGGCGACTAGGGGATTTTCACAGTAACTTCATTGCAGTGTTAATGTAAGCCTATTTGTGAAATAAATAAATAAATAAATAAACTTCAGTTACTTCAGATAACATCCAGACAGTGACCCAAACTGGGAATCGAACTCGGCTTCCCTACTAATAAATAAATAAGCATGAAGAAGTGCTAACTACTGCTCTGATTTTAAAAGAACGGAATTAAAATTTTATGCCTTGCCATGGTGGGATTTGAATCCACACCCCAAGGTGATTGCCAGGTTACTAACCCAGTAACTACACCACTAGACCACCACCTCCCCAAGCTTTTGGTGCAATTACGGAGACGCAGTTTAAACTCAAGGCTTTCTTTTTATTTAAGCGCTCACTTGTTTAAAGGAAAAGTTTCTCCTATGACGGGCCTCACTTTGCAGTAACATACGCCCAGCAGAATAGATCTTATGTAACACTATATAGTACAATGCAATGTGTAAAGCTCCGTGCATGAGGTAGTGCAAACCTCAGGCTCCTCCATAAGACGGTGCATTGTTATTTCGCCATACATCTGCCCTGCCTCAAGCCAGTTGGCACCAATGATTGTTTCTTGATGCCTATGGGGAGATCACCTGTGTTGCTCCATATCCCTCGATGTTTTCCCAACGAGGACAGCAATCACACGCGAAAAAAAAACTTCACAACGCTCCTTGTCGACTCAGTCTACCAGTGAAAGGCAACCAATCCTCTGGAGCGATTCCACACAGTGAGGGCCCCAGCTTTCGACCCCACACGCCAGGCCGATGGTCAATCGCAGGACATCTTGGTCTTGTTCACCACTACTCCTTTGACAAGTCTCCTTCGCACACTATTCTCGTTGGCCAACATTCCTGACCCACAATGCCTCAACTTCAAAAATCGTCATGAAGTCATGAAAGTACAGAATAGACCGTTCGGCCCATCAAGTCTGCACTGACTGAGTATCTTACATCGGCCCTCTGTCCCATCCCATCCCTGTAACCCCATACATATACCACAGCCAGTCCATCTAACCTGCACATTTTTGGACATTAAGGGGCAATTTAACATGGTCAATCAATTCTAGCCTATACATCTTTGGATATTAAAGAGCAATTTAGCAAGGCCAATCCACGTGACCTGCACATTTTTGGACACTAAGGGGCAATTTAGCATGGCCAATCCACCTAACCTGCACATTTTTGGACACTAAGGGGCAATTTAGCATGGCCAATCCACCTACTTGCACATTTTTGGACACTCAGGGGCAACTTAGCATGGCCAATCCACCTAACCTGCACATTTTTGGACACTAAGAGGCAATTTAGCATGGTCAATCCACCTAACCTGCACATTTTTGGACACTAAGAGGCAATTTAGCATGGCCAATCTACCCTAACCTATACATTTTTCGACACTAAGGGGCAATTTAACATGGCCAATCCACCTAACCTGCGCATCTTTGGACATTAAGGGGCAATTTAAAATGGCCAATCAATTCTAACCTATACATCTTTGGATACTAAGGAGCAATTTAGCATGGCCAATCCACCTAACCTGCACATTTTTGGACACTAAGGGGCAACCTGGCATGGCCAATCCACCTAACCTACACATTTTTGGACACTAAGGGGCAATTTAGCATGGCCAATCCACCTAACCTGCACATTTTTGGACACTCAGGGGCAACTTAGCATGGCCAATCCACCTAACCTGCACATTTTTGGACATTAAGGGGCAATTTAACATGGCCAATCAATTCTAACCTTTACATTTTTGGAAACCACAGGGCAATTTAGCATGGCCAATCCACCTAAGCTGCACATCAGTGGACAGGTCAGTATTTAAAAACTCTACGGCCACCACTACAGTAACTGACTTCATTAGTGAGTGTGTAGAAGACTGTGTGCCAAAGAAACAAATCCACATGTTTCCTAACCATGGATGAACAGGGATATCCACTGCTTGTTGAAGTCCAGACGTTTAAGTCAGGAGACCCTGAACTACACATCAAGCCAGATGTATGACACAATAGGGCTACAAGGTGAAGGCAGGTTAAATTGCCGCTGCAATGCACCCCCCCCCACACCCCCCAAAATTCAATATATTCGTTTTGAGCGAGAGGTCAGCGAGAGCACACCCTCCATCCCAGAAGACTTGAATGTACAAGTATCCGACCTCAGAGCACCGGTGCCCTACAAGGCTGTGTCCTCTGCCCCCTACTATACTCCTTATATACCTATCATTGTGTGGCCAAATTCCACATCAACTCGATTTTCAGGTTTGCTGAAGACACTACCATACTGGGTCGGATCTCAAACAATGATGAGACTCAATACAGGAATGAGAGAGAGAATCTGGTGAACTGGTGCAATGACAATAATCTCTTCCTCAATGTCAAAAAAACGAAGGAGATTGTCATTGACTTCAGGAAGCTTAGTGGAGAACATGCCCCTGTCTACACCTATGGGGATGATATAGAAATGGTCACGAGCTTCAAGTTTTTAGGTGTCCAGATCATCAACAATCTATCCTGGTCCCTCCGTGCTGACACTATAGTTAAGCAAACCCACCAGTGCCTCTATTTTCTCAGAAAACTAACGAAATTTAGCATATCCGCTACGACTCTTACCAATTTTTACAGATGCACCACAGAAAGCATTCTTTCTGATTGTATCACAGCTTGGTATGGGTCCTGCTCTGCCCAAATCTGCAATAAACTTCAAAAGGGTCGTGAATGAAGCCCAGACCATCACTCAAGCCAGCCTCCCCATCCATCGACTCTGTCTATACTTCCTACTGCCTCAGCAAAACAGCCAAAATAATTAAGGATCCCACGCACTCCGGACATTCTCTCTTCCGCCTTCATCCATCAGGCAAAAGATACAAAAGTCTGAGGTCACGCACCAACCCACTCAAGGACAGCTTCTTCCCTGATGCTGTCAGACTTTTGAATGGACCTACCTCGCACTAAGTTGATCACTAGCTATGATTGTAACATACATTCTGCACTCTCTCCTTTCCTTCTCTATGAATGGTCTGTATAGCACGCAAGAAACAATACATTTCACGGTATACCAATACATGTGATAATAATAGATCAAATCAAATCTTTGGACAGTGGGAGGAAACTGGAGCACCCAGAGGAAACCCACACAGACAGAGGGAGAATGAACGAAGTCCACACAGACTGTGAGCCAAAGCCAGGATTGAACCCCAGTCTCTGGAGCTGTGAGGCAGCAGTGTTAATGATTGAAGGACATTAGATGGCTTTTCCCAACAATGGTTTCCTGGTCGCCAGTAGATTCTTAATTCCAGATATTTTTTATTGAATTCAAATTTTACCATCTACTGCGGCGCGATTCGAACCCCAGTCCTAGAACATTCTCCTAAGACTCTAGATTACAACTCCAGATTTCCTTCCCTAAAGAGCATTGGTGAGCCAGATGGGTTTTTCCAACCATGCTTTCATGCTCATTTTTAATTCCAGATTTCTGCTGAATTCAAATTTCACCGGCGGGATTCGAACCCAGGATCTCTGGATTACTGGTCAAGCGACTATACCATGATGCCACTGCCTGCCCTGTGCTCCCTGTAAACCTGCTCGCACCCATCTTCATCTCACAACATCAGGATCCATGGATTCCCTGTTACTTGTTCTTAAAAACATCCATTTTGTTCACTTCAACCACTCTTGTGGTAGTGAGTTCCATATTCTAACCACGCTCCGAGTCTGCAGAATCCCTAACTAGATTTATTCATGAGCTGCTTATGTTGGTGGCCTCCCAGTGTTGCTCTACCTTTGCGTGAGTGGAAACATTTCCTCCATCTCAACACCTATCAAACCTTTTTGTAATGGGAAAGACAGTCTACACCAAGTGATCTCCCAGATCTTCAAAGATAGAGTCACAAAGATTTGCAGCATGGAAACAGGCCCTTCGGCCCAACTTATCCATACCGCCTTTTATTTTAAACAACTAAGCTAATCCCAATTGTCCATATGTGGCCCATATCCCTCTATACCCATCTTATCCATGTAACTATCTAAACACTTTTCAAAAGACAAAATTGTGTCCCCCTCTACTACTACTTCTGGCAGCTTGTTCCGTACACCACCACCCTCTGTGTGAAAAAATTGGCCCTCTGGACACTTATGTATCTCTCCCCTCTCACGTTAAACTTATGCCCTCTTGTTTTAGGCTCTCCTACCTTTGGGAAACAATTTTGACTATCTATCTTACCAATGCCCCTCATTATTTTATAGGCCTCGATAAGATCACCCCTCAGCCTTCTACGATCCAGCCTATCCAGCCTCTCTTTATAATTCAAACCATCAAGTCCCATTGCCTCCTAGTAAATCTCTTCTGCACTCTTTCTGGTTTAATAATATCCTTTCTATAATAGGGTGACCAGAACTGTACATAGTATTCCAAGTGTGGCCTTACCAATGCCTTGTACAACTTCAACAAGACGTCCCAAATCCTGTATTCAATCTTCTGACCAATGAAACTAAGCATGCTGAATGCCTTCTTCACCACTGTGTTTACCGTGACTCCACTTTCAAGGAACTATAAACATGTATCCCTAGATCTCTTTGGTCTGTAACTCTCCTCAGTAGCGTTACCATTGTTGAGTAAGTCCTGTCCTGGTTCATTCTACCAAAATGCATCACAGGCTAGATGTGTAGGCTGGGTGGATTAGCCTTGCTAAATTGCCCCTCAGTGTCCAAAGGTGGGCAGGTTAGGTGGATTGGTCATGTTAAATTATTCCTTAGTGTTCAAAAATGTGTAGGTTAGAACATAGAACATAGAACACTACAGCACAGAACAGGCCCTTCGGCCTTCGATGTTGCGCCGACCAATATAAAAAGCAATGTCCCTCCAAACTAAACCATTTCCTTCTCTTCCATATACTTATCAACTAACCTCTTAAACGCCACCAAACTTGGCGCATCCACAACTGCTGCAGGCAGGGCATTCCACTCCCGAACCACCCTTTGGGTAAAGATTAGCCATTTTACCTGGCTAAATTAGCATTAGGTGGATTAGCCATGTTAAATTACCCTTTAGTGTCCAAAGATATGTAGATTAGAGAGATTGACCATGCTAAATTGCCTCTTAGTGTCCAAAGATGTGTGGGTTGGAGAGATTGGCCATGCTAAATTTCCCCTCAGTGCCCAAAGATGTGCAGGTTAGGTGGATTGGCCATGCTAAATTGCCCTTTAGTGTCCAAGGACATATAAGATAGGGAGATTAGCGGCATAAATATCTGGAGATAGGACCTGGATTAGATTATCTTTCTGAGAGTTGGTACAGATTTGAAGATTTGAATACACTCTGGGAATTCTATGAACAAGGTACAGCAGGCTGGATTTTCCTCCGAGACTGGGAAATCCTGCCCGAGATCAACACGCTGTCACATTTTCTGCCTGCAACGATTCCTGCATCGATGGGGAGGGGTGAGGAACTGGAAAATTCACCCGGGTGTCTCAAAAGCTGGCAACTAGGGAGGGAACAAGGCCATGCCAATTTGCAGATCAGGTGGTTTGACTGGGATGCTGTGGGCCCAGTCAGAGCAAAGATTATCAGAAGCATGGGAAGAGAACGTGTATGCAAAAGTAATAACTAGATGGGTCACCCCAACCAACGCAACATCTGATCCAGAATGCTGAATAAATATTCCTGCACAGAAAATGCTGGCTATTTTACATATAATTCGGTTTCAGATAGCTGGATTAGAGATACTGTAACTCTATCACTGGTCAAATGAAATATCTTTCAATGCTTCTGAAGTTAATTCACATTTTTTTTTCAGTGTTGATGTTGTATCCATTCCAATTCCAACTCACTTCCCATTCACTCCCACCGTGCAGAATTCCAGTGCACTAAATCACATCCCGTTCACTCCAAGTGTGGAGAATTCCAAGGGGCCAAACCATTTCCCATTCACTGGAAGTGTCAAGAGTTCCAATGGACCGAACCACTTCCCGTTCACTCCAAGTGTAGAGAATTCCAAGGAGCTAAATCACATCCCATTCACTCCCAGAGTACACAGTTCCACGGACAAACCACTTCCCCTTCACTCCCACAGAATTCCAACGCACCAAATCGTTTCCCTTTCACTCCCACACCCCGTGGGACTCCAGCGTGTCAAGCCCATTCCCAGTTATTTACACAGCCCCAGAATTCCGACAGACCCAAACCACCCCCCCGTTGCCCATCTCCGAAGACATTTTCTGAGCTGCGTTCTCCCCATGAGTGGTTGCATCCCTACTGCACACAGGCATTTGTGTTCAATATTTGCAAACACTTCTAAGCTTTCCATGCCACCCAGCCGCATGGGTTACTGCAACCCCATGCTACCACCCACGAAATGAAGCTACAAGTGCAGTAGCCGCAAGTAATTGCCAATATTTCATTTCCAACTTCTTAAATTTTGCTTTGCTCTTTATTTAATGCTCTGCGCGGGGCTGGAATTTTTGGATTTTTGATTCGCTTTGCGCCACAGAATCCCGACAGTACGGAAGGAGGCCATTCAGCCCATCGAATCTGCAATGACCACAACCCCATCCGATTCCCATTACCTTCATCTACGCTGCTAATTTGCCAACACTAGGGTCAATTTACCAATCAGCCCAGCCGGAAGCAGTGCCTTCAACAAATTCTCTTTATTGGCATACTCAACACAGAGTGCTCGCAGTCAGCAGTCTATCTCCAGGAGTGCCAGAGGAACTGACATGCCCGGTTACCTAAAAGGCAAGAGCTCCCTGATTGGACAATCAATTGGATCCTTAATCAGGGAGCTCATATTCCAATAGGCCAATCTCAACGGCCTGATTGAAGTCACTACAGATGTTCATCAAGCCTTACATTATAGAACCCTACAGTGTAGAAAGAGGCTCTTTGGCCCATTGACTCTGCATTGAACACAATCCCATACAAGCCCTCATACCTGCCCCATATCCCTGCATATTATACCCACGAATCCCTCTAACCTACCCATCCCTGGACACTAAGGAGCAATTCCTTAGTATGGCCAATCAATCTAACCTGCACATCTTTGGACTGTGGGAAGAAACCGCAGTACCCAGAGGAAACCCACACAGACACGAGGGGAATGTGCAAACTCCACACAGACGGTGACCCGAGCCAGGAATTGAACCCAGGACCCTGGAGTTGTGAAGCAGCAGTGCCACCATGCTGCCCTTTGGTTTGTTCATAAAGTGGGGAGCGGTGGGAAAGCTCAGCTGACCTGCCAGCATCAGTGGAGGCAGAACCAGAGGGAACATTTTGAATCCAATAAGATGTCTTTGGAATGGTCAACCATCCTTCACAGAGTGTTGTTGAACAAAGATTGATTCTCAGTGTCTCTGTCCCTTCTTTTATGTGTTAAGTGCCAGATAGTGCCACACAGTACTGCACCTACCCTCCCCCTCGCACTCACACCCATCCCCTCATTACCACCCCCCCCCCCCCCCAACTTCCACACCACTTCCTAGGACACTTTCTCCTGGCTCCTTTGACACTTGGCTTGCTAAGTAGCTCTCAGAAAGGGGAACCCAAGCCGGGCGAGATGGCCACCCCCAAAAAAAATAAAACCCAACACCTCGGAGCTCCAGCCGGAGTGGAAAGGCAGCACAGCGGTTAGCACAGCTGCCTCACAGCGCCAGGGACCCTGGTTCGATTCCCGGCTCGGGTCTCTGCGAGGAGTCCGCGTGGGTTTCCTCCGGATGCTCCAGCTCCCTCCCACATTCCGGAAGGCGGTGCCGGGTTAGGGGTGCGTCGACCCGAGCAGGCGCCGGGCGGTGGCGACGAGGGGAAATTTCACAGTAACTTCATCGCAGCGTTAACGTGAGCCTCGCTTGTGACACTAATAAATAAACTTTGAACCTGCAGGACAACAAAAAACTATCTCCCACTGAATAAATACTGAACCGTTAAATTAGCAACAAGGGAATGTTTTCAATTTTCCTGAACGGAGTTGGGGGGGATTTGGTAATGGGGAGTGGGAGAAGGGGAGTGGAGGGAGGGTAAGGGGGGGGTATGGGTGAGGGGGGCGCAGTGCGAGTAAGAAGTGGGGGAGGGCGGTAGTATGTAGTCTAAGGAGAGGGAGACTTTACATTGTCTCTGTGTCAGCTCATTAGTCACAGCAATGCATTGCTTCCTGACTGGTCTCATAATAACCGTGTCCTGACAATATTCAAGATGGTGCCGTGGGGGGTGGAGTGGGGTGGGGGGGGGGGGGGGGGGGGGGGGGGGGGGGGGGGGGGGGGGTGGGGGGGTGAGATCAGAGGCGTAGCCCGTCTCCCCCCCACCCCCCAGGGCAATGTTCTAAGGCTCAAGTGGCACTGTTCTTCCCACCCCTTTGCCTCTTGCACTCTCCGTCATCACAACCCCCTCCCCATACATTCCACCACCGTGCACCCCCTTCTCCAAATACAGCCCCACAACTCCGAGGGAGACAGACGCTCCCCCCAGGAATGTCATTGCTGTGGTAATTGTAGTTTGTACAGTCCACTGCAGGCGTTGCTTTAAGTTTTTTTTAATACTTCACTTAACGCATTCCTGTCCAAAACTTTCTTCCGTCGGGAAAAAGACCTGAGGTCACCTACCAATCAGCTTCTTCCCTGCTGCCGTCAGACTTTTGAATGGACCTGCCTCGCATTGAGTTGATCTTTTCTCTGGTCATGATTGTCACACCACACTCTGCACCCTCTCCAATATGCGCTCTATGAATGGTATGCTTTGCCTGTACAGCACGCCTGGAACAATGGCCGGAATTCTCTGGCGTTAGCGCAACTCCCCCCCCCCCCACCATCCGCCCCGCGGCTTTCCCGCCAGCGTGGGGTGACATCAACGGGAATTCCCATTGACAGCAGCGGGACTGGAGAATCTCGCTGCTAGCGAACAACACGCCACGTCCCGCCGGCGGGAAATATTGAGCTGGGAGGTCGGAGAATCCCACCCAAGACTTTTCCCTTTATCTCAATACATGTGACAATAATCCATCAAATCAAAGCAAATCAAGGCTCTATCTACTGGAATGCTGAGTGAGTGGGCTAGGGTTGAGGGGTTGGGGGGGGAGGCTGAACCCTTTGTTACAGCTGATGGGTTTTCTTTCTGTTCCTTCTGTTGATTGGCCATGCTAAATTGTCTTTTAATGTCCAAAGATGTGTAGGTTAGGTGGATTGGCCATGTTAAATTGCCCCTTAATGTCCAAAGATACGTAGGTTAAGTGGATTAGCCATGTTAAATTGTTCCTTAATGTCCAAAGGTGCGCAGGTTAGGTGAATTGGCCATGCTAAATTGCCCCTTAGTGTCCAAAGATACGTAGATTAAGTGGATTGGCCATGCTAAATTGCCTCTTCGTGTCCAAAGATATGTGGGTTAGGTGAATTGGCCGTGCTAAATTGTCCCTTAATGTAGGGGCACCTAACTCGCACACCTTTGGACACTGAGGGACAATTTAGCATGGCCAATCCACCTAACCTGCACATCTTTGGACTGTGGGAGGAAACTGGAGCACCCGGAAGAAACCCACGCAGACACAGGGAGAACGTGCAGGCTCCCCATAGGCAGTGACCCGAGCCGGGAATCAAACCCGTGTCCCTGGCGCTGTGAGGCGGCAGCGTTAACCACCATGTTTGGCTTTGAAAATGGTGGCAGTGGGAGCTTTTACATCTGCTTGAGAAAGCGGACGGGTTCGTGATTGCACATTGCAGGCCGACCTTCTCGTGTGGAGGCCTAGTGAGCCATGGTTAAACCGGGACCTGGGGCAAGGCTGTGATCCTTCACTGCCAACCGGACCCATCTGGTGCAGAGGTGAGGGGGGAAGTGGCCTTAACTGGCACCTCTTGACGTCAGTGCCTGGTTGTTGGGCCCCACTGGTCGGAGTCCCTTGGGCCTGGCTATCTGAAGATCGGCCTACGGGAGGGAATTAAGAGTTCCTTTCCTGCAATTTCTGTAAAACATCGACAATTAGTTGCCATGGAATGAAGTATTACGCAGGGAAAGTGAGACGTAAGAGCAAGTTTTATAACAGCGGCGCCAGCAATAATCTGCTCCAAACTATCAGTGCCCTTTTCTGTGACCCATTTAATCATCGTTGGCTCCTGCCTCCTCCCTGCCGTTATTAGTTGACAAAATTCAACCTCTCTTTTTTTTCCCTCATCTTGTGTTGTCCTTTCCCAAGCCTGGACACATACAGACCCGACAGATGACCTGAACCCAGGCTATCGGCAAATCCACCCCTGTTAGCAATCCAGTTTGACTCGAACCCGATCAAATTTCTCCAAGGTGGAGCACTCACACCCGCGCCAGAGTCAAGACGTCTGGAACAGAGGAACAGACAGAGGCCATTCAGCCCCTCAAGTGAGATCCGCCAGTCATTTCAATCAGGGCCGATCGGTTACTTAGCCAGAGGGTCAGAGAATCCCTACAGTGCAGAAGGAGGCCATTCAGCCCGAGGATACACCCTTCCCAATTCCAATCTATTTCTTTAACCCCACGTATTTACCCTGCTAATCCCCTTTCACTAAGGAGCAATTTGCCGTGGCCAATCCACCTAACCCACAGATCTTTGGACACCACGGGACAATTTAGCATGGCCAATCCACCTAACCTGCACATCTTTGGACACCACGGGACAATTTAGCATGGCCAATCCACCTAACCTGCACATCTTTGGACTGTTGGAGGAAACAGAAGCACCCGGAGGAAATCCATGCAGACATTCACCCAAGGCTAGAATCGAACTCAGGTCCCTGGCCCTCTGAGGCAGCAGTGCTAACCCACTGTGCCACTGTACTGCCTGTGTTTATGAGGGTCTCTGCCTCCAACACCCTTTCAGTTCCCACCACCTTCTAGGTGAAAAAGTTTTCCTCACATCCCTCTATCCTGTCCCCTAACCTGCCCCTGATCATTGATTCCTCCACACAGGGAAAAAGATTCCACCAGTCTATCCATGCCCCTCAGAATTTTAGACATCTCAATCACATCCTCCCTGCCGCAGAATCCTCTGCTTCAAGGAAAATAATCTCAGTCTATCCAATCTTTCTGTGTAACCAGAACTCCCTAGCCTGGGCCACATCCTGGTAAAATCTCCTCTGCAGCCTTTCCAGTGCTATCACACCTTTCCTATAAGGGGGAATTCTAGAACTGTAATCTCCCACTATGGCCTAACCAACATTTTATACAGCCAGCATAACCTCCCTTATCTTCAAGCTAATACACATGTCTGTGTGGAGTTTGCACGTTCTTCCCGTGTCTGCATGGGTTTCCTCTGGGTGCTCCGGTTTTCTCCCACAGTATAAACATTTTGATTGGGTTTTGATTTGATTTATTATTGTCACATGTATTAACATGCAGCGTAAAGTATTGTTCCTTGCGTGCCATACAGACAAAACATACTGTTCATAGAAAAGAGTGCAGTGTTACAGTCACAGCTAGGGTGTAGAGAAAGATCAACTTAATGCGAGGTAGGTCCATTCAAAAGTCTGACGGCAGCAGGGAAGAAGCTGTTCTTGAGTCGGTTGGTACATGACCTCAGATTTTGTATCTTTTTCCCAACAGAAGAAGGTGGAAGAGAGAATGTCCAGGATGCGTGGGGTCCTTGATTATGCTGGCTGCTTTGCCGAGGCAGTGGGAAGTGTAGACAGAGTCAATGGATGGGAGGCTGGTTTGCATGATGGATTGGGCTACATTCAGGACCTTTTGTAGTTCCTTGCAGTCTTGGGCAGATAGGAGTCATACCAAACTGTGATATAACCAAAAAGATTGCTTCTATGATGTATCCGTAAGAGATGGGTGAGAATTGTAGCCGACATGCCAAATTTCCTTAGTCTTCTGAGAAAGTAGACGTGCTATTCACGGTGCATTGTCCATGCTAAATTTTCCTGCAGTGGAACCCGAACAGGGATGTGGCAACTAGGGGATTTTCACTGTAACTTCATCGCAGTGTTAGTGTAAGCCTTATTTGTGCAGAATAAATAAATAAACTTTAACATCGATCCATCGATCTCAGTTTTGGGTTTTTAATTGACACTCTCCCCGAACATTGAGGGGGAGATTTTCCAGCTGCTCTCATCACCAAGATTGGAAAATCCCACCTGAGGTTAACAGACCTTTACAAGGTCTGTGCTCCTGTCCTTCCCGTGGTGAGGGAGAGGGAAAAATTTTGTCCTTTGGCGTGTCCACCATATTCGGGTAAAGAGCTGGGGTGCGCTGGGGATCCGATTCAGACTCCGGGGGTAGGGGGGAATGTCTCTCCTCTCTCTCTGAGGATCGTGGAAACCCCAGGGGGAAAAAAAAAAATCAGTTTGGCAAAGTGCGCAGAGATGCATGCTTGGTGAACACACCTAATCCCCGGATGTAGTGGATTCCATAGGAACTCCGATGCTAGCTTGGAGAGGAAGGATTTCACTTGGCACACAACACGCTCACAAATGAATTAGATTATGTGGCTTATCTGAAGGAAAACACACAAGTATTTCTGCCTTAACTCTTCGCTTAGGCTCTGTGCTCTCTGTACACCCATCCCAGCCTGTCTGATATTCACAGAGTGACTCCCCCAGTGCAATGCCACATATGTCAAAATGTGCTCCTGATACATTTCCCAGCAGTTATCCAGCATCATTTCCGACCTAATTATACGATATTTTCTTCCTCTTTTCCAGTAAGGGTGGATCTGCAGTTCAGGAAATGCCTTACCAGCAAGCTTCCACAATCATGGACTACAATCCCTACAGTGCAGAAGGAGGCCATTCAGCCCATCGAGCCTGTGCTGACAACAATTCCACCCAGATCCTATTTCTGTAACCCCCACATATTTACCCCATATTTTAGGTCAATCCACCTAACCCGCACATCTTTGGAATGCGGGAGGAAACCCAGAGCACTCGGAGGAAACCCACGCAGACATGGAGAGAATGTGCAGACTCCATGAAGTGACAGAAGGCTAGAATCCAACCCTGATCCCTGGTGCTGTGAGGCAGCAGTGCTAACCACTGTGCCACCGTGCCGCCCAAAACCTGATCAAGTTGTAAAGAACAAAGGAAATTACAGCGCAGGAACAGGCCCTTCGGCCCCTCCAAGCCTGCACCAACCATGCTACCCGACTGAACTAAAACCCCCTACCCTTCCGGGGACCATATCCCTCTATTCCCATCCTATTCACGCCCCTTAAAATGCCCTGTCATATCTGCTTCTGCTACCTCCCCCAGCAATGACTTCTAGGCATTCACCACGCTGTGTGTAAAAAATCTTGCCTCGTATATCTCCTTTAAACCTTGCCTCTCGCATCTTAAACCTGTGCCCCCTAGTAATTGACTTTTCCACCCTGGGAAAAAGCTTCTGACTATCCACTCTGTCCGTGCCTCTCATAATCTTGTCGACTTTTATCAGGTTGCCCCTCAACCTCCACCGTTCCAGTGAGAACAACTTTCTCCAGCCTCTCCTCATAGCTAATGTCCTCCATACCAGGCACCATCCTGGTAAATCTTTTCTGTACCCTCTCCAAAGCCTCCACATCCTTCAGGTAGTGTGGTAACCAGAATTGAACATTATATTCGAAGTGCGACCTAACTAAGTTCCTCTAAAGCTGCAACATGACTTGCCAACTTTTAAACTCAATGCCCCTCAGTGTCCAAAAATGTGTGGGTTTGGTTGATTGGCCATACTAAATTGTCACTTAGCGTCCAAAGATGTGCAGGTTAGGTGGATTGGCCATGCTAAATTGCCCCTTAGTGTCCAAAGATGTGCAGGTTAGGTGGATTGGCCATGCTAAATTGCCCCTTATTGTCCAAAGATGTGCAGGTTAGGTGGATTGGCCATGCTAAATTGCTCCTTATTGTCCAAAGATGTGTAGGTTAGATGGATTGGCCATGCTAAATTGCCCCTTAGTGTCCAAAGATGTGTGGGTTAGGTGGATTGGCCATGCTAAATTGCCCCTTAGTGTCCAAAGATGTGTAGGTTAGGTGGATTGGTCATGCTAAATTGTCACTTAATGTCCAAAATTGTGTAGGTTAGATGGATTGGCCATGCTAAATTGCTCCTTAGTGTCCAAAGATGTGTAGGTTAGGTGGATTGGTCATGCTAAATTGCTCCTTAGTGTCCAAAGATGTGTAGGTTAGGTGGATTGGTCATGCTAAATTGCTCCTTAGTGTCCAAAGATGTGTAGGTTAGGTGGATTGGTCATGCTAAATTACTCTTTAGCATCCAATGATGTATGGGCTACGTTGATTGGCCATGCTAAATTGCCGCTTAGTGTCGGGGGATCAGTAGGATAAATATGTGGGATTACGGGTAGAGGACCTGGGTGGGGATTGTATCGGTGTAGTCTCGATGGGCCGAAAGGCCTCGTTCTGCACTACAGGGTTCTATGATAAAGGAATGCGGGATGAGATTCTCCGGCCTCCCAGCCACGGGAGGTGACACGTTGTTTGCCAACGGTGGGATTCTCCAATCCTGCCAACGTCTTTGGGGATTGCCATTGATGTCACCCCCAGGAATCTCGAGAGAATCCCACCAGCATGAATGGCCGGAGAATTCCGGCCTACATTTTAAAAGCTGACTAATTCTCCAAGGCATCTTGAGAATGTGAAAGGTGTGATATAACACTCCAGGCGGGACAGCCTAGCTGGAGATGTTCACACCCTATGAAAGAGTAACAAAAAAAAATCAATCTGTTTCCTTTTAGAAATTGCGTCCCCAATTATAACAACTCCCAGCGTAAAAATTTTTCACTCCTCCCCCCACCGGATCTTTGTCCAATATTTTAAGCTTGCATCTTTGATTACTAACCTTCTTGTTGGAAACACTTTCCCCAAATTTAGTCAAGTCAACTCACTTTTGAATGCTTCAGTTCAATCTTCCCTCAACCTTCTCCACTCTAAGAAGAAACCACACTGACACTATTGTTAAGAAAGCCCACCAACGCCTCTACTTTCTCAGAAGACTAAGGAACTTTGGCATGTCGCTATGACTGTTACCAATTTTTACAGGCGCACCATTCTGTCTGGATGTATTACAGCTTGGGATGGCTCCTGCTCTGCCCAAGACTCCAAGAAACTACAACAGGTCCTTCGCTCAAATCCTCATATCCATTGACTCTGTTTACATTTCCTGCTGCCTTAGCAAAGCAGCCAGCTTAATCAAGCATCTCACACACCCCGGACATTCTCTCTTCCACCTTCTTCCATCAGGAAGTGACATACCAACCGACTCAAGAACAGCTTCTTCCCTGCTGCTGTCAGACTTTTGAATGGACTTACTTTGCATTAAGTTGATCTTTCTCTACATCCTAGCTATGACTGTAACATTACATTCTGCGGTCTCTCCTTTCTTCTCTACAAACGTGTGCTTTGTCTGCGTAGCGCACAAAAAAAAAATACTTCTCACTAATACCTGTGACAATAATAAATCAAATATAATCAAAAGAACCTTTGCTGGTCTGCCCTGATAGGCATCAAAATCACATTTCTGAGGGGGAATCCTTGCTGGTTTCTTTTGAGAAATGCGAAGACTACTGTGTGCGAAGTGCACAGTCTAAGTGTCAGTGAGTAACATATCATGACTACCTTGGCCTAACCAGACACTAAGGAGGCAGAGGTGATATGCAAGCTCCTACTGGCCAATGCTAAACCCATAAGAATAATGGACAATTTGCTCGTGGACAGAGGGGTGGCATGCTTGTACGGTCAGTGAGCGAGAAATTCAGAGACACTGGTGACCCAGGTTCCAATCCCACATCGGCAGATAGATTTCATAGAATCCCTACAAGTGCAGAAGGAGGCCATTCGGCCCAACGGGTCAACACCGAGCACAATCCTACCCCGGCCCTATCCTCGTAACCCCACACATTTACCCCGCTAACCCCCCCTGACACGAAGGGACAATTTAGCACAGCCAATCACACCTTTGGTGTGTGGGAGAAAACTGGAGTGTCTGAGGAAACCCACGCAGACACGGGAGAATGTGCAAACTCCACAGAGGCCGATATTGAACCCGGGTCCCTGGCGCTGTGAGGCAGGAGTGTTAACCACTGTGCTGCCGTGTCACCGAATTGGAATTCAAATCTTAAAAAATGTAATAAAAGTCTCACGATTACCATGAAATATTGTTGTAAAAGTCCACCACCTAAGTACTTTTATATATCAATGTCAGAAGCTTTGTTAAGCTTTGAAATGAAAATATTACAGTCTTAACCCGTTTAAGTAAAGTCTTGAGCGAAAGTTTAAAGCTTTACTTATGTGTGTCACAAATTGACTTGCATTAACACTGCAGTGAAGTTACGGTGAAAATCTCCTAGTCGCCACACTCTGGCACCTGTTCGGGGTACACTGAGGGAGAATTTAGCACAGCCAATGCACTCTGACCAGCACGTCCTTTGGAGGAAACCGGAGCACCCAGAGGAAACCCATGCAGACATGGGGAGAACATGCAAACTCCACATAGACAGTGACCCATGCTAGGAATCGAACCCAGTTCCCTGGCGCTGTGAGGCAGCAGTGCTAACCACTGTGCCACCCACAGGAAGGAAGGAAATCTGCTGGCCCGGGTCCACTGGTTGTTGGGTGGGATTGTTGTCAGTGTAGACTCGATGGGCAGAATGGCCTTCTTTTGTGCTGTAGAGGTTCTATGAAAATGTTTACTCAACATCGACCTTTCTCAAGTAATCCTGATAAGCTTGTCAGGGAAGCCTATCAGGATAACCTTGTGTGCCTCTCATTCCCCCTTATCTGATGTGAACACTGTCGAGGAGACACAGTCCACTCCATGTGTTCCGATGGACCCATTCCATTTTTTGTGACAGACGCAGCCAGCGAGCTGGTTGACACAGGATGTGTGGAGACAGGCTGTGAGCTGGGAGCACATGGCTGAGGGAGGTGGTGTAAGGAACAGCACACCATAGATATTTGGAGCCATTTTTTCTTTAAACAGAAGGGTGTCCTCTATTCATAACAAATGCCTTGTTCTTGCTTGGCAAACACACTTATTCCAGCGTTTGGCCTAGTTACTGAGTTTCCAACTGGTGTGAATGTATGTGTGAGAGAGAGAGAGAGTGAGTGTGTGAGACAGTGTGTGTATGTGTGTGAGAGACAGTGCGTGTGAGAGTGTGTGTGTGTGTGTGTGTGTGAGTATGTGTGTGTATGAGTGTGAGTGTGTATGTGTTGAGTGTATGTGTGTGAGTGTGTATGAAAGTGTATATGTGAGAGTGAGTGTGTGTATGTGTGAGACACTGTTTGTGTGTGAGTATGTGGCTGTGTGTGTGTGAGTGTGTGTGTAAGAGAGAGTGTGTGTGTGTGCGAGTGAGTATGCGAGTGTGTGTATGAGAGAGTGTGCGTGAGAGAGTGTGTGAGAGCGTATCACACACACACACACACACACACACACACACACACACACACACACACACACACACACACACACACACACACACACACCCTGTTTTGAAGCCACTGGGGCGAGTTTTCCCATTCAGAATATATAGCAGGTGAGGGGCAGATCGTGGAAAGGTCCATTGGTCTGGGACAGGATTTTCCAGTGCTAACCCACGCAGACATGGAGAGAATGTGCAGACTCCACACAGACAGTGACCCTGGGTCCCTGGCATTGTGAGGCAGCAGCGCTAACCCACTACGCCATCCATGCCACCCAATTTTCTAGAACGTTCCACAGCTCAGAGCAGGAGAAGTAATACAATCTCAAGCACCGATCGGAAATGTTAAGACGAGGTCAAAGGGCATTTTTCCGGGCACCAATCTGGATTTTGAGAGGACATGGCATTCAGAGAGACAACACAAACATTATGAGTATATTGGTAGATGTGTGGGGTTATGGGGATAGGCCTCGGGGGGGGGATTGTTGTTGATGTAGGCTCGATGGGCTGAATGGTCTCCTTCTGCACTGTAGGGATTCCATGATACAGAAATCAAAAATGGGACTGGATTGAGAAGCCCTTCATAGCTGAGCATACAATCCCTATAGTGCAGAAGGAAGCCAATCGGCCCATCAAGTCTGTGCTGACCATACATGTTCTATTCCCGTAACCCTCATTTACTCTGCCAATCCCCCTGACACTAAGGGGCAATTTATCATGGCCAATCCACCTAACCTGCACATTCGGACTGTGAGAGGAAACCGGAGGGATTCCACACAGGGAGAATGTGCAGACTCCGCGCAGACAGTGACCTGAGGTTGGAATTGACCACGGGTCCCTGGCGGCAGCAACTAACCACCATGCCACCGGGGAGTTGGGGAGGGATGGGGGAAGTTTGGGGAGGGGGAGCAGGGGGCATACGGGGTGGGGAGAGAATTCGATTCCATTGACACAACATCACAGGAACCCTCGGAGCTCCCCAAGTCAGCACGCCACTCCCCCCTCCCCGAACGGCTGGACCTACTGGGGAGTTACCAAACTTTAGCATCTGTTTGGCGCCCATTCAGAGAAGGATCGTATTACTCTGAGAAGGAACACGACTGCTTCCCGAAGCTGGAGCAGATGAAAAACAGCTTGATGTGGAAAATGAGTCGATGTTAAAACTCCTCTTGACCAAAGGTGAAGCTATAGTGCAGGACACCAAACACAACGCACTCATTGATAACCCCCCCCATGGAGTTCACTAAGCAAGGCACCTACAGCATCAGATATACCACAGAAAAGATAACTTGTTTCACGAGTAGTTTTTCAATCATTACAACGATATCTCATTTCCTCTTGAGAAAAATGGAAATCTATGGAATGCCCCCTTGTCGGTTTATTTTTATTCCTTCATTGAGATTCGGGTCTTGCTGGCTGGGCCAATATTTACTGCCCATCTCCTGAGAGCTTTTTAAGAGTCAATCACATTGCTGTGGCTCTGGAGTCACACGTAGGCCAGACTGGGTAAGGACGGCAGATTTCCTTCCCTAAAGGGACATTATTCATTTGTGGGACATGGGCGTCGCTGGCTGGGTCAGCATTTATTGCCCATCCCTAGTTGCCTGAGGGCAGTTGGCAGTCAACCACATTGCTGTGGCTCTGGAGTCATATGTAGGCCTGCCCCATGAGATCAACTGTCCTCTAGGTGATCCACTGTCTTCCTCCAAGTGATCCATTGTCTTTCTTCAGATGATCCATTGTTCTTTCTTCAGATGATCCATTGTTCTTTCTTCAGGTGATCCATTGTTCTTTCTTCAGATGATCTATTGGCTTCCTCTAGATGATCTGTTATCTTTTTCCAGATGATCTGCTGCCTTCCTCCAGATGATTCGCTGTATTTCTCGAGGAGATCCATTGTCTTTCTCCAAAGAACCATTTTCTTTCTCCAGAAGATCCATTGCCTTACTCCAGGGGATCTGCTGCCTTTCTTCGGGGGATCTGCTGACTTTCTCCATGAGATCCATTGTCTTTCTCCAGGAGATATATTGTCTCTACCCAGGTGATCCACTGTCTTTCTCCAGGAGATCCACTATCAGTCTATCTTCTGGAGATCCACTATCTTTCTACGGGAATTTCCACAGTCTTTCACCAAGAGATCCACTGTCTTTCTTCAGGGGATCTGCCTTTCTTCAGGAGATCCACTGTCCTTCTCCAGGGATCCACTGTCTTTCTCCAGGAGATCCATTGTCTTAAGTATGGGTCAGTGATATCAGACATTTTTTCACCATGGCAGCCGGATGTGCGGACTGGACCCTGGCATCACGCTCCCCACCCTCCCCCATCACCCCCACCATATCCTGTTCTCACAAGGGCATTTTTCAACATCCTGAGGTGTCTGCCACAATCCTTCTCATCTGAGCAAATTCTGTGTATATGGAGGGCTTGTCAATAGGGAATGGCTTCTTTAACGTGTTTAGGGTGGAAGCTGGAAAGTGGAGCATTGTGAGGTTGTCGGTTTGCGGTATAGTGAGGTGCTGAGGTGACCGTCCTTGATGGAGATGCGTGTGTCCAAGAATGTAACTGATTCTGGAGAATAGTCCATGGTGAGTCTGATGGTGGGATGGAACTTGTTGATATCATCATACAGTTGTTTCAATGGTTGTTCACCACGAGTCCAAAGGAAAAAGATGTCATCAATGTATCTAGTATATAACCTTGGCTGAAGATCCCGTGTGGTGAAGAAGTCTTGTTCGAACCTGTGCATGAAGATGTTGGCATATTGAGGTACGAATTTGGTCCCCATGGCTGTTCTGTGTGTCTGAATGAAAAGCTGATTTTTTTCCACATTCCACAGATGTGCAGGTTAGGTGGATTGGCCATGCTAAATTTCCCCTTAGTGTCCAAAGGTGTGTGGGTTAGGTGGATTGGCCATGCTAAATTTTCCCTTAGTGTCCAAAAATGTGCAAGTTGGGTGGATTGGCCATGCTAAATTGCCCTTAGTGTCCAAAGATGTGCAGGTTCGGTGGATTGTCCATGCTAAATTTCCGCTTAGTGTCCAAGATGTGCAAGTTGGGTGGATTGGCCAGACTAAATCGGTCCATAGCATCAGGGGGGCTAGCTAGGATAAATATATGGGATTATAGGGTTAGGGCCTGTGGATGGAATTGTGATCTGTGCAGACCGATGGGCCGAATGGCCTCTTTCAAAAGTGTAGGGATTCTAAGATTTCTATGATCCTTTCTTCGGATAACAGGGGCCTCAGAAAGCAAAGTTGTTTCTTGGAAATAAATCAGTGGAAAATCTTATCTTGAAAGAGTGTTTTCCCTGACACTGTCACTTCCTGTTCGGGAAGAACGTAGGAGGCTCTTTCGCACAGGGACACAATTTTCCGGACAGAAAACAACTAAGGGGATTCCTGAGGAACAGGAATTTCTGACCTAACGTTAATTGCGAGCAAGATTTTGTTTTGTACCAAGTGCTCCCGCGAAGCCCCTCTTGATTGCTGAGGCTGGACGTGGGTTCCTTGGGCAAGAGACTGATGGGATGAATTCCTGCTCCCCCGACCCTTGTTCGAACTCCCCCCTCCTCAGCCTTGCAACCCCAGTGTCCCCGGTTCAATTCCCAACTTGAGTCAGTGTCTGTGTGGAGTCTGCGCGTTCTCCCCGTGCCTGCGTGGGTTTCCTCCAGGTGCTCCAATTTCCTCCCACAGTCCGAAAGATGTGCTGGTTAGGATGCATTGGCCATGCTAAATTCTTCCCCAGTGTACCCGAACGGGCACCAGAGCGTGGCGACTGGGGGATTTTCACAGTAACTTCCTTGAAGTGTTAATATAACCTTACTTGTGACACCAATTAATAAATTTTAAACTTTTCATAGAATACACATAGTGCAGAAGGAGGCCATTCTGCCCATCGAGCCTGTACTGACAACACTCCCACCTAGGCCCTATCCCCATGCATTTACTCTAGCTTGTCCCCGTGAGACTAAGAAGCAATGTGCATAAGCAATTCAACTAAACCACATATCTCTGGATTGTGGGAGGAAACCGGAGCACCCGGAGGAAACCCAGGCAGACACGGGGAGACACAGATCCCGCGCAGGCAGTGACCCGAGTCGGGAATCGAACCCGGGTCCCTGGTGCTGTGAGGCTGCAGTGCTCACTACTGTGCCACCGGGCTGCCCCCTGTTTGATTAGGGCACCTCTCATTCCGCAATCCGATGCAGTGGTGGCGCCTCACTCGACAAGGTGGAGGATGTGGATGCAGGGGCAGGGAGGGTGTGGATGGGCATGGGGGAGGGGCGCGGTGACAGACACTTGGCCTTCATATTGGCTGTCGAATTTCCCACCCTCCGAACTCCCACACAGCCAGACAAAAAAAAAATCTCATCTGTTTCCCCACTGAGTCACACTGATCACGAGTAACTGAGTCATCTGATTTATTGAGCCTAGGCCTAGGCCACCCTTAAATTATCCTCTCTGCAAAAGGAGCAGGAAAAGAATCACTGTGCCCCTGGGGTCACAAGTGAGCCAGGCCAGGTAAGGATGGCAGATTTCCTTCCCGAATGACAGAATTTGACCACAATCCGATTGCTCCATGCTTACTATCAGGATCTCCGAATTTTGGATTAATTTATTCATTGAATTGAAATTGCCCCCAGACCCCCATCTACATCCTCCACTAACCCCATCCATATCCCTCCCCCACCTCCAGCCATATCGGTGCCCCACCCCCATCCACATCCTCCCTAACCCCATCCATATCCCTCCCCCACCTCCAGCCATATCATCTCCCACCCCCATCCACATCCTCACTAACCCCATCCATATCCCTCCCCCACCTCCAGCCATATCTGTCCCCCATCCACATCCTTCACTAACCCCATTCATGTCCCTCCCCACCACCTCCGCCCATATCCGTCCCCCACCCCCATCCACATCCTTCACTAACCCCATTCATATTCTCTCCCCCACCTCCAGCCATATCCGTCCCCACCCCCATCCACATCCTCCACTAACCCCATCCATATCCCTCCCCCATCCCATCCACATCCTTCACTAACCCCATTCATATCTCTCCCCCACCCCCAGCCATATCCCTCCCCCAACCCCCATCCACACCCCTCTCCTACCCCCTCAACCCCACCCACTCTCCTCCCCCACCTCCCCTCCAGCCCCTCCTCACACCTCCCACCTCTTACACATACTCTCCACACCCCCATTTTCCCTCATCCTGTTCTTACTCTTCCCACCTACGCACCTTACTCCTACCTCCCATTCTCTCCCCTTCCCCCACACTTCCCACGCCCCCTCTCCTATATTAACCTCCCCCCACACTCCTTCTACCTTCCACCCTCTCCCCTCCCACCCATCTCCTGCTGCCCCCCAACCCTCTACAGCCCACCCATGCTCCACCCCATCTCACATACCACACCCCTCCCTCGCCCATCCACCTCTCCCCATCCCTCACGCCTCCCCCTCTCTTCCCCCTCTTTCACACCTTTATTGACCAATAAATCTCCCCCCTGCCCCTCTGCCTCCTCCTTCTCTCCTCTCCCCCCCCAATCCTAACTCTAACCACCACTACCCAAGGTCTCACTAAAACCTCCTCTAACTATGAGCAGAGGAGGTGCAAGGAGAGAGGGGTGGGGGCGGGGTGGGGGAGGGGAGGGGGAACAATCAGAAAGCTTGCGGCCTACACAACTCCAAATGAAGGCAGCGGCCAAGGAGAGGGCGGGAAGCAAACGGAAAGAGAGCGCAATAAAGGAAAGTTTGAGCTCTGACCATTAGGCAGAGGATGTAATTGAGAAGTACAGATGTCAGGAGTGGTATTACAGCATGTTTTAGTCTGTAAAATTCAATTTGGGGCACTCACAGATTATCAAAGGTTAATTCAGGGCACGATGGCAATCTGCCCAGCCTTGCTTTATAATGAGTGTGGAACGGCAGACCTGGTTTATCACATGGTACAACGCAGGAACATCTCCGCTGCGCAGGGACAGAGTAACAGGCAGATTTATTTCACTTATGCCTCACATGTTTGCAGCCATGGCGGACAGCGATTTGTTCTGGGAAAAATAAGGAACTCATTAACGGCGCGCTCTGCACTTGGGCTAACCAAGGACACCGAGATTTCCACATGCCTCTGCCTCTCAGTAAGGGGTTATCTCCAAAGTTCACTGCCTCTGAGCAAAGGAAACACGTCTGCAGCAGACTGACTTCAGAACAGTTAACACTTCACACGATCCACACAGCTCGGAAGAGGACCATTCAGCCCTTCAAGTCTGTGCTGACTCTCCAACATATTCCCCAACCTCTTAACCCCATATATTTAACCATTAATGCCCTGAATCAACACATCTTCAGACATTAAGGGGCAATTTTGCATGGCCAATTCACCTAATCTACACATCTTTGGACACTAAGGGGCAATTTAGCATGGCCAATCCTCAGCTTATAGATCTTTGGACCCTAAGGTGCAATTTAGCATGGCAAATCCATCTAACCTGTACATCATTGGATATTAAAGGATAAGTTACCACAGCCAATCCACCTAACCTGCACATCTTTGGACACTAAAGGGCTATTTACAATGGCCAATCCACCTAACCTATACATTTTTGAACACAAAGGGGCAATTTAGAATCGCCAATCCAACTATCTACACATCTTGGGACACTACGGGAAATTTACAATGGCTATCCCCCAATTTACACATCTTTGGAAACTAAGGGGCAATTTAGCATGGCCAATCTCCCTAACCTACACATCTTGGGACACTAAGGCAATTTACAACGGCCAACACCAAATTTACACATCTTTGGAGACTGAGGGCAATTTAGCCTGGCCAATCCACCTAACCTGCACATCTTTGGACTGTGGGAGAAAACCAGGAGGAAACCCAGTGCAGACAGCGGGTGGGGGTGAGAGAACATGCAAACTCCACACAGACAGTCACCCAAGGATGGAACTGAACCCAGCTCCCCTGGCGCCGTGAGGCAGCAACGCTCTTTGGTAGAATTGGTGAAGATCCAATGGGCCAAATGGCCTCCTTTGCACTGTAAGGATTCTCTTGTGTGGCTTAATTATTACATTTCTCTGCGTTGAGAACAAACTTACAACTTCATTCCATGCGACACGTCGAGAAAACTTGCTCAGAGAAAAACTGAAGCCAATCTAAACCCAAACAAAGGCAATGTTCTGAATGCTAAGGTCAAAGGTCTTATATTCATTTATAGAAAATAGATTTCTTTTTTTCTGCAGTGCATGCGTCTTGGTAACGTTCCCACATTTTGTGTAAAGGCGACTTTTTGTTTTGACGTGGTGTTCTTACGCGCCGGAGAACGATGGTGCCAAATCCCTTACGATTCATTATCATTATTGGTCAAGGCGTCAAGCTCACTAAGATCGGGAGGGAGTCCCAGCAATGCTTTTGGAAGTTTTTTTTTATGTGGAGGCGTCACAATGTCCACGAACCCACGCACCAACCACGAGAGTGACACGGACTGGCTCATAACTTCATCGGGGCTAGTTCTGACAGAATGGACCCAGCCAAAAGTCAAACCGGTGTCAAATCAGGTCATGAGGGTCTCTCTCTCTCTCTCTCCCTCGCTGAAGAGGCCGGTTCCAGTTTGACAAATCAGCCAAACATCTCACTGGATAAGGAGGGAGTGTTTCTTCTCTCTCTCTCTCTTGCTCTCGCTGTCTTGTCTACAGCTTGTATTTATCAATCCTGGCCTACTTTTTTTTCCCCCTTGGTTACCGCACCGTGCTCAAAACAAACAGAGGCAACAGCGTCCCGGAAGACAAAATTGACGTCAATGTGTACGGGAGAGCATCACACTCAGGACTGGGGGCTGTCACTTTGTTGACTTGTTTTCTGTCGCTCGGGCTACGATCAATGTTTCATGCCCCGGAAGGCCTGTAGGATTGGCACTGAATTGACCGTGGCACAGCGGGCTAGCACTGCTGCCTCACGAGGCCAAGGACCCGAGTTCACTTCCCGGCCTGGGTCACTGTCTGTGCGGAGTTATCCCAGTAGGATTAGGTGAGGAGGCGCAGGAGAAAGGCTTGTGTGGAGTAAACATCGACTTGGAGCCAAATGGCCCATCTTGACTGGTATAATCCAGCGGAGTTTGCAATTTTATGTTGGGGTCTCTGGACTGGGCTTGGCCGTTTCTTTGCTGTAGCTCCGGGCCAACAGATTTCCTTCCCTGCTGTGGCTGGCGCAGTGGTTAGCGCTGCTGCCTCACAGCGCCAGGGGTGTGGGTTCGATTCCCGGCTTGGGTCACTGTTTGTGTGGAATTTGCACATTCTCCCCGTATGGGTTTCCTCCCATTTCCTCCGACAGCCCGAAAGAAGTGCCGATTAGTTGCATAGTCCACATGGGAAAGATTACTATTTCAGACGGCAGTTTAGAGTCAGCCATATCGGATGGCACAGTGGTTAAAGGGTTCGATTCTCGGCTCCGGTCACTGTGTGCGCAGAGTCTGCACATTCTCCCCGTGTCTGCATGGGTTTCCTCTGGTTTCCTCCCACAGTCCAAAAGACGTGCTGGTTAGCATGCATTGGCCGTGCTAAATTCTCCCTCAGCGTTACCCGAACTAGGGGATTTTCACAGTAACTTCATTGCAGCGTTAATGTGAGCCTACTTGTGACACTAATAAATAAAACTTTAAACTTCAGCCCACAACTTAAACGGGTTTAAGATGGTATATTTGCACTTCAAAGCTCCCCCCAGCCCCCACCCCACCCCACCAGTCACTCAATGGCTACATCCGATGTCTGACTGATTAGGGCAAATTGCAATGGGGGGTCTTGGAGAATTCGAAGCCGTCCTGCGTTGGGTTAATAATGTTAATAACGAGTCACAAGGAGTGAGCGGAGAAGTCTAGATTAGAGAAACTCGGAATAGAGGAGGCCATTCGGCCCTTCGGGCTTACTTCACTATTCACTGTGATCATGGCTGATCATCCAACTCTATAACCTACTCCCACCTCCCCCTCCCCCATATCTTTTTACCCTCTTCCCCCCAAGGGTTATATGTTTGGGGCAGCATGGTCAGTACAGGCTTGGAGGGCCGAAGGGCCTGTTCCTGTGCTCTAATTTTCTTTGTTCGAACCGCTTCTCAAAATCACACAACGTTCTGGCCTCAACTACTTTCTGTGGGAGTGAATTCTACACATTCACCATCCGCTGGGTGAAGGAATTTCTCCTCACCTCAGTCCTAAACAGTTCAACCTAGATACTCAGCTTGTGACCCCCGGTTCTGGACTCCCCCGGGGTGAACTAGCTGCAGGGAGATTGGGGATGAATTTTGGTTGCAAGGGGGAGTGGAGGGGAAGAAGTTGGAACGGCCATCGAGGTCGGGGGGGAGGTCGGGGGGGGGGGAGGTCAGGGGGGAGGTCGGGGGGGGAGGTCAGTGGGGGAGGTCCAGGGGGGGAGGTCAGGGGGGGAGGTCAGGGGGAGGTGGAGGCAGATTAGGCAAACCTCGTTGCCACTCAGTGACTCCTGCTGGAAAGGTGGGCTCACGCACTCGTGTGAGTGAGACAGGCCGTACAGAGTGTGTGAGAGAGGGAATGAGAGAGAGACAGAGACAGAGAGCAAGGCAGAGAGATGTGTGAGAGACTGAGAGAGAGTGAAAGAGACATCAACTGGGAGAGAGAAAGCCTCTGAGAGGTGGAGAGACTAAAAAGAGAGAAGAATTGGCAAGAGGGAGAGATTGAGAGAGGGGGGAGGAGGGCAAAGAGTCCAGAGAGAGATCAGAAAGAGTGAGAGACAGAATGAGGGAGAAGACAATGAGAGTAAGAGAAACAGAAAGAATAAGAGAAAATCAGAGACAGAAAGAGTGAGAAAGAATGAGAAAGAGAGTGAAGGGTGACAGAGGACAGAGAGAATAAGAGAGAGAATGAGAGAGTGAAGAGTGAGAGAGAGAGAAAGAGAGAGAGAATGAGAGAGAGAGGGTAAAGGGTGAGAGAGGAGAGAGACAATAAGAGAGAGAATGAGAGAGTGAAGAGTGAGAGAGAGAGAAAGAGAGAGAGAATGAGAGAGAGAGGGTAAAGGGTGAGAGAGAGAGAGAATAAGAGAGAGAATGAGAGAGCAAGAGAATAAGAGAGAGAAAGAGCAAGAGAGTGAGACAGAATGAGAGAGGAATAAGAGAAAGTCAGGGAATGAGAAGAAAAGAGAGAGTGAAACAGAGACGGTGTGAAAGAGGGAGATATAGAGGGAGATTGTGGGAGAGAGAAAGAGATAGAGAGACAGAAATGAGTGAGGGAAAGAGAGTGAAACAGAGCGTGAGGTAGAGAGAGATTTGAGTACAAGGACATCTAAACATCTCCTGCTGACACTGGCTGTGTGAAGTCGCAGACAGAGTAACCCTGGAACTGGAGTGCGGCAGGGATGGTAATCTGACAGCAATCTGCCTTCAGGAGAGGGAGAGAGAGAGAAAAGAGATTGAGACTGGGCTGTCACTGTAAATATTGTTACCACCTCGCCAATCACCACCTCCAGCAAGGAAACATATGCAAACACTTTTCCAAACGAGATTGGATGCAGTGGGAACTCTCAGGCCTGAGGGCTTTCCATCGTTGGAATCGCAGGCTACGACTTTCTGCGCAGCTTTTACAGCCTAACTAACGACTTGCGGGTTAACCCTCACCCTGCCGGCATCTCCAGATGGCACTGGGTCTTTCCGAGGTCGGCCGGCCCTCGGGAAAGAACGGCTGAGACTTCGCGCTCCTTCCACTCCCCTCCACCCGACCTCCTTTCGGAGACAGCTGTCCTTTCACAATGCCTGAACAACGTGGAATTTTTACGCAAACGAGGGCCCCCAAAGTCAAGGTACCTCGATGAATCCGCCTCGCGTTCAACTGCGACACGTTATCAACAAAACATTCGACGAAAATTGAAACCTGTCTGATTGATTGAACCAAGACCACCCCTCCCCAGCACCCCGAGGTTCCCACAAACCGGTTTCTCGTTGACTTTAGCTCCCAAAGCTTCACAAGTTCCTGTCAATGGTCAAGAGTTGAGGGAGAATCTACAACTAGGAGGAGGTCAATGTTTAAACATAAGGGGTCGCTCCTTTAAGACGGGGAAGGATGTGTCAGGGGACGGGAAAGCGTCCAGTGGGGAATTCAGAAAATGAGGAGCTTGTCGTACGAGGAACGGTTGAGGACCCTGTGTCTGCAGTCATTGAAATTTAGAAGGATGAAGGGGGGACCTTATTGAAATTTACAGGATATTGTAAGGCCCAAATACGGTGGATGTGGAGAGAGCTTTTCCACTAGTCGGAAAAACCAGAACCAGAGGGCACAAACTCAGGATAAAGGGACAATCCTTTAAAACAGAGATGAGGAGGAATTTCTTCAGCCAGAGAGTGGGGAATCTGTGGAACTCTTTGCCGCAGAGGAAGCCGGGTCATTGAGTGTCTTCAAGACAGAGATAGATAGGTTCTTGATTAATAAGGGGATCGGGGTTATGGGGAAAAGGCAGGAGAATGAGAAAAATATCAGCCAGCATTGAATGGTGGAGCAGATAGGCCTAATTCTGCTCCTGTGTCTAATGAATCTCTGGGATTCTCTTTCTCAAGAGGCAGTGAGGGTAGAGTGTGGGGTGGGGTCAGATCTTTCCGTCCTGCCCACCAGGGAATCGTAATGGGCGACTGGGGGTGGCAGGGTGGGCAGACCATGGAGAGGTTCATTTTCCGTTGACTTTGGGCAGTTTTGGGGCAAGCTGGAAATATCTCACCCTGTGTGCACCATCTTACCCGTCCTTCATGCCACAAGGGGCAGAGAATTTTGGCGGCCAATCTGTGTTCACTGAGGCAGGATGGGAAAATCCCGCTGGTGTGAACGGTGGTAAAACATTTGAATACTTTTAAGGCCAGAGATGGGTAGGTAGATTATTGATTAAAGGGAAGGGGTGGAAGGTTATCGGGGGGATGAGCAGGGGAGTGGTGTTGAGGTTACAATCAAATCAGACATGATCTTATTGAATGGGGTAGCAGGTTTGAGGGGCCGAGTGGCCTATTCCTGCTCCGAATGTGTTTGTTTTGCAGGGATTGTTGTTCCAACTAAATAGAATAGAGAGGATGAGAGGGTCACAGCTTTGAGCTATGTAAATTCAGATCCAACCCAGGCCAGAGATAAGGTATTTCAGTTAGAAGTTACCCATACTGGGATATCCTCCTTAAGGAATATCATGGAATCCTTACAGTGCAGAAGGAGAACATTCAGCCCTTCAGATTTGCACCGACCACAATCCCAACCAAGTCTATCCCCATAACCTATTTACCCTAGCTAGTCTCCCTGACACTAAGGGGCAATTTACCATGGCCCCATCCACCCAACCCTTGGAACTGTGGGAGGAAGCCAGAATACTGGAAGGTCTGGGTGGGAAAGAGGTTTCCATTCGTAGGAGAGGCTAGAAGCCGCGGGCACGGCCTCAGAGGAAAGCTTTAGAACTGAGGAAGAACTTCTTCAGCCAGAGGGGTGGCAAACATGTGGAATTCATTGCCACAGAAGAGGCCGGGTCATTGAGTGTATTGAAGACAGAGAAAGATTGGTAAGAGGATGTCAAAGGTGGTTAGGAAAAGTTGGGAGGAATGGGATTGAGAAATTGATCCGCCGCGACTGAATGGCGGAGCAGACTCAATGGGCTGAATGAACTAATTCCACTCCTACGTCTTACAGTCTTACGAAGAAGAGAAGGTCGGGTTGAGGGGGGTTCAAAATCGCGATAGATTCAAAAGCAGCTCGAACTGGTCAGAGTCGACAAGGGTGCCCCGACGTAGAAAACCATTAGGCCCAAATTATAAAGCGTAGCGAACGAACCAACGGTGATGTGAAGGGAAAGCTTTTCTCCCCGGCGAGTGGATCTGGAGTGCGCTGCCTGAGAACGCGGTGAAGGCAGATTCAATCAAGTCTTGCGCGTGTGAGTTCGGGGACATATCTGAAGAGAAAGGTTTCCAAGGCTACTGGGAAAAGGCAACACCCATCCCCCCCACCCCGCCCCTACACCCACCCATCATCCCCATGACTGGCTAAGCAGCCCCTGCGAAAGAGCTGACTCATCCACAATGGGCCGAATGGCCTCTTCCTGTGTTCTAATTGTTCCACAATGTCTCTTTTCTCCAGGAGTTTGTTGGACTTTGGACCAGGGTGCCAGCGTACGGGGTGAATTGTGACGCCTCACATTCCTTCACACTAAGAATTGAACCTGGCACGGAGAGAGAGGGGGCAAAGAAGTGGCAGAGGGACAGCAGGATGCCAATCCGGGTACAGCACGATTGCCAGCCTGGTTTTGGTCAACCGAAGTAACCTGGGATGGAACAGTCCAGATTTTGTCATTATCCCACCCCCACCGCCTTTTGTTTGGTTGAACCTTGTGTCTCGTGCTGTCCCACGGGGTGGTTTTTAGGTGGAGTGGGGAGTATGTACGTGGTGACAAACTGACACAAAAAGTGTGGGCGGCACAGTGGCACAGTGGTTAGCACTGCTGTCTCGCAGCGCCAGGGACCCGGGTTCGATTCCTGGTGTGAGCACTGTCTGTGTGGAGTTTACACATTACCCTCGTGTCTGCGTGGGTTTCCTCCAGTTCCTTCCCACAGTATGAAAGATGTGCTGGTTAGGGTGCATTGGCCGTGCTAACTTCTCCCTCAGTATAACCCGAACAGGAGTATGGGGACTAGGGGATTTTCATAGTAGCTTCATTGCAGTGTTAACGTAAGCCTACTTGTGACACTAATAAATAAACTTTTTTTTAGTGTCACAAGTCGGCTTACATGAACACCGCAATGAAGTTTCTGTGAAAATCCCCTAGGCGCCACAATCCTGTTCGGGTTACACTGAGGGAGAGTTTAGCACGGTCAGTGCACCTTAACCAGCACATCTGTGAGGGGAAACCGGAGCATCCGGATGAAGCCCATGCAGACACGGGGAGAATGTGCAGACTCCACACAGACAGTGACCCTAGCCGGGAATCGAACCCAGGTCCCTGGCGCTGTGAGGCAGCAGTGCTAACCACTGTGCCACCGTGCCACCCAAATAAACTTAAAAAAAAATAAACTTTAAAAAAAAGTTGCGTGGGCACAGGCGGTGGTATTTAATGCCCTCCCCTCAGGTGAGTTTGGTAGTGGAGAAGGGGGCTTACAATTGGCAGGGAGGTTGACCAGTCCATTCTGGCCTGACGTAATCTGGGATGGGAAGCCTTGGGAACTAGGCCTACCATCCATTTGTTGAGTCAGCATTGGTTAAAATTGTCCAAACTTCTTTTGTCTTTCCGCTAGCTACTCCTCCTCAGAGAAAATAATTTTTTTTTGAGAAAGTGACCGGCCATTTCCTTCCTTCCCTGTTGCTTAGGAATAAAAATGGCTTTGGACAGATGGTGAGGAAATGTCGAGATTGGAGTTTGCAGATATCTCTAAGGAGGGCAAAATTCCAGTGATGAAACCCTTCCCTTGTGTTCCATTACTCACTCTGTCTTGTAAAGGTTTCCTCCTCCGAGGCTTGGGGCACTCGCTCCTCTCTTAGTCAGGAGGTTACTGTGAATTCAAGTTCCACTTCAGAAACTTGCAAGCAAATTCCTGATGCTCGCAGTGGAGTACTGAGGGGAGAGGGTGCTGCACTAATGAAGGGCACCTCTTTTCAAATATCATAATGAGTTGATTCAAGTATAGGGGCAAGGATGTCTTTCTGCAGTTACGGTGTGAAGATGCTGGTGTTGGACTGGGGTAAACATAGTGACGAAGGGGCAAAGTTCCAAAAGCTACTGGCGTTTGCTACCAAATAAACCGGTTGGATTTTAACCTAGTGATTTGAGACTTCTTACTGTTTCTGCGCTTGTACAGGGCCTTGGTAAGGCTTGGGGAGGCCTAGTGGTATTGTCACTCGACTTATTGAACCAGGAGCTCTGCTAATGTTCTGGGGACCCAGGTTCAAGTCACAGCGATTTGAATTCAGTAAAAAATATCTGAAATTAAGAATCTATTGATGACTATTGTCAGACAGACCCATCTGGTTCACTAACGTCTCTTTAGGGAAGGAAATCTGCCGTCCTTACCCGGTCTGGCCTACATGTGACTCCAGAGCCACAGCAATGTGATTAACTCTCAACTGCCCTCAACGACTAGGGATAGGCAATAAGTGCTGACCAGCCAGCGACATCCAACGTCCCACGAATGAATAAAACAACCCACCATAGTGTCTGCAGTTCTTATCTGAGGAAGGATGTTCTTGCTAAAGAGAGAGTGCAGCTAAGGTTTACCAGGCTGGGATGGCGGGATTGCCGTATGAGGAGAGTTTGAATTAGTTAGGATGATATTCGCTGGAGTTTAGAAGAATGAAGAGGGACCTCATAGAAATCTATAAAATTCTAATAGAATTAGATAGGTAGATGCAGAAAGTATGTCCCGATGGTGGGGGGAGTCCAGAACCAGGGGTCACAGTTTGAGGATAAGGGGTATAAACCTTTTAGAACTGAGGTGAGGAGAAATTTCTTCACCCAGAGGGTGGTGAATGTGTGGAATTCACTCCCACAGAATGTACTTGACGCCAAAACATCGTGTGATTTCATGAAGGAATTAGATATAGATCATGGGGCTAAAGGGATCGAGGAATATGGACAGAAGATAGGATCAGGCTATTGAGTTGGATGATCAGCCATGATCGTGATGAATGGTGGAACAGGATCGAAGGGCCGAATGGCCTCGTCCTGCTCCAATCTTCTATGTTCCTATTTTTTCACAAGCTTAATGAAAAGACGTTAAAGTTTTCTTTAACCGTGTGATATATTTGCTCCTAGTGAGTGGCACGGTGGCGCAGTGATTGGCACTTCTGCCTCACGGCGCTGGAGACTCAGGTTCAATTCCGGCCTCGGGTGACTCCCTCCTTGCAGTGAAGGCCAATGGGCACAGAGCGAGGAAACTCAGATAGCAGCAATAACTTAATGGAGTATCGTTCCTATGGATAGTCTGTAGAGGGAAATCTCTTAGTCAGGAGATTAGCTGTAGGGTGGAAAGTTCATATGGATAGCCTGCAATTAGCAACCAGAGGGAGGATGGAAATCAGGCAGGACCACACTCAATCTTCCATTTAAATTGATGGCCAAAGAATGCAATGGGCAAGATGCTCTACACTGGGAAATCTCTCCATATGCAAAGTTCTCATGACATCCAGCTATCAGCTGGCTACCACTCTTACTGCTACATAGATAGTGATGGGTTTAAATCAGAGACCATAAGATCTAGGAGAAGGGATAGTTTATTCAGCCCCTCGAGCCTGCTTCACCATTCCACTCCAATTTTTCCCCCCACAACACTTGCCACTCAAAAATTGAACTTGTCTTGAGTACATCTAACATGGAAGCAGTATCATGGAATCCCTACAATGCAGAAGGAGGCCATTCAGTCCATCAGCCCACCGGTTAGTTGCTGCCTCACAGCGTCAGGGATCTGGGTTCAATTCTGGGCTCAGGTCACTGTCTGTGTGGAGTCTGCACATTCTCCCCATGTCTGCGTGAATTTCCCCCCGAATGCTCCGCTTTCCTCCTACACTCCAGGTTAAGTGGATTGGCTGTGTTAAATTGCCCCTTAGTGTCTTGGGATGCATAGGTTAGACGGGTTAGCGGGGTAAATGTGTGGCGTTACGGGGATTGGGCCTGTGTGGATTGTTGTCAGTGCAGGCTTGATGGGCCGGATGGCCTCTTTCTGCACTGTAGGGTTTCTATGATTCTACGACCGGCTCTTCGACAATGCATCTTACTCAGGCCTACCCTGCCCTATCCGCACTGCACCATAGATTTACCCACTAATCTCCCGAGCCTGCACATCTTTGGACAAGTTAGCATGGCCAATACACCAAAAGTACACATCTTAGGACACAAAGGGACAGAGCAGGAGCCATACCAAGCTGTGATACAACCAAAAAGAATATATTCTATGATACATCTATAAAATTTGGTAAGAGGCATAGCAGACATCTCCTTAATCTCTTGAGAAAGTGTGGCATTAATGGACTTTCTTAACTATAGTGTCAGCATGCGGGGGTGGGGACCAGGACGGGTTGTGGGTGATCTAGACACCTAAAAACTTGAAGATCTCAACTATTTCTACTTCATTCCCATTGATGCAGATGGGCTACGCCTTCGAATACACTTCCTGATGTCGATGACAATCGCCTTCATTTTACTGATATCGAGAGAGTTCACCAAATTCTTTGTGTCCTATCATCGTTTGAGATCCGATCCACTACGGTGGCGTCACCAGCAAACTTGAAAATCGGGTTGTAGGGGAATTTGGCCGCGCAGTCACGGTTGTGTAAGGAGTAGAGGGCTGAGAACACAATCTGGTAGGTGTTGAGGGTGTTCGTGGAAGAGGTGTTGTTGCCCCTGTCCTTACTGATTGGTCTGTGAGTTAGGAAGTTCGGGGGCCAGTCGCAGAGGGAGGTGCCGAGTCGCAGAGGGAGGTACCGAGGCTCAGGCTATGGAGTTTGGGGCTGAGTTCTGTGGGAATAATGGTGTTGAAGGATGAGTTGAAGCCAATAAATAGGAGTCTGACATAGTGTCCTTATTATCCAGCTGTTCTAGGATCGAGAGCAGAGCAAGGGAGATGGCGTCTGCTGTTGAGGTGGTGGGTGAACTGTAGTGGATCCAGGCAGTCTGGGAGGCTGGAATTGACTTGTGCCGTGGCTAACCTTCATAATGATGGATGCTAGACCCATTGGAAAATAGTCATTAAGGCAGCTTGGCTTTTTTTTAGTACCAGGATGATGGTCATTTTCTTGAAGCGGATAGGGACCTCAGATTGTCGTATAGATAGGCTGAAGATGTCTGGGAATACCCTGATCCATGTAGAATCTGATGCCCATCCAGGCACTTCATCCGAGCCAGTCACTTCCCACGGGTTGACTTTCGAGAATTGACGTCTGCAATGGTGACCCCAGACACAGCGTTCATCCAAGGCTTCCAGAGTGGGGATGTGCTCTCGCTGACCTCATCGGGGAGGGGCATGTTGGAGCCGGCGATTATTCCTGCCTCCGCGGTGTAGCCTGCCGCAGACCTTGCCGTAGTTGGCGGGCGTCCGCGTGGTTAACCAGGGACTCTAGCTTGGTCCGGTACTGCCTTTTGCCATCTTTGATGGATCTCCGCAGATCATATCCGGCTTCCTTGTACAGGTCCGTGTCTGCCTGACTGGAAAGCCTGAGACCCGACAGTGGATACCCCTGTTTGTCCGCGGTTTCCAGTTGGATTTGCTTCTTGGTGGGTCCCTGGCACTGTGAGGCAGCGGTGCTCACCATCTGGTGTTCCCCTTGCGATATTCACCCCTCAGCCAATACAATGGAGAAATGGTGGCCTCGTCATCAATGCAAGGGAGTTTGCTGTGAGTAAATTGACTCTGGCATTTCCTGCCAGAATGACTACACTTAAAAGGGTTTGCTTCACTGCAAAGGCCTTTGGGGAGGGGTGAAGCACAGTCCGATACAGGGGAGCATATTGTACCAGAGAATGACTTAAACCCATTCAAATTCATCCTCAACGTGCATCTCAATACCAGCTTGTAGTAATATGGCTTTTCAAGCTTGCCATAGGATCCCGAGTCCTCCTACTGAAAAAGCAGTGTTGTGCTGGTTGTTTAAACACTACTATCATTATATACTATTAGACTGTCAAGAATCCTTTAGAATTCAATTTACCAGCACGCAATCTAGCCTACACAATAATTAGAAAACAATATCCACAAAATATTACACCCGTACACATACTCAAAACCTTATTATTGCAAAACAGCAGGAAATACGCCAGGAAAAATCACTCCCCCAAAACCTGTGGCTTTGCTCTGACCTCATGCAACCCTCCCCGCACCACTCCCCCCCCTCCCTCCACCACCCCCACGCAACTCCCCTGAACTCCGATACTCCTCAATGGTCGCTAAGTTCAAAAGTGCGGCGCCTGCCTTCGCGTAGGTTATCGATGCTTTCACCTTTCAGACTCATACTTAGGTCAAGGGAACAGAGCCCAAGGTTCGTGTGAAATGTACGTGAAAGGTACAATGTTTAGCGCTGCTGCCTCACAGCGCCAGGGACACGGGTTCCTGGCTTGGGTCACTGTCTGTGCGGAGTCTGCACACAGTCTGAAATAACTGAAGTCCATTTATTAGTGTCGCAAGTAGGCTTACATTAACACTGCAAAGAAGTCACTGTGAAATCCCCAAGCCCCCACACTCCTGTTCGGGTAACACTGAGGGAGAATTTAGCACGGCTGATGCCCCCTAACCAGCACGTCTTTCGGACTGTGAAGGGAAACCAGAGCACTCGGGGGGAAACCCACGCAGACACGGAATGTGTGTACTCTGCACAGACATTGAACGAAGCCGGGAATCAAACAGGGGTCCCTGGCACTGTGAGGCAGCAGCGCTAACCACTGTGCCACCGTAGCGCCCCCCCCCCCCTTGCGTGGGTTTCCACCAGATGCTCCCGTTTCCTCCCACAGTCAGAAAGACATGCTGGTTAGGGCACAATGTCTGTGCTAAATTCTCCCTCGGTGTACCCGAACAGGCGCCGGAGTGTGACAGCAACTTCATTGCAGTATTAAGGTAAGCCAACTCATGACACAATCCCGTTATAACAGATAGCGGAATTTGAATTCTATAAAAAACTTCAGGAATTAAGAATCTACCGATGACCATGAACCCGTTGGCGGAAAAACCCAACTGGTTCCCTTTAGAGAAGGGAAATCTGTCACCCTTACCCGGTCTGGCCTACATGTAACTCCAGAGCCACAGCAATGTGGTTGACTCTCAACTGCCCTCAGGCAACCAGGGATAGGCAATAAATGCTGGCCCAGCCAGTGATGCCCGTGTCACACGGTTGAATAAAAAAACAAATAAACTTTAAAATGATGTCCTGGTGGCAGTGGTTAGCTTTGCTGCATCATAGCGCCAGGGACGTGGGTCCATGTTTAAGTATTTTAATTGGCAAATATTGTGCTAATTCCTTTTGTTGCATTCTAACTGTGTTCTTCAATAAAGTTTGTTTTCATAAAACTACCTAGTTGGGTCAATTGACTCATACCTTATGCTCATACTAATAACACCATAAGACATAGGAGCAGAATTAGGTCTCTCGGCCCATCGAGTCTGCTCTGCCATTCGATCCTGACTGATACTTTTCTCCTCCCCGTTCTCCTGCCTTTTCCCCATAACCCCTGATCCGCTTATTAATCAAGAACCTATCTATCTCTGTCTTAAAGACACTCAGTGATCCGGCCTCCGCAGCCTTCTGCGGCAAAGAGTCCCACAGATTTCCGCACTCTCTAGCTAAAGAAATTCCCCCTCATTTCTGTTTTAAAGAATCGTCCCTTTGTGCCCTTTGCTTCTAGTTTTTCCAATTAGTGGAAACACCCTCTCCATGTCCACTCTATCCAAGCTGTCAATATTCTGTAAGGTTCAATTAGATCCCTCTTCATCCTTCTAAACTCCAACAAGCATACACCCAGACTTTCTCATGTGACAAACCCTTTCATTCCTGGGATCATTCTTGTGAATCTCCTCTGGACATTTTCGAAGACCGGCACATCCTTCCTTAGATACGGGACCCAGAACTGCTCACAATACTCCAAATGGGGGCCTGACCAGAACCTTATACAGCCTCGATAGTACATCCCTGTTCTTGTACCCTAACCCTCTCGACGAGAATGCTAACATTGAACTTGCCTTCCTTACTGCCAACTGAACCTGCGCGTCAAGAGAATCCTGAACCAGGACTCCCAAATCCGTTTGTGCTTTAGATTTCCGAAGGCTCTCCCCACTTAGAAAAGAGTCTATGCCTCTTCCAACCAAAGTGGATAACCTCACACTGTCAAAAGTCAAATAGTATTGGGGTCTAGGCTAACTTCGTGATCAACCTTGGAGTTTCCAATCTGGTTGTCACACCATATAGGGAATTCTTGGATATAATGAAGAGGTGATAGGCACTACGTAAATGCAAGAATTCTGGGAATCAAAGGATTGACGTATGAGGAGAGATCAAACAGCTTGGGCTTGTATTCGCTGGAGTTTAGAAGGACAAGAGAGGATTTAATTGAGGTATATAAAATTCTAAAAGATATTGATAAACTAAATGGGAAGGCAATTCTCCCATCCTGTGGCAATATCGTGTCATTAAATTCATATTTATTAAGTTAATAAGCCCGGGATTGGGTGCGGAGAGGAGGATCGGGCTGGCCCGGGAATGGTCAACTGGGCTGCGATCAGGTTATAGAGGTGTGTAGAGGGGTGATGGGCAGCATTGCTGGTGTCCCGAGCTGGCCAGTGATTGAGCTGCACAGCAGACGGGAGGTTGACAGTTTGGGGCCACTGCGGGTGTGAGGAGGTCTGCTGGTTTCATTGTGGGATACCCTTAAAATCTAATGATATTCACTCTGGTGGCCTCTGCAGTGCACAATGTGTGAGGGAGACTCTTCTCTGAGCTCTCACTGATAAAGCCAGTGTGAATTCCCCACAGTTTCCCTGTGGGAATTCCAAATGTTTCCCTTTACGGGGCAATTTGGAACAAGAGGTCACGGGTACAGATTGAGAGGCAGCAGATTCAAAACTGAGATGAGGGGAAAATACTTCTCACAGAGAGTCGCGAATATGTGAAACTTACTGCCCCATCGCGTGGTGGAATCATTGAGTGGGCTGCGCAGTGGTTAGCACTGCTGCCTCACAGCGTCAGGAATCCAGGTTCGATTCCGGACTCGGATCACTGTCTGTGTGGAGTTTGCACATTCTCCCCGTGTCTGTGTGGGTTTCCTCCAGGTGCTCCAGTTTCCACCAAAAATGCACGGATTAGATTGGATTGCCCAGGATAAATTGCCCTTCCATGTCAGAGGGATTAGGAGGGTAAGTATACGGGGATAGGATTCTGGGTGGGATTGTTGTCAGCGCAGGCTTGATGGGCCAAATGGCCTCTTTCTGCACTGAGGATCCTATGAATGACTTCATGAGGGAGGAGGACATTCTTGTAATGGAGAGCAGCGAGATTCCTCAGCGGTTGTTGCATACTTGCTGATTGTCCTTCCTCTTGTAGCGGTGTACAATGGAAGCATCTTTAAGTTCCTGAGGAATGGATCCTTGCTGCCAAAAGGATTGGAACAACTTGGTGAGCTTCTCGATAAATGCAGGGCCAGCAGCTTTGTAGATCTCTGTGGGTATGGCATCTGCCCCTGGGGCTTTGCCACAGGATAGCTGGCTGACAGCATTCGTGACTTTGGTTACTACTGGTGGGTCATCCATGGCGCTATCAATCCTGTCTATTGCCTCATCATTAATAGGTGACAGTTGGTTGATATTTCTTATAGAAAACGGGACAAAAGGATGTGGGGAGGTGGATTTGAGAGATTGGCCATGATCCAAGTGAATAACGGAGCAGGCTCAGAGGGCTGAACTTGTCCACTTTTGAATGGACCTACCTCGCATTAAGTTGATCTTTTTCTATGCCCTAGCTATACTGTAATACCTGCACTCTCTCCTTTCCTTCCCTGTGAGCGGTATGCTTTGCCGCGCGCAAGTAACAACACTTTTCACCACATCCCAATACAATAGTAAGTCAAATCAAAATACTTCTGTTCCTGCGTTTCACCTTGATAAGGCGTTAAAGAAAGTCTTTTTTTTAAACTTGTTCCTCTCCTGACTCGGGGGTGCTGAGTTGGGGGGAGGGTGAAGGTAGCTTAGATAATACTTGCTCACAAATGAAGAAATATGGAGCCAGAAACTAACAACCTCCCACAAAAGGTGCCTGCTCCGTAATTACCTGTTCTGATACGCCCAGAAGTGTCAATCAGAGGGGCTTCCGGATGGAAAAGCTTC
Organism: Sphyrna mokarran; assembly: GCA_024679065.1. NCBI lineage: Eukaryota > Metazoa > Chordata > Chondrichthyes > Carcharhiniformes > Carcharhinidae > Sphyrna > Sphyrna mokarran. Next base: position 12,089,160 of record JAGIQG010000035.1, read on the forward strand.
CACGGAAAGGACTTCACTTTTATTTAAACGGAGCTGCCAAGAGGATAGCGCCCATTGAAGAGGTGTGTGAACGGTACACAGTTAGCTAGTCCCCTTTGCAAATGGAAATCACAGACGCCAAATCATTGTATTCTTTCCTCAATCCCTAATGGCAGCAAAATGTCCCAAATCATTTATTTTCCCGAGGGGCAGGATACACTGCACTCACTCTAGCTTATCCCTGTTTCCCCTTTCCCGAATTGCTCGCTGCAGCCCTCACCATTCTCTGTTCAGCGAGGCCCGTCCAAGTGAGAAAACATTGACCCTTACGGCGGGATTTTCCCGCTCCCTCGTCCTGGAACCGTAAAACCCACCCCGAGGTCAACAGATCTTTCCACAGTCCTTCTCCCGCCCACTCCAATTCCTGGGCCGGGTGGGGCGGTAAAATTTCTGCCCTTAACTTGACTATTCCGGCAACTCCTGCAGTGCAGAAGGAAGGCCATTTGGCCCATCGAGTCTGCACTGACCACAAGGCACCTCATACCATCTTCTCAACGGCAACTAGGGATGGGCAACAAATGCTGGCCCAGCCAGCAATGCCCTTGTCCCATAAAAGAATGTTAATATTAAAAAAAATCCCACCCAAACCTTATCCCCATATCCCCACTTACTTATCCCCTACTAATCCCCCTGACATTAAGGATTAATTTAGCATGGCCAATCCGCCTAACCTGCACATCTTTGGGCTGTGGGAGGAAACCGGAGCATCCGGAGGAAACCCATGCAGACACAGAGAGAATGTGCAGACTCCACACAAACAGTGACCCAAAGGCAGAAATCGAACCCGGGTTCCTGGCGCTGTGAGGCAGCAGTGCTAACTACTACGCCACCGTGCTGGCCTGAGGGCAGGGTTTCTGTTCCTGATCCGACTGGGAACTGGGAACATGTCCCCTTTTTCGCTTTCTGGTCTTGTGGATACTTCTCTGCACTAGAATGCTGATTAAGTCAAAGTGTGGCATAGTCATTAGTGATTAGCACTGATGCCTCACAACGCCAGGGACCCGGGTTCAATTCCCAGCTTGGGTCATTGTCCATGCGCACATTCTTCCCGTGTCTGCGTGGGTTTCCTCTGGGTGCTCTGCTTTCCTCCCACAGTCTGAAAGACCTGCTGGTTAGGTGGATTGGCCATGCTAAATTGCTCCTGAGTGGCAGGGAGACTAGCTAGGGTAAATGCCTGGAGTTACGGGGATAGGGCCTGGGTGGGACTGTGGCAGACTCGATGGGCTGAATGGCCTCCATCAGTACTATAAGGATTCATGAAGCCCATTCTAAAGAACATCTTGCACTCTCTCCAAAGCATCTTCTGGTAATCACCAGAACTGCATGTGTCAAATGCGGCCTGACTAAAGTTACACACAGAAAGAAAGGCAGAAAAATATATCCAGTCAGAGTGTCCCCTGGGGAACCCATCGTAAAGTGGGGGAGAGGGATGGGCGGTTTGTTTTTTACAAGCAGGGTTCTAGGCCTCTGCAGAGTCAGCCAAGGGTTAACCAGCAGCGCAATGTTCAGCTGGACATACTAAATGCCTCTCATTCCTGATTCCTAATTGAATTAACACTTTGGACAGCACTCCGCCAGCAAACTCTGATGGCCAAGGAGAGATGGAGTGGTCAGGCTTTCTCACTGCCCACCCCTCACACACACACACACACACACACACACGCATACACCCACACATTCACACATACACAGGTACACTCACAGACACAAATACACGTATTCTCACACACTCTCTCTCACACACACTCTCTCACACATACTCCCGCACACACACAAACACACACACTCACACACAGTCCAACACACACTCTCTCTCACACACACACACACACACACACACACACACGCTCACATGTACACACACCCACTCACACATTAACAGTCACACATACACATGTACACACACGCACACAAATTCAGACATACACTCACACACACAAATATACACACATCCACACACACACACACACACATTCAGACACACACACTCTCTCACTCTCACACACACACACACACAAATATACACATATCTACTTATACACACACAAACGCACACACACATTCAGACACACACACTCTCTCACTCTCACACACACACACACACAAATATACACACATCCACGCACACACACACACACTCCACACACACACATCCACACCACACACCACACACACTCACACACACAGACACACACACACACACACACACTCACAGACACACACACACATCCCACACACACACACACACATCCAACACACACACACACACTCACCACACACCACACACACTCACACACACACACATCCACACACACACACTCACACACACCACATCCCACACACACACCTACACACACACACACACTCACACACACATCCACACTCACACACACACACACACCACACACACACACACACACACACACACACACACACACACACACACACACACACACACACACACACACACACACACACACACACACACACACACACACATCCACACTCACACACACACTCACACACACACACACCCTGGCCACCCCCGCGACCCTGAGAGAGAAATAAATCATTGCGGCACAGACGGGAAAGGAAGAACTTTTCCCAGCCTTCTTCCCAATTGGAAAGGCTGGAAGAGGAGGAGTGGGAGGAGGGGTGGTTTGCAGTCTGGGGAAAGAAGGCTGTGCTTTGCTGCTACATGAAGGAACTTCCTTTCCTTTGCCTGGTTAGTCACCTTGCGATCACAGCAAGGCTGCGATGATTGATTACACAGGAGAGGGGTGTTGCTTCTTATTGTTCTCTTGACTTTGAACTCTAACCTGCCAGTGTGCGGGGCGCCTGGAACTTAACTTTCTGCCGTTTGGCAGTAATGGGAGAGAGAGAGAGGGTTGGGGGAGGGTGGGGGGGGGGGAGAGGCTGGATGGGGAGGGGATTGCTGATGGGGTTAAGGCAGGGGGGTGAACAATACCAATTTTTAAGGCTATCCCGTCCCATCAGAGATTTCCCTCTCTCTTGCTGCTGCTGTTAGAAATCAGATAAAATGTGGATTTTACCATGTTTTGGTTCCTGGGTGGATTCTCCGAGAAGGGAACAAAACCAGTTTGGAGCAGTCTTCCCATTTCTCTGTTTCACTGGTTTACAGGGGCTAAATTTCCCCTTTGTGTCCTGGGATGCATAGGTTAGAGGGATTAGCGGGCTAAATATATGGGGTTACGGGGATGGGGCCTGGGTGAGGTTGTTGTCAGTGGAGGCATGATGGACTGAATGGCCGCCTTATGCACTGTAGGGATTCTATGATGCTATATGCAGTATTCTGGTCTAAACCAGACCAGATTTGGTAATTTGCTGGTGTTCCATTTTAAAGTATACAAGATTTGGTTAAGCTAAATTGCCCATTAAAGTCTCAGGATGTGCAGGTTAGGTGGATTGGCCATGCTAAATTGCCCCTTAGTGTCCAAAGATGTGCAGGTTAGGGGGATTGTCCATGCTAAATTGCTTCTTAGTGTCCAAGATGAGCAGGTTAGGGGGATTGGCCATGCTAAATTACTTCTTAGTGTCCAAGATGTGCAGGTTAGGTGGATTGGCTATGCTAAATTACCCCTTAGCGTCCAAAGATGTGCAGGTTAGAGGGATTGGCCATGCTAAATTGCTTCTTAGTGTCCAAGATGTGCAGGTTAGGGGGATTGGCCATGCTAAATTGCCCCTTAGTGTCTCAAGATGTACAGGTTGGGCGGACTGGCCGTGCTAAATTGCCCCTTACTGTCAAGGTTAGGTGGATTAGGTGGACTGGCCTTGCTAATTGTCCCTTAAAGTCCCAGGATGGAAAGGTAGGGTGAACTAGCCATACTAAATTGCCCCTTTGTGTCCAAAGATGTGTAAGTTCTGGTGATTAGCAGGGTAAATGCATGGATATACAGGCATAGGGCGGGGGAATGTGCCTAGGATGGAAGCTCTGTCGGAGAGTCAGTGCCGATTCGATGGGCCGAACAGCATCTTAGGGATTCTATAAAGAGACCAGAAAATTCCAGCCTCTGAATCACAAACGAGAGGGAAGGCAGAATGAGAAAGTTGGGAGCGGGATTCCTTTCGCAAAGAGTCAGCCGGGGACTTGTAAATAAGTGACCCAGGGGATAACTAATTAATTTGGTTAATTTTAAATAAAGACCTCCCCCCCGCCCCGTACCCCCAGCCCTCCCCACCGGCCCATCCCCCTCCCAGACTGTGAACTGCCAGAATGGAGGTTTTAACAAGGTTCACACGGATTTGTAAACTTGAATGTTTGATTGATTATAGGATTGGGGAGTCTCTCTCTCTCTCTCTCTCTGTTCTGAAGATTAGCTAAGAAGTCTGTGTTTTTCTTGGCTCTGCTCTGTCGGAGTTTGATTACTTCAGAGACACAGTTCGGGACCCGTTACCCATGACCCTTATCAAAACACTACACTCAGGAAAGACACTTAATGACATTCCCTTATGCGAGAGGTCTGTGCTAATGCAGCAAGCAGCATCACAAGCCGTCTGTAGCAAGACACTAATTATAATGGCTAAGGAAGAAAAAATAATTTCAGATTCTTACACGCATGTATTAACCCAACTCCCACTCCAGGCTACAGTAGCATCCCATTACCCCAACGCCAACCCCCCCTACACACAAGGCCCCAAACCCTGGGTTCAATTCCCGGCTCAGGTCACTGTCTGTGTGGAGTCTGCACGTTCTCCCCGTGTCTGCGTGGGTTTCCTCCGGGTGCTCCGGTTTCCTCCCACGTGTTATGTGGAATGTCCATGCTAAGTCGCCCCCTGAGTATTAGTGGGATAAATGCGTTGAGTTACGGGGAGGGGTATCTGGGTGGGATTGTTGTCGGTGCAGGCTCAATGGGCAGAATGGACTCCTTCTGCACTATACGGATTCTATAATGTGGCTGGCTGGTTTTGAAGTGGGTACTTTTCACAAGTGAGGTGAATGTGAGACCCACAGCAGAAACACCCGGCGCCCACCATTAACCTTTCCAATTCCAGATCTTTCTCAAATTTGAATTTCACCCAGCGGATTCACATGCTCACAGGGAGAACATGCAGACTCTGCACAGACCCGTGACCCAAGGCGGGAATCAAACCTGGCTCCCTGGTGCTGTGAGGCAGCAATGCTATCCACTGTACCACCATGATGAATTTGGGTTAAGCAAGTTCTCATGGGGACCAGAGTCCTGGATGAATTAGTACCTTCAGGAGAAGATGGAAGCAAATCAGTAAGCAAGGGACATTTGATATATATGTGTGTGAAAGTGTGTGTGTGTGTGTGTGTGTGTGTGTGTGTGTGTGTGTGTGTGTGTGTGTGTGTGTGTGTGTGTGTGTGTGTGTGGTGTGTGTGTGTGTGTGTGTACATGTATATGTTTTTATATGAATGTGTGCTTGCATGTATGTATATATATATGCGTGTGTGTATTTGTATGTGTGTGTGTGTGCGCATTATCTGTGTATGCAATCATGTGTGTGTGTATGTGTGTGTATTTGTGTGCGTATGTATTTGTGTGTGTGAGTATTTGTGTGTGTATGTATGTATGTTTGCATGTGCATATAAGTGTGTATCTGTGTATATATGAGTACGTGCATGTGTGTATGAATACATGTGTATTTAAGTGCATGTGTGTGTGCGTATATGTATGTATGTGTGTGTATTTGTGTGTGTGTGTGTGCAAGTATATACGCATATGTATGTAAGTGTATATGTATTGTGTATGTGTTTACGGGTGTGTGCATGTGCGAGTGTGTATGTGCATGTATGTATGTGTGTGTCAGTGTGTATGCCTGTATGTGGATCTCTGTGAGTATTTGTGTGAGTGTGTGTGAGAGAGGGGAGTGGTGGGATGGTGAGAGGGTGGGTGGGTGGGGGTAGGGGGCAGATGGAAGCGGCAGGGGGTTTGTGGGGGGTGGTGGTGAGTGGTAGAGGATATGTCCCAGCCAGTGTTGAACTGTAAATAGATGCAGCGGGAGTTGGTGGTTTGCTGTTGTTTTAGAAGTTGTTACCTCACAACCTGGAGCCAGCCAAAAAGAGGAAATGTGTCTGAAAGGTCTCATTCATCCAGTTCTTTTTAAAGAGATCGCGCTTCCTTCCCTTAAATATAAACTTGTCACTGGTTTGAAACCTGTTTGGAACTTTCCGAGTTGGAATTTTTTTGCATCCGATTATACTCCCCCTGCTCCCCCCCGCCACCACACAATGCCCTCTCCCCACCCCCCACCTCCTCTCATCTGCACTGAAAGTATCCCGGATTTTCCAAATGTGGACATTCCTACCTCTCGTTCTCACTGCAGGCGTGAATCTCAGCGTCCCCCCCTCAAAGTTAGCTCCTGATTCCAGGGTCTTGCTACTGCACTGGGGTCTTCAAGTCCGGAGGGACACCACCCCTTCCCCCCACCCCCCCGTTCCCAAGTTAACCCCCTCCCTCGCAAGAACCCTTGCAGACATTGGTTGGGATTTTTAAATCTCAGAAAGCTAGCATGCCATGCGGGGAAAGTAAGGTGAATATTGGTCTTTATTTTACAGGGAAAGGAGTCTAAAGTTTATTTATTAGGGTCACAAGTTAGGCTTACATTAACACTGCGGTGAAGTTATTGTGAAAATCCCCCTACTCGCCGCACACTGAGGGAGAATTTAGCATGGCCAATGCACCCTAACCAGCACATCATTTGGACTGTGGGAGGAAACTCGAGCACCTGGAGGAAACCCACGCAGACATGGGGAGAAGGTGCAGACGCCACACAGACAGTGACCCGAGCCGGGAATCGAACCCGGGTCCCTAGGAGCTGTGAGGCAGCAGTGCTAACCACCGTGCCATCCTCGATAGGGAGGTCTTGCTAACGCTATACAAAGCACTAGTTATACCACACCCAGAATACTGGGGGCCGTTTTGGTCCCTGTTTCTAAGGTAAGATATACTGTCATTGGAGGCAATCCAGAAATAGGATGATCCCGGGTATGGAGGGATTTTCTTATGAGGAGAGGTTGAGTAGGTTGGGTCCGGACTCAGTGGAGTTTAGAATGCCTCACCTTTTTGAGACATGTTGGATTCTCAGAGGGATTGACAGGGTCAGTGCTGAGAAATTGTTTCCCCTTGTGGGAGAGTCTAGGACCAGGGGGCTCGATCTCAGAGTAAGGGGGTCACTCATTTCAGACAGAGAGGGGGAGGAATTTCTTCTCCCAGAGGGGAGTGAATCTGTGGAATTCTTTCCTGCAGAGAGATATAGAGACTGGGACATTAACTAAGTTCAAGGCTAAGACAGATTGGCCTACTTCTGCTCCTACATCTGCTGGTCTAACTGCATTATCTTGGATTGGAACCACAAATGGAATCACAGGGAGATATATAGATATGTATATTATATATATATGTATGTACAGTGCACAAGGAGACCACTCAGCCCATCATGTCTGACACAGATCTCCTTTGGGGTCAATCCAAAATGACTCCCTCTCCCCCATTCTCTCCCTGCGGACATATTTCCTCATCTGCTTTGGGTGCTTACTCAATCCCTTAGAGGAGCACTGGTCCCACCAACCCCTCGGCAAAGCACCACACGGTCCATGGGTGGGTATTTCCTGAGTAACCATTGAAGCCAAATCTGACACGTGGCTCCTGCCCTGTTCAAGACCGCGAGGAACTACAAAAGGGTCATGAACGAAGCCCAGTCCATCACGCAAACCGGCCTCCCATCCATTGACTCTGTCTACACTTCCCACCGCCTCGGCAAAGCAGCCAGCACAATTAAGGACCCCACACTACCCGGACATTCCCTCTTCCACCTTCTTCCATCAGGAAAAATGATATAAAACTCTGAGGTCACGTACCAACCGACTCAAGAACAGCTTCTTTCACTGCTATCATCAGACTTTTGAATGGACCTACCTCGCATTAAGTTGATCTTTCTCTGCACTCTAGCTATGACTGTAACACTCCATTCTGCATCGTCTCCTTTCCTTCTCTATGAATGGTATGCTTTAACTGCATAGCGTGCAAGAAACAATATTTTTCACTATATCTGGGTACATGTGACAATAATAAATCAAGTTAAATCAAAGGCTGAGGAGCTTTATCCTGAACAGTGTCTTCACAGAATCTCAACATTGCAGAAGGTGTGCATTTAGCGCATCAAATCTGCACCGCATCACAATCCCACCCAGGTTCTATCCCCATAATCCCATGCATTCACCCTAGCTAGTCCCCGACACTAAGGAGCGATTTAACATTGCCCAATCCACCTAACGTGCACATCTTTGGACACTAAGGGGCAATTTAGCATGGCCAATCCATCTAATCCACACATCTTTGGACTGTGGGAGGAAACTGGAGCACCCTGAGGAAACCCAAGCAGAGACGGGGAGAATGTGCAAACATCACATTGGCCCAAGCCGAGAATCGAACCAGAGTCCCTGGCGCTGTGAAGCAGCCAGTGCTAACCACTGTGCCGTATGCCTTGCCTAGGAGCTTTGGAAGACAGGAACAGAAGTAGGTTGTTCACATCCTTGAGCCTTGAGGCTTTTCAGTCAGAGGAAGGCTTAAATCGATTTAAGTGCTTTGATTCCATAACCCTTAACACCGTGCCTAACTAAAAACAAAATCTATCAGTCAGCATTGAAGTTTTAGATCGACAACCCTCTTCCCCCAAAATCTGCACCACCACCCCCCCCCCCCCCCCCCACCCCTCCCCCCCCACCCCCGCTCCCCCTCAACAGTTTTCGGGGGGAAGTGTTTCAGATTTCCATTTCTTTTAATACTTCTTGACATGATCCCCCAAACTCCCTCAGCTCCAAGGTCAGGATGGCATAGTGGCACAGTGGTTAGCACTGTTGCCTCACAGTGCCAGGGACCTAGGTTCCATTCACAGCCTTGGGTGACTGTGTAGAATTTGCACGTTCTCCTGTGTGTCTATCTAGGTTTCCTCTGGGTGCTCCAGTTTCCGCCCACGATCCAAAGATGTGCAGGTTAGGTGGATTGGCCATGCTAAATTGCCCTTTAGTGACTAAAGATGTGTAGGTTAGGTGGATTGGCCATGCTAAATTGCCCCTTAGTGACTAAAGATGTGCATGTTAGGTGGATTGGCCATGCTAAATTGCCCCTTAGTGTCCAAAGATGTGCAGGTTAGGTGGATTGACCACGCTAAATTGCCTTTTTGCGTCCAAAAATGTGCAGGTGAAATGGATTGGCCATGCTAAATTGCCTCTTAGTGTCCAAAGATACATAGATGTGTGGGTTAGGTGGATTGGCCATGCTAAATTGCTCCTTAGTGTCCAAAGATACATAGATGTGTGGGTTAGGTGGATTGGCCATGCTAAATTGACCCTTAGTGTCAGGGGGATTAGCTAGGGTGAATGCATGGGGTAATGGAGGTAGGCCTGGGTGGGATTGCGGTCGGTGCTGACTCGATGGACTGAATGGCCTCCTCCTGCACTGTCGGGATTCTGTGTTTAAGGATCGACCCCCGTGCTCTGGACTCTGGAGATGAGGGCTGGAATTTTCCAGATCTCACAAGTCCAGCCGCCCAGCGAGCATGGGGAACTTGGAGAATCCCAGCTGCGGGTGTGGTCGGAGAATCCCCAGCCAAGTTCCACCCACCCAATTCAATTAAATCCTTTAATCTCCTTGGAAATCTCGATGACATCAATCCTTAATCTTCCTGCCCTGACTGAATGCAAGTCTGGATTCTGCAAGCGATCCTCATCATTGTTAATAATTTGATCTCCTGAGTTATGTGTTCTCGGCTAGGGGAATATCAGAGAGCGTCACTCTCGCTGATGGAGAAATGAGACAAGTCATTGCCACTGTTCAGTGCCTCGGGGGGGGGGAAAACGGAAAAAAAATAGGGTGGGATACTGATTCAAAAACAAGACTTTTCCATCTCGAACGGAAGCTGATGGTGACCCCGAGGCTATATCCTTACCCCTCTGCCTGACACACCCTTGGGCTTGTTCAGTTAAGTGCTGACATCTGTTTAGAAATGAGGAGGGTCTCGCCTGCTTGAAATAGAGGTGAGGCGAGATCCAGGAGGGTGGTGAGTCTCCGGAACTCTATTTCCAGAAAGGCGGTGGAACCAGGACCTTCAAGGCAGAGGTTTGGCACGGCCATTAGCACCACTGCCTCGCGGCGCTAGGGGCCCGGCTTCGATTCTGGTCTCGGGTCACTGTTTGTGTGGAGTCTGCACGCACCACACTGTCTGCGTGGGTTTCTCTGGGTGCTCTCAGGGGTTAAGTGGATTGGCCATGCCAATTGTCCCCTTAGTGACCAAAAGATGTGCCAGTTACGTGAGCTGACCATGCTAAATTGTCCCAAAGCGTTCAAAAGATGTGCAGATTCGATGGATTGGCCATGTTAAATTGCCCCTTACGTTCCAAAAGATGTGCAGGTTAGGTGGATTGGCCATGCTCAAGTGTCCCTTAGTGTCCAAAGATGTATAGGTTTGGTGGATTAGCCATGCTCAATTTTTAGGGTTACTGTGTAAAGATGTGATTTTGGAGGGTGTGTGCAGACTTGATGGGCCGAATGACCTTCTGCCGTCCTGTGGGGATTCAATGTTCCTATGGAGGTGGATAGATTCTTGGTGAGCGAGGTGGCGTTGGGGAGGTGGTGTGTAGTGGTGGTAGGTTATTGGAGAGGTTACGATTAGATCAACCTTGATCCTATTAAATGGTGGAGTAGGCAGAATGGGGGCAGAATGGCCTACTCCCTGCTCCTTGTGTATCCTGTCAATTGGCACAGCTGACTCTCACGCTGTCTGTCAGCCGCTAGGCCGGAACCAGCCACCGGCTTTCAGCTTCCAGCCTGGGGTTGCTGACCCAAGCCTGCCCCGCATGGCCGGGGGTTGGCATCGCTTGAGGCTGGGATTAGGCCTGATGGGGTGAGGTGAGGCCCAACTCGAGGGAGAAGGCCTGGGAGCGAATCCGATCGGATCCGGTTTCGAGCGTTTTCTCTTCCAAGCGGCTTCCGGGAGGGAAAAAGAAGCCATTGTGTGTCCTCCAGGCTGAGCACCTGTCCACTCGGCCACCGTTGCCAACTTTGCAACATCAGTCCCTCAGCCAAGACAACACAGGCTCATTAAAGATGTTTCCTTTCTGGATTAATGCGTCACTCCTCCAAGATTGAGTGGTGAGGCATTTCATTTTCTTATTCCTACGCCTGACAATCCTTTGAGTTGATTTATTATTGTCACATGTATTAACATTCAGTGACAAGTATTGTTTCTCACGCGGTATGCAGACTGTTCATAGAGAAGGAAAGGAGAGAGTGCAGAATGTTACAGTCATAGCTCGGGTGTAGAGAAAGATTAACTTAATATAAGGTAGGTCCATTCAAAAGTCTGACAGCAGCAGGGAAGAAGCTGTTCTTCTAGAGTCATAGAATCCCTACAGTACAGAAAGAAGCCATTCAGCCCATCGAGTCTGCACCGACCACAATCCCACCCAGGCCCTATCCCCATACCCGTACATCTTTATTCACAAATCTCTGTAATCTATGCATCTCAGGACACTAAAGGATAATTTTAGCATGGCCAATCAACCTAACCCGCACATCTTTGGACCATGGGAGGAAACCAGAGCACCTAGAGGAAACCTACGCAGACACAAGGAGAATGTGCAAACTGCACACAGTTAGCGACCCAAGCCAGGAATTGAACCCAGGTCCCTGGAGCTGTAAGGCAGCAGTGCTAACCCACTGTGGTGCCGTGTTGCCCCAAAGTCAGTTGGTACACGACCTCAGACTTTTGTATATTTCTCCCGATAGAAGAAGGTGGAAGAGAGAATGTGTGTAGGATTCTTAATTATGCTGGCTGCTTTGCTGAGGCAGCAGGAAGTGTAGACAGAGTCAATGGATGGGAGGCTGGTTTGCGTGATGGTTTAGGCTACATTTACGAGCTTTTGTAGTTCCTTACGGCCTTGGGCAGAGCAGGAACCATACCAAGCTGTGATACTTGGTACTTACATAGAAAGAATGCTTTCTATGGTGCATCTGTAAACATTGGCGAGAATTGTGGCTGACACACCAAATTTTCTGAGTCTTCTCCGAAAGTAGAGGCGTTGGTAGGCTTTCTTTGGGTTCTCCAAAAGAAAAATCAGTAGGAATTCCTATCTCGCATGCCTCCCTCCCCCCCTCACTACAGAATGACATGGCAGCACGGTGCTTAGCACTGCTGCCCCACAGCGCCAGGTTCAGTTCCCGGCTTGTCTGTGCGGAGTTTGCACACTGTCCCTCTGTGTCTGCTTGGGTTTCCTCCGGGTGCTCCAGTTTCCTTCCACAGTGCGGAAGACGGTTAGGTGCATTGGCCGTGCTAAGTTCTCCTTCAGATTCACTAGGTTGATTCTGGAGGTTTATGAGAAATGACTGAGTAGACTGGGACTATATTCATTGGAATTCAGGAGAACGTGGGGAATCTTATAGAAATATATAAGATTATGAAGGGAACTGACAAGATAGAAACTGGTAGGTGAAACCAGAACTAGGGGACATGGCCTCAAAATAAGGGAGAGCAGATTTATGACTGAGTTGAGGAAGAACCTTTTCACACAAAGTGTTGTGAATCTGTGAAATTCCCTGCCCAGTTGAGGCTACCTCATTGAATGTTTTTAAGGCAAGGATAGATAGATCTTTGAACAGTGAAGGAATTAAGGGTTATGGTGAGCAGGTGGGTAAGTGGAGCTGAGGCCACAAAAAGATCAGCCATGATCCTACTGAATGGTGGGGCAGGCTCGAGGGGCCAGATGGCCGACTCCTGCTCCTAGTTCCTATGTTCTTATGTACCCGAACAGGTGCAGGAGTGTAGGGGATTTTCACAGTAATTTCATTGCAGCGGTAATTTAAGCATACTTGTGACTAATAAATAAGCTTTAAAAACGTTTAAACTGTAGAATGGAGAATTGGGACTGAGCATCCCTGCCACAGGGGCAAGGTCGGAGATTTCCAGTCACATACTGGCCAGTTGGGAGGGACAGAGGGAGGGGAGAGAGAAATCTCTCATTTGAATGGCCCATTCACAACCTCAGAGTATTCCAAAGAAACGAGAGAGGGTATTTCAATGGGGTATTTGTTACCCGATTGGTGGATTATCCCTATCTCAGACCTCATCTCTAGTAACCCACTTCTCAAACTTCGCCACATCCATAACTCCTGCTCTCTCTCTCTCTTTCCTCACCCTTCAAATAGTGTGGCGGCCAGAATTGGGGATGCTATATTCCAAGTGTGGCCTAACTAAGGTTCCATAAACATCACTTGTCAATTTTTGAACTCAGTGCCCCGACCAATGAAGGCAAGCTTGCCGTATACCTTCTTGACTACCTTCTCCACTTGCATTGCCACTTTCAGTAACTGTGTACCTGTACACCCAGATCCCTCTACCTGTCAATACTCTTAAGGGCTTGACCAAGTAATCTTTCCACTCTTCCTAAATACTGTAGCACCTCCAACTGTCAGGAGGGTCTAAACGCTAGGGTGACACATTTACACAGCAAGTTCCGATGGCAATGTGGTCATAGGAATTTATAATGTGAAAAGTTGGATGAAGGTTTACTTTTTAGATTTGCAAGTAGGCTTACGCTAACACTGCAATGAAATTACAGCGAAAATCCCCTAGTCACCACACTCCTATTCGGGTACACTGAGGGAGAACTTAGCACGGCCAATGCATCTAACCAGCATAATCTTTCAGACTGTGGGAGGAAACCAAACCCACGCAGACACGGGGAGAATGTGCAATTCCACACAGATAGTGACCCAAGACAGGGAATCGAATCCACTGTGCCACATGCCGCCCTAACGCTGAGGGACGCAATAAAGCCTGGGGAGGGTGGTCGTGTAATGCCTTTCAGCAAGAAGTCTGATAACACCAGGTTTAAGTCCAATGGATTTATTTAATACTAAACTCACAAGCTTTCGAGGCTGTGCTCTTCTTCAGGTAAACTTTAACTTCTTAACGTAAGCCTAGTTGTGACACTAACATTTATCTGTGTCGAGAACTTGAACATTATTGTTCTTTGCGTGATGTCCGTTATATAATGTTCTTTCAGATATTCTACAAATTAGGTAACTTCTGCCAAAAAAACTCTCACCTGCCAACCTTCTCGAGTTCATTTACTTTGATTTGATTTATTATTGTCTCATTTATTAACATACAGTGAAAAGTATTGCGTGGGTTTCCTCCGGGTGCTCCAGCTCTCTCCCACTGTCCAAAGATTTGATTTGACTGATTATTGTCGCAAGTATTGGGATATAGTGAAAAATTGTGTTTTTTGCTGTACAGACAAAGCATGCCATTCATAGAGAAGGTGAGGAGAGAGTGCAGAATGTAGTGTTACAGTGATAACTCAGGTGTAGAGAAAGATCAACTTAGTGCGAGGTAGGTCCATTCAAAAGTCTGACAGCAGCAGGGAAGAAGCTGTTCTTGAGTCGGTTGGTATGTGACCTCAGACTTTTGTATCTTTTTCCCGATGGAAGAAGGCAGAAGAGAGCTTCTCCGCCAGAAAGGGACAAGAAGAGGTTCAGTGCCTGAAGGGTTAATTCCGCCTTCGGAGTGAGTGATGACCCTGGATGTTAAAGTGGAGGAGTTGATGGGGCGGGGAGGGGGGGGGGCGGTGACTGGGACTGACTGGTGGTTGGCTGCACAAAGTGAGCTGGGAAAGAGTTAAAACTCTGGGAAAGGATGAAAAGAAAGACTCTACTGGAAATGATCCAAACACTAGACTTCTTCAACTCTGCACCACAATGTGTGCGCAAGCATTCCACAGGCCTCTGCAAGGCCTCACAAAGGGCCGGCTCCTAGCAATACTGCACAGTCAAGTATGTGCCGAGACTTCAGCACGCAGCTTTACTTTCTCACTCGCTTGCTCACATGGAAGCAAAAACAAAAAAACATCAAGACTGAGACATCTGTTCAATCTTAATCGCTCCAGTGCTAAGCCTATCCTCCTCACACCCCTCCAATTCTCCCTTATTCAGTGTGTGTGGGAGATTGCCTGTATGGTGTGTGTGTGTGTGTGTGTGTGTGTGTGTGTGTGTGTGTGTGTGTGTGTGTGTTGTGTGTGTGTGTGTGTGTGTGTGTGTGTGTCTTTGCAGACTTACTTTGTTACAGTATATGTTTTAACTAGTCTTGGGTTGAATGAGCCTGCACACGCACTTAAAACATAGAACACAGAACACTACAGCCCTTCGGCCCACAAGTTGTGCCGAACACATCAAAACCTACCCAGCCATAGACCTATCTATAACCCCCAATCCCATTGGATCCCATATACTCATCCAAAAGTCTTTTAAAAGACCCCAGCGAGTTTGCCTCCACCACCACCGACGGCAGCCAATTCCATTCACTCACCACCCTCTGAGTGAAAAACTTTCCCCTAGCATCCCCTCTGTACTTGCTTCCCTGCACCTTAAATCTGTGCCCTCTCGTCGCGACCATTTCAGCCCTGGGAAATAGTCTCTGAGAGTCCACCCTATCTATTCCTCTCAACATCTTGTAAACCTCTATCAGGTCGCCTCTCAACCTTCGTCTCTCCAGGGAGAACAGTCCCAGCTCCCTCAACCTGTCTTCATAAGGCATGCCTCCCAATCCAGGCAACATCCTTGTAAATCTCCTCTGCACCCTTTCAATAGCTTCCACGTCCTTCCTATAGTGAGGCTACCAGAACTGCGCACAGTACTCCAAGTGTAGTCTGACAAGGGTCCTATAAAGCTGCAGCATTACCTCCTGACTCCTGAACTCAATCCCTCGATGAATGAAGGCCAGTACACCGTAAGCTTTCTTAACCACATCCTCCACCTGGGAGGCCGATTTGAGAGTCTTATGGACCCGGACCCCAAGATCCCTCTGCTCTTCCACACAGCTAAGACTCCTACCTTTGATAGTGTACTCATTCATCCCGTTGGATCTGCCAAAATGGACCACAACACATTTATCCGCGTTGAAGTCCATCTGCCACTTCTCCGCCCAGTCTTGCATCCTGTCGATGTCCTGCTGCAACTTTTGACATCCTTCCAGACCATCCACAACACCACCGACCTTCGTGTCATCGGCAAACTTACTCACCCATCCCTCCACTTCCTCATCCAGGTCATTTATGAAAATGACAAACAGCAAGGGTCCTAGAACAGATCCCTGGGGCACTTCAGCATGTGTTACAAAAATGTCTGTTCCTGTGACATACGTGTTTCTCTCACTTAATCTTGTGTAAATTTTTCTCCCACACCCATCCACTCCACTCACTTCTGCACACCTTCCGGACTATGGGAGAAAACCAGAGCATCCGGAGGAAACCCATGCAGACACGAGGAGAACGTGCAGACTCCACACAGACAGTGACCCAAGCCGGGAATCGAACCAAGATCCCTGACACTGTGAGGCAGCTGCGCTAAACACTGTGCCACTGTCCCTACAATTTAAGTCCATTTATTAGTGCCACAGGTTGGATTACATTAACACTGCAATGATGTTAGTGTGAAAGTCCCCTGGTCGCGACAATGAGGGAGAATTTAGTACCTTACACCCTAACCAGCACATCTTTCGGACTGTGGGAGGAAATCAGAGGAAACCCATGCAGACACGGGGAGAAAGTGCAAACTGTGCGCAGACGGTGACCCAAGCCCGGAATCGAACGGGGGTCCCTGGTGCTATAAGGCAGCAGTGCCCGGATCGGGGGGGGGGGGGGGGGGTGTTTGCGGTGGAGAGGGGAGATGAGAGGGTGGGGGAGAGAGTCGGCTCCATTCTGGGAGATGCCGAGATCTGAGGGCCTTATTAGTGACGGCGAGGTAGAGTCCATCGTGGCCAGGCACCCCCACTTCCGCCAAAGGAGTGATAGGCGCCACTGGCAGAGTCCTTCTATGGGTCAAAAAGAAAATTGCCAAATCTGAGACCTTCCCTCCTTCCCTTCCCCCACCAACATCCATCCACCACGCCCCCCCTCCCCCTTCTATTTGTGAAGGGGAGAAAACATCAGAACTGGGCCAATTCTCTCCAACATCTCTTCATGTACAGAAGTTGTTGAGTGTCCTCAGAATGCGGGGCGGGGGAAGGACCTCTCCCGCGCCTGGTGTGGGAGGCAAACGAGATACGTTACTGTTCTTATCTCTCTCTCTCTCTGCCTTATGAACTCTTCCATTCATCTTAGCACATTTCAATAGATCACGCCCCCCCAGTCCCAACCCCATCAATATCTTTAATTATTGTAAACAATAATATGGGTGTTTATCTAACACTTTTAATGTAACAAAAAGCCCCAAGGGGCTTGGATCAAACAAACTTTGACAGGGCGCCACATTTTTCTGTTGATTTCTCGAGATGACAAGAAATTTCTTCACTCAGATGGCTGCGAATCTTTGGAGTTTTTCTCCCCCAGAGCAATATGGGTGGCATTCCATACCTCTGAGCCACAGTTCAAAGTCCTTCTGCAGGACTTACCGGCCACGGAAGGCGTGTTCGAAATGTGGCCAAACAGGTTGACTATCAGGCCCATACATGCTTCCAAACACACCTGACAACAGGCCATTAAAGCAGCAGCGTTTCCTAGTCTGCAGAAGGCAATGGTATAACCCTGACTGTGCCTTGCCAAGCACTTACTATTCATGGAAGTCCTTGGTTGACCAACACCCTTTCAGGGTATGATACCAAAAGAGAGAGGCTGGTGTCTTCACCAGAAGCACAACAGTGCAGAGCGATGCATTCAGCTATTCTGATAGAGTGACACACCCAGGCCCTCTTGTCTCGCCCGATCCCCAAAACCCCACACGCTTCCCATGGCCAGTCCCCCTAACCTACAAACCTTTGGACACTAAGGGGCAATTTAGCATGGCCAATTCCCGAACTTGTACAGCTTTGGATACTAAGGAGTAATTTAACATGCCACTCCAACTAACCTACAGATCTTTGGACAATAAGGAGCAATTTAGCATGGAAAATTCCCCCTAACCTACGAATCTTTGGACACTAAGGGGAAATTTAGCATAGCAATCCACCTACCCTGTACATCTTTGGACATTAAAGGGCAATTTAGCATGGCCAATCCACCTAACCTACACATCTTTGGACACTAAAGGGCAATTTAGCATGGCCAATCCACATAACCTGTACATCTTTGGACACTAAGGAGCAATTTATCATGGCCAATCCATCAAACTTATACATCTTTGGACACTAATGGGCAATTTAGCATGGCCAATCCCCTAACCTATACATTTTTGGACACTGAGGGGCAATTTATCATGGCCAATCCACTAACCCCCACACCTTTGTACAATTTAGCATGACCAATCCACCTGACTTGTACACCTTTGGATAGTAAGGGGCAACTTAGCACAGCCAATCCACCTAACCTGCACATCTTTGGACTGTGGGAGGAAACCCGAGCACCCGGAGGAAGCCCACACAGACATGGGGAGAACGTGCAAACTCCACACAGTCACCCAAGGCCGGAATTGAAGCCCGGTCCCTGGCACTGTTGGGCAGCAGTGCTAACCATTGTGCTACCCTTTGTTTCTCTCTACCTCTGTATCTCCCCCTCCCTGCCTTATGCACTCCCCTATTCATCTTAGCACACCCCGATAGATCACCCCTCAAGCCTACGAATGCTTTTAATAGTTGTAAACAATAATGTGCTTTTTTATGTAATACCTTTAATGTAACAAAAACCCCCAGGCACGCGGATCAAACAAACTTTGTCAGAGAGCCAAAGTATTTTGTTAATTTACTAAGATGAGGAGAAATGTCTTTATATAGAGTGTGGTATATCTTTGGAATCCTTTACCCCAGAGGGATGTGGGTCCAGACAGCTCAAGACACGGCTGCCAATGGTGGAGAGAATCAGCGATTCTTAAGAAGCCAGAATTCGGATGAGTGCAGATACCTTGGAGAGCGTTGGGGCTGGAGATGGTTATAGAGGGATGCGAGGGAATAAGGCCATGGAAGGATCTGGAAACAGCGAACTGGGTAGCTCCACAGTCCTACAGGCTGAGGTGTTGACGATTACCCCTCATCCTCAGAAACACATCAGATCTGCCTCATCCCTCACTTGAGGGAGGTACCAGTATTTCCCTTATACTTCAATTTTCACAGATGCACCACAGAAAGCATCCTTTCTGCTTTATCGCAGCTTGATACGGGCTCCTGCTCTGCCCAGGACCGCAAGAGACAGCAAAGAGGTTGTGAACATACCCACTTCCATCACGCAAACCAGCCTCCCATCCATTGACTCTGTCTACACTTCCCGCTGCCTTGGGAAAAGCAGCCAGCGTAATCAAAGACCCCACGCAACCCGGACATTCTCTCTTCAACTTTCTTCCATCGGGAAAAAGGTACAAAAATCTGAGGCCGCGTACCAACCGACTCAAGAACAGTTTCTTCCCTGCTGCTGTCAGACCTTTGAATGGACCTACCTCGCGCTAAGTTGATCTTTCTCTGCACTCTAGCTATGATTGTAACACTATATTCTGCACTTTCTCCTTTCCTTCTCTATGAATGGTATGCTTTGTCTGTATAGTGCGCAAGAAACAACACTTTTCACTGTATACTTGTGACAATAATAAATCAAATCAAACGCTGTGGTTTAACCCTACTTGAACTCCATTCACAGCCACTTCACTGGAGTTAGCAGAGATTGAAGTTCATTTACTAATGTCACAACCAGGCTTACATTAACACTGCAATGAAGTTACTGTGAAAACCCCCTAGTCGCCACACTCCGACACCTGTTTGGGTACACCAAGGGAGAATTTAACTCAGCCAATACGCCCAACCAGCATGTCTTTCGGACTGTGGGAGGAAATCGGAGGAGGAAACCCACGCAGACACGGGGAGAATTTGCAGACAATCAGTGACCCAAGGAGGGAGTTGAACCCAGGTCCCTGACACTGGGAGGCAGCAGTGCTAACCACTGCGCCACCATGCTGCACAGTGTAGCTAACTCTTAACCACCCTCTAAAAGGCCTAGCAGTCTTTGTCACATGGGCCAGTGATTAGGGACAGGGCAATAAATGTTGACCTCGCCATCGAGAGGATGTCACATCTCCCAGAGGCAAATAAACAGCCCTCCAACTGCCATTGGCCAATTTGACACTGATCAGAGCTTAAACTTTGAACTTTGCATGTGTCCAGCATGTCAATGGAGGGGGCATTCATTTTAGAAACATGAGGTGTGAAAGTAGCCCAGTCCATCACGCAAATCAACCTCCTGACTCCACCCATGCTTGGGCCACTGTCTGTGTGGAGTCTGCACATTCTCCCCATGTCCGCGTGGGTTTCCTCCAGCTTCCCCAGCTTCCTCCCACAATCCAAATGACGTGTTGATTTAGCATTTGGCTGTGCTAAATTCTCCCTCAGTGTGCCTGAACAGATGCTGGAGTGTGGCAACTCGGGGATTTTCACAGAACTTCTTTTCAGGGCGGCATGGTGGGTTAGCACCGCTGCCTCACAGCGCCAGGGACCTGGGTTTGAATCCCTCTTCGGATCACTGTCTGTGTGGAATTTGCACATTCTCCCCATGTCTGCGTGGTTTTCCGATTTCCTCCCACAGTCCAAAAGACATGCTGGTTAGAGTACATTGGCCATGCCAATTTTTCCCTGAACGTAGTGTGGCGACTAGGGGATTTTCACAGTAACCTCGTTGCAGTGTTAATGTAAGCCTAGATGTGACAAATAAATAAATAAAGTGACCCAAGGCTGGGGATCGAACCCGGGTCCCTGGCGCTGTGAGGCAGCGGTGCTAACACAGTGTGCTACATCCTCGCTATCGAGATATCACCCCAAACTCTCCTCCATTCCCCCTTTCCTGGCTGTGTTGCCTCCTGCTCAGAGTCTGAGACTTCTCCCCTTCCTGCAGGAATGGTGTACTATCAGTCCACACTGCCTTACAGACCCCACGTGTGACTCAAGCCATCTAAGGATAGGGCTGGGGCTTTTGAGGTGAACCACACCTCCTGTCAGCTGTTGCTGCATAACTTGTTGGTGCCTGTATGTTTTGCAGTTAAACCTGCACTTCCAGCAGGCTTTGTTGCCATGCCATTGAACTGAAGGTAGAATATCCTTCAGGGGGAAGAAGGTTAGACAGATAGCAGCTAATTAATGTGCTCTGGGGTGTTCTTATCTGCTCATTACCGATTAGGTTCAAACAAGATTTAATCGCTTCCTATTCAATTAACCTTTAGTCTAATCCCTTAAAGAGGGGATATCGAGGGGGTGATGTGGTCGAGGTATTTAAATCGTGTAAAGGGATCCAATGGGCTTTCAACATGTACTGGTGAAAAAGGAAGAAATTCAACCCCCCAGCATCAGCTCTGACTCTATGTCATCCGCTTGCTGTTGGGTGAGAGACTTCTTACTCTGTCTTATCCCCACCATCCAGGAGGTGAGAAGGTTCACTCCGCCCATTCCAGCACCCAGATATAAACCGCTGGGTGGCAGAGTGGGTTAGTGCTGCTGCCTCGCAGTGCCAGGGACCTGGGTTCGATTCCTGGCTTGGGTCACTGTCTGAATGTGGGCTGCCTCCGGGTGATCCAGTTTCCTCCCACACTCAGCTAGAGATGGGCAATAAATGTTGCCCATCTCCCGTCAAAGAATAACGAAAAAAAGTAGTTATTGACTAATTACGGTGGGATAAGTTCTTACTGTGGAGGAAATCACAGCACAGTAAGTGGTTAGCACCGCTGCCTCGCGGTGCCAGAGACACTGGTTTGACGCCCGGCTTGGGTCGCCATCTGTGTGGAGTTTGCACGTCCTCCCAGTGTCTGCGTGGGTTTCCCCTGGTTTCCTTCCACACTGCTTAGGGTGCCTCTGCACGCCATAACCTTCAACGCCAAGTGCTGGCAAGTGGGCAGGACATGCATTAGATGGGCTGAAGGGCCTCTTTTACACTGTGGCGTTCTGTGGTTCTGCTAAATTCTCCCTCAGTGTACCCCAACAGATGCCGGTGTGTGGCAACCAGGGGGCTTTCACAGTAACTTCTCTGCAGTGTTAATGTGAGCCTGCTTTGTGACACTAACAAACGAACAGGCTGTGGTTTTACACAAAACTGATTTGCATCAGTTAGTTCAATATCAGCATCAACGTCCATCCCGAGCTGCCAGTGCTTGGGTGGTGAGTGACGTTACGGAGTACGTTCTTTATTTTCCCTCTTTCTCGCTGCGTCCCACCACCGCGGAGTCAACCGGACCAAGCGCCAGGTGAAATACTCCCAAATCCCTGCACCGATGGAGAGAAAAGCTCTTTCCCTCCATTTCACTGACCCGAATCTGTCACTCGGGCCTATCGCTGGCTGGCACCTGAATGAATGAGCTCCCCACAAGTTAACCCCTTCCCGCCAAGGCTACACCTGACTTTTCCTGGGCCCTGTTGTCTCTGTACTGGGTGGCCTGAGGGAAGGAGAGTACAGAATCCCCCACCCATCCCCCAACCCCGCCGCCATCTTGGCCCCTGGAGAAGGCCCTCTTTCATCAGCTCTTGGCCACCCTCTACTCGAGAGCAGGGGCCATCACGGCAAGGGGCAACTGTACGTGAAGGAGAACACTAAGAGTCGGGGGTGACTCAGTGGCTAGCAGTGCTGCCTCACTAGCACTAGAGACCCAGGTTCGATTCCAGCCTCAGGTGACTGCGTGGAGTTTATTAACACCACAAAAGTAAAAATCCCCCAGTCGCCGCACCTGTCTGGGTACACGGAGGGAGAATTTAAGTTTCAGTTTATTTATTAGTGCCAACAAATTATTATCACTGTGCTGTGCAGATTCATGGATTTGGGCCTGTGTCTGAGGGAGTTTGCGCATTCTCCCCATGCTTGTGTGGGTTTTCTCCGGGTGCTCCGGTTTCCTCCCACATCCCAAAGATGTGTTCTTAGGCTAATTGGCAAAACAAATTCTCCCTAAATTGTCTCAAATTTGATTTTAATCCATAGATCTATAAACATAGACAGGGATCGCGGGTAGAGGTGAGAACATCGGGGTGGCGGCGCGGGCTCGTTGGGCCGAAGGGCCTGTTTCCAGTGCTGTTTTGTTCTTTGTTCTTTGTTCTTTGTCACAAGTCGGCTTGCATTAACATTGCAATGAAGTTATTGTGAAAATCCCCAAGTCGCCACAGTCCGATGCCCGTTGGGCTACACTGAGGATGAATTTAGCACGGCCAACGCGCCCTAACCAGCACTGCTCTCGGACCGTAGGAGGAAACTGGAGCACCCGGAGAAAACCCATGCAGACACGGGGAGAATGTGCAGACTCCACGCAGACCGTGACTCAAGCCGGGAATCGAACTCAGTTCCCTGACGCTTTGATAATCATAGAATCCCTAGAGTGCAGAGGGAAGCTATTCGACCCATTGAGCCTGCACCAACAACAGGCCCTGTTCCCATAACCCTGTGCAATTACCTTGCTAATCCCCAAGAGTGAATTTAGCATGGCCAATCCGCCTAACCCCGCACATCTTTTGGACGCGCAGACATGGGGGGAATGTGCAGACTCCACACAGACAGTGGCCCAAGCCAGGAATCGAATCCGGATCCCAGGCTCTGCGAGGCAGCAGTGCTAACCACTGTGCCACCATGCTGCCAGGGGATGGTGAATCTGTGAAACTCGCTGCCCTTTAGTGCAGTGGGAATCCAAATCAATAATTGGATTCAAGAAGGTGACAGATATATTTCTGATTAAAAAAAACGGTTGAAGGGAAATAGGGAAGGAGGTGGATTTGAGACCAGTGAGAGAGATCAGCCACGATCTGAGCAGGCTCCAAGGCGTTAATTTGCCTCCTTAGAATCCTTACAGTGCGGAAGAAGGCCATTCGGCCCATCGAGTTTATACTGACTACGATCCCAACCAGGCCCTATTCCTGAACCGTACACATTTACCCCGCCAATCCCCTGACACTGGGGTCAATTTATCACCTAACCCGCACTTCTTTGGAGGAAACCGGAGCACCCAGAGGAGCTATGGGGAGAATGTGCAAACTCCACACAGACAGTGACCTAAGGCTGGGAATTGAACCCGGGTCCCTGGCGCTGTGGGGCTGCGGTGCTAACCACTGTGCCACCCGTATGCCTGCTCCTAATTCCTTCCTTTAAAAACAAAAACCAAAGGAGTAAAGGATAAAAGAATCTAACTTCCAAATGGTGGCTAATATTGGCACTCCCTGGTTCAATTATCAGCTCCCATTTTTCACCCACTTTATCTCAGTGCTACACCTGATCCCCACGCCCAAGTGTTAGACGCAACTGGGAGACAAGATGTGTATTTTTGCTCCGTTTATATGATCCTTTCACTTGCTTTCCCGCCCCCGCCCCCCCCCCAAAAGTGGCAAACCCGCAAGAGGAACAAGTTCGACCCGCTGGCAGAGGGGAGAGGGAAAAAAAATATTGTGAGGCAATTGTGAGGGATTCAAAGACAGAAATATCCAAAGAATCTGGTTGGACAGAAGCCAGGAAGTCAAAATAACAAAGGGTATTTTGTTTACATTATGTCTCGAGTGAATAGGGAGACCAGCTCGCCTGAACAGGCTCGGCGGTGGGAGAGGGCTGTGTCTCGGAGCTCTGCGGGACGGGACACAGGACGCTGTGGGGCGCAGGCCTCCCGAAGACAGGGGAGGAACGCCGGCACGCCACATCCTTCAGGGCTCTCGGCGCGCCTGACGCCCTGTTGTCTCATCCC
This sequence comes from Sphyrna mokarran, assembly GCA_024679065.1. Lineage (NCBI taxonomy): Eukaryota > Metazoa > Chordata > Chondrichthyes > Carcharhiniformes > Carcharhinidae > Sphyrna > Sphyrna mokarran. Next base: position 12,113,843 of record JAGIQG010000035.1, read on the forward strand.
TCGCTCGTGGGGGTGACGGGAAGGGCCGTTTAGTGACGCCTGCGCTACGGGGCCTAGTCTACCCCAGCATTTCCACCAGAAATCGCCCCCCCCCCCCCAAAGCCCCACTGCGGGTTAGCACTGCTGCCTCACGGCGCCGAGGAGCCGGGTTCGAATCCCGGCTCGGGTCACTGTCCGTGCGGAGTTTGCGCCTTCTCCCCGTGTCTGCGTGGGTTTCCTCCGGTTTCCTCCCACGTTCCAAAAGACGTGCGGGGTTAGGGTGCGTTGGCCGTGCTAAATTCTCCCTCAAATGTACCAAACAGAGTGTGGCAACATTGGGATTTTCAGAGTAACTTCATTGCAGTGTTAATGTGAGCCGAGTTGTGACACTCGCAAATCAATAAATCTTAAAAAAACTTCAATGATCTCCAGGTGCTGTGTTCGCCTCCCTGTCTTAGGATGAGGGCGAACCCCATCCATTGCTGCAACAACAACAACTTGCATTTGTCTAACACCTTTAAGGTGACGAAGCGTCCCATTGGTGTCACGGGAGCATCAGCGAGTACAACACGGCACCAAGCCACCACAAGAAGTGAGGTTTAGGGATGGATTTCATGTTGGGGGGGTGGTGGTTAGAGATGGTGAGGTTTAGGGAGGGAGCTTAGGGTGCTGGCAGCTAAAGGAACCAACTGAGAAGGTGCAAGAGGCCCAAACTGCAGGAGGGCGGATTGAAGGATTGAGTGGAAGGGGGGGGGGAGCGGGTGTGGAGTTAGAGGGATGGGGAGGGGTGAGGAGCTATGTGTTTTAAAATTGAGCCCCTGCTGTGTCACAAAGCAGGCTTACATTAGCACTGCAATGAAGTTAAATCCCTCTAGTCGCCACACTCCTGTTCGGGTAACACTGAGAGAGAATTTAGCACCCTAACTTGCATTTCTTGCGGACTGGTGGAGGAAACCGGAGCAGCCGGAGGAAACCCACGCAGACACGGGGAGGCTCCGCACAGACAGTGGCCTGGGAGTCGAACCCGGATCCCTGGTGCTGTCAGGCAGCAGCGCGAACCTAATGATGAATTCACTCGTGTCACCTTGTGAGCTGTGTAACATTTTCTGCAGGGTAACTTCGGAATGTAATCACAGCGGAGACTGCAACCTTATGCAAACTGAATCACACACATCCCAGATAGGAGCACTGGTATATAAAGTAGCATGCCCTTCAGAGAAAGCAGGGCTGCAACTCAACACACACAAGCTTGCTCTAAACTCACAAAATATTTTCCAAACTAGCACAGACTGTGTAAACCGTAACACACACACAACAGGGGGTGGGCAAGCCAGGAAAAGACATGTTACCCTCACAAATTTTTAATAACATTGCCGCACACCTTCATTTTCAGCTAGTGTGATAATCCCTACTTACATCTTAAGTAACCAAGTTAGACCTACCGTGGATGTGGCATGTCTTCTTCAATTACTGAGGTATTGCACACACTACTGTGCAAGGCCAGATCAGAAAGTTCGAGGTATTTCAGAAAATTAGCACATGCCCCAAATGTTTACATTTGATTTTGGCATCGGGCTATTTGTTTACTAGGTTTATTAGTGTCACAATTCAGCTTACATTAACACTGCAATGAAGTTACTGTGAAAATCCCCTATTCCCCCACATTCTGACACCTGTTTGGGTACACTGAGGGAGAATTTAAGTTTATTTATTTATGTCAAAGTATTAAGACTGCTGTGAAGTGGGCAGGATATGGGACACGCAAAGGTCCATTGACCTTTGTGGGAGTTTCCAACCTAGGGGTGGGCATGGCTGGAAAATCCCACCCAAGGGGATGTTTCACTCCAGGTAAGATTTAAGTGACCCACTGGGGAGCTTTTACCAAAACAAACTTTATTTAAGAACACCAGAAGACTATCACAAAAAAGTTAACACAACTTTTACCAATTAAAATACTTAAATATGACAAATCATAGTTGTTAACAGCTAGCTATATCCATTGTTCAAATTTAGCAGTTTCTCCAGAGACATGAGAATCACTTATTTACAGCCAGTCAAAGATACTTCAGTAGCCTTTTGATACCTCCAGAGTGATCCAGACAGACACCCGTCTTCTGATTCTCATTCAACACCTTCAGAGAAAGCTCCATGCCCCCCAACAGTAGAACCTCAGACAGAAAGGCTTATTTCTTGACAGATTCCAATCTCCACTTCAAACAGAGCAAAAGGTACAGAGAAAACAACTTCTCTCTAAAAGTCTCAAATTCAGACTGCCTTGGCTTCCCTGCCAAAGCCTACATGTACCCAGTCATATGACCTTACCTGTCAATCAACTTAATCCAGCCCCACTCTGACATATCCCAGGAGAAAACACAAAACAACCCTGCATTAATTCAGATTAAAACAAACATTGCATCATTTAAAATCAATTATGTTGCTGCAGTAACAATACAGTGCTGTGGGAGCCAAACAAAATGGTTCAGACAAAATGGACAAGTAAACACATTCAGCACAGAAACACGACTAAAATACATTTCTTAAAGGCACAGTATTATCACACTACAAAGAATATACAGCATAGAAACAGAGCATTTGGCTCATCCAATCTATCCCATCATTTATGTTGCACTCAAAGGTCGAGGGAGGAATGGTGCAGGTAGCTATCTCGGTCTGATTGGAGAAGATGCTTTTATTCTGTGCAATATCTCTCTCTTTCTCCATCTCTCTGTTTCGGCGCTCCCATACAGCAACTCACATGGCCCTGTTCACTGACTGTAATCTTCCAGTTCCCCAAGTTTTGCAATTCTCTCCCTGGTTTTAACTTCATGTTTTCATAGAATCATACAATCCCTACAGCTCAGAAGAAGACCATTTGACCCATCAAGTCTGCACCGATAACAATCCCACCCAGAACCTAAACCCCATGTATTTATTCTGCTAATCCCACTGACATTAAGGGGCAATTTAGCACGGCCAATCCACTTCACCAGCACGTCTTTGGAATGTGGGAGGAAACTGGAGCACCCATAGGAAACCCATGCAGACACAGGAGAATGTGCAAACTCCATGCAGATAGTCACCTGAGGTTGGAATTGAACTCGGATCCTTGGAGATGTGAGGCAGCAGTGCTGTCACTGTGTCACCCCCACCATTCTGGGTCTGATGGTTGCTGGTTCAAGTCCCACCAGGGAACATATGTACAAAATTTAACCTGACGCTTCCAGTGCAGTACAGAGAGAGGGCCACTCGATATAGAACCACCAAAATATCCTACTTTGGAGTGATAACCATTGTCATTTCTCTCTCTATCTCTCTATCAGATAGACAAGACAGATGTCCCACGACACAGTTGGGAAACGTTGCCTGAACTTCTCATGATTTGATTTGATTTATTATTGTCACATGTATTAACATGCAGTGGTAAGTATTGTTTCTTGCGCACTGTACAGACAAAGCATACCGTTCATAGAGAAGGAAAGGACACAGTGCAGAATGTAGTGTTACAGGCATCGCTAGGGTGTAGAGAAAGATCAACTTAATGAGAGGTAGGTCCATTCAAAAGTCTGACAGCAGCAGGGAAGAAGCTGTTCTCGAGTTGGTTGGTACATGACCTCAGACTTTTGTATCTTTTTCTCTACGGAAGAAGGTGGAAGAGAGAACATCCAGGGTGCGTGGGATCCTTAATTAAGCTGGCTGCTTTTCTGAGGCAGCGGGAAGTGTAGACAGAGTCAATGAACAGGAGGCTAGTTTGCGTGATGGATTGGGCTACATTCACAACATTTTGTAGATACCATGGTGTCTCAGCCAATATTCATCCCTCAGCTAACAGATCAAAACAAATGATCAGATCATAAGCATGGCTGCAATTGCTGAGATCTTGCTGTGCACATATTCATCCCAGGCATGTCTAACACTAGGGGATGTGCAGTTAGATGAGAGAGGGAAAGGTCAAAGGAGATATGAGGGGATATATATTTTTATACAGAGGGTGGTAAGTGTTTGGAACATTGCCAGGAGTGATGGCTGACGCAGATACGATAGGGGTGTTGAAGGAGCTTTTAGATAAACACATAAATATGCGAGGAATACAGCGATATGGATCAAGGGCAGGCGGAGGGATTAATTTAATTTGGTGTCACATTGTGGGCCGAAGGGCCTGTTCTTGCACTGAACAGAGCTACAATCTCCAATATTTTTTTACACAAAATAAAAAATGCTGGAAAAGCTGAGCAGGTCTGGCAGCATATGAGGGGAGAGAATAGAGACAACGTTTCGTGTCTGGGTAACCCTTTGGACGGTCATCCAGACTGGAAATGTTGGCTCTGTTCTCTCTCCGCCGATGCTGTCAGACCTGCCGAGATTTTCCAGCATTTTCTGTTTTTGTTTCGGATTCTGGCATCCGACAATATTTTGCTTCTCTCCAACATTTCCCGCTCTGGAGCTAGGACTGTGCTGAAAACCCCATCCTGAGGTCATGATGTGGAGATGCTGGCGTTGGACAGGGGTAAACACAGTAAGAAGTCTCGCAACACCAAGTTAAAGTCCAACCAGTTTATTTGATAGTAAACCCACAAGCTTTCGGAAACGCTGCTCCTTCGTCAGGTGTGAATTCATTAAAGAATATCTGGAATTAAGAATCTACAGATGACTATTGTCGTAAAAACCCATCTGGTTCTCTTTAACAAAGGAAATCTGCCAACCTTACCCGGTCTGGCCTACACGTGACTCCACAGCAATGTGGTTGACTCTCAACTGCCCTCGGGCAACTAGGGATGGGCAATAAATGCTGGCCCAGCCAGCGACGCCAAAGTCCCACAAATGAATAAAGAAAAGAGAAAATGGATAACGTATGTTAAAATCTTTCCAGCTATTCAGTCAGCATCTAAAGTAACTACAAATGTTAGCGTGCCAACCAATCTCAATTGGCCTTCACAGCTGGACATACAAAAGCCTGCTGCAACAAGTTGTTTATTAACAAATTGGCTCCAGGGTTTAATCGCTACACATGTGGTTTTTCATCGAGTGCTTTCCCCAACTGCTCACCCTCTCTGTGCCACCAATGGTTTTGGACCATTGTTCGCTGCAAATTGCGATGGGAAACATTGACAAAACAGATGGGATTGTGGTCACAGATTCAGGGTAACGGGTTCCCCAGCTCGGCTCTGAAGGGATTTGTACAGTGCTGGGAGGCAGATCAAACTTTCGCCAACACTGCGCGCGCCACCCTGGCCCAAACCACATCATTCGGCTGGGTTGAATGGCAACTGTTCCAAATCTCAGGCAGAGAAAACAACATCCAGAACATCTCGTTCACCAGCCACAGAGGTCTTTGAAAAGCTCCCCCCCTCTCCAAGGTGGTTTTAATAACAGACTGGTATCCATAAAACAGAGAATGAAATGTAACACTGCGATCAATAAACACACCGACACCGCAAAACTGCGGTGCCAAGGTAAGAAAGTCACCATGCCCTCTCCATGCCCCTCTGCACACACTTGGGGTTATTATATACAGGAGAGATTATTATATATAGGGAGTGGTTCCTGGACAGTTATTATACACAGGTTTTATACTATACATGGGTGTTATATATGAGGTTATTATACATGGGGATAGTTACTATACATAATAGGGCTTATTATATTATACACGGGGGGTTATTATACACAGAGTTTATTATACACACAGGATATTATACACAAGTGGGGTTATTATATACAGTGAGGTTATTATACATGGGGGGTTATTATACACAGCAGGATTATTATACACCAGTGGGATTATTATACATAGGAGGTTATTATACACACGGGGTTGTTATACACAGGGGGTTATTATACACAGAATGCTATTATACACGAGTGGGGTTATAAAACACAGGGAGTTATTATGCATAGGGGGTTTTATACACGGGGCTTAGTATATACAGAGGGTTATTATAAATGGGGAGGTTATTATACATAGAGTGAGGTTATTATACACAGGGGGATTACTATACACAGTGGGGGTCATTATACACAAGAGGGTTATGTTCTGGGAGGATTATACACAGGGGGAGTTATTATACACAGGGGGATTATTATACACGGGGGGAGTTATTACACACAGTGGGGGTCATTATACACAGGGAGGGTTATGATGCACAGGGGGTTATAATATGGTAGGTATTATTCACAAGGGGTGTGTTTTACATGGGGGGGGAGTTATTTTAAAGCTGGGGATGTTATTTTAAATGGGCAGAGTTAATTTAAATGGGGGACATTATATCAAACAGGGGTATTTTAAAACAGGGGGATATCCTGAATGGAGGTATTTTAAACAAGGGAGGCTATTTTAAACATAAGGGGAGTTATATTAAATGGGGGGGGGGCTTGTTAAATGGGGATAGTTATCTTAAACAGTGGGTCATTATTTCAAATGGGTGTATTATATATGGGGATTATTATAATTGGGGGGTTATTATAAATGGGGGTTATTATAAATGGGGGTTATTATAAATGGGCATTATTATAAATGGGGGTTATTATAAATGGGGGTTATTATAAATGGGCATTATTATAAATGGGGGTTATTATAAATGGGTATTATTATAAATGGGCATTATTATAAATGGGGGTTATTATAAATGGGGGTTATTATAAATGGGTATTATTATAAATGGGCATTATTATAATGGGGGGTATATAATGGGGGTTATTATAAATGGGTATTATTATAAATGGGCATTATTATAAATGGGGGTTATTATAAATGGGTATTATTATAAATGGGGGTTATTATAAATGGGGGTTATTATAAATGGGTATTACTATAAATGGGCATTATTATAAATGGGGGTTATTATAATGGGGGTTATTATAAATGGGTATTATTATAAATGGGGGTTATTATAAATGAGGGGTTATTATAATGGGTATTATTATAAATGGGTATTATTATAAATGGGGTTATTATAAATGGGGGTTATTATAAATGGGTATTATTATAAATGGGGGTTATTATAAATGGGGGTTATTATAAATGGGTATTATTATAAATGGGGGTTATTATAAATGGGGGTTATTATAAATGGGTATTATTATAAATGGGGGTTATTATAAATGGGGGTTATTATAAATGGGTATTACTATAAATGGGCATTATTATAAATGGGGGTTATTATAAATGGGGGTTATTATAAATGGGTATTATTATAAATGGGGGTTATTATAAATGAGGGGTTATTATAAATGGGTATTATTATAAATGGGTATTATTATAAATGGGGGTTATTATAAATGGGGGTTATTATAAATGGGTATTATTATAAATGGGAGTTATTATAAATGGGGGTTATTATAAATGGGTATTATTATAAATGGGGGTTATTATAAATGGGCATTATTATAAATGGGGGTTATTATAAATGGGGGTTATTGTAAATGGGTATTATTATAAATGGGCATTATTATAAATGAGGGGTTATATAAATTAGAGGTTATTATAAAAAGGTGGGTTATTTTAAAGAGTGGAAGGAGTATTATTTTTGATGATTTTCATGTTATTGTGTCACACTAACCTCCGCAGCTGAGTAACTATTTAATATTAAATGTAATTCGGACTTTATCAATAAACTTTTATCTTCCTCACCAAATCCTTCCAACTCAATTTCCTCTCCAGTGTTCTTTTTTCTCTCTCCTTTCCTCCCCCCCCACCGCCCCCCCAATCCCTCCTTCTCCTCTGCTCCGCTGTGCCGGCCCTTTGTCGAGGTGTAATCCGAGTGTGTGGTGGAGAGAGACCACCTTTCCCCCCCCCCCCCCCCCCCCCCCCCACCACCACCACCTCTCCAGCTCCCCCCACCCGCTCCCGCACTGTTATCCCAGTCAATGAGCCTTGTTGATAAAGATTAAGAGCCTGCGGGGTCAGGGGTCGAAAGGCTAAGAGTCTGGGTCACGACCCTGACAACTGGTCTAATTACCAGCCACGTGCCTGACTGACTGCTGTGCTCCGAGGTGGGTGGGGGTAGGGGAGGTAGTGGCGGGGGGGGGGAGGGGAGGGGAGTTGGTGTTTCGGAAGGCAACTCACTGCCAAACCGCCTTCTTCGCGGTGGCCTGTTGTCTCTCAGTCGCATCAGATCAAGTGTCAAGTTAAGACCTTCTTAGGCAGTCCTTCCCCAAATCACGCCACCCCCCCCCAACCCCAACCACGACCAACCCCCTCCCCGCCACCACTCCCCCACTAACCCGCCCTCCAACTCAACAAGGCTTTAACCCTTTAACTCCCTTTTCAACGCTTTTCCCTTTCTCACGTATTCATCCATTTCCCCCTTTCGTTGATTTTTCACTCTGCCTGCCCGCCCGCGAGCTCAGGTCACCACGACGGGCAGCACGGTGGCACAGCGAGGTTAGCACCGCTGCCTCATGGCGCCAGGGACCCGGGTTCAATTCCAGTCCTGCATCGCTGTCTATGTGGAGTTTGCACGGTAAGAAGTCTCACAACACCAGGATAAAGTCCAACAGATGAGTGGTACACTGACGAAGGAACAGCGCTCTGAAAGTTAGTGGCGTTTGCTACCAAATAAAGCTGTTGGACTTTAACCTGGTGTTGTGAGGCTTCTTACTGTGTTTACTCCAGTCCAGCAATGGCATCTCCAAATTGTGCAGAGTTTGCACATTATCCCCATGTCCGCATGGGTTTCTCAGGGTGCTCCAGTTTCCTCCCACAATATAATATTGTGTTATCTCCAAAGATGTGCAGGTTAGGTGCATTGGTTGCATGCTAAGTTATCTCTTGGTGTCCTGAGATGCATAGATTAGAGGGATTAGTGGGGTAAATATATGGGGTTATGGGAACGAGGCCTGGATGGGATGTTGCTGGTACCGATTCGATGGGCCGAATGGCCTCCTTCTGCACTGTAGGGATCCAATACCTTGTATGAACCGATGGCCATGAAACCATTATCGATTGTCAAGGTGGAAAAACAACCAACCATTGGAAAGGCAAAGCAAAGTGATATCGGCTTGAGACACTCACAAAGGGTTAAGAAGGGGAAGCGGCAGTTCGACAGGGACAGAGGTGAAAATTCGGCATGTAAAACTTTGTGACAAGAGTTGAACAGAGCAAGAGCAAAACGTTTGAGTTTTCGTAACTGGTTTGTGTTTTTTTTTCCAAAAAAAAGACAAAGATCCGGTCTATTTAGGGGAACGAAACAAAGGGGACATTGTCTGTTTTAAAATCAGCGGTGTCTTTTGTTGCGTATACTCTGTCTTTTGTGTTACCGATATTGTGCTATATTAAACCCCCGGTTCTCCCTTTCAATCACCCTTTTCTTTCGGCTGACCTAGTCAGCAATCATGTGGACTTTGCAACTCTTCTAGAACTTTCTGCGAGGTTTGGACCCTGGCGCCCGGCCAACTCATCTGGACACCTTCTGCTCTGCCTCGCATCTCAGGCACCCTCTCCCCTGTCGCTGCCGATATTCCAATCGCAATGCGCTAAGTCTTCCTTTTTAACCTCGGAGGAGTTGACGCGGGGGGGGTGAGGGGGGTCGGTGGTAATAAATGGTGATCTGTTTTTTTTTCCCCTATTTGAATTTTTCTAACCCCGTTGCTCACCCCCACCCCAGCTTTCTCATCCTGCCTCCTAGGCCGTGGATCCCAATGATCACCCTTTGTGCTACGTATGGAGGGCATTAACTATCTTTGGGCCTTGTCTCTGAAAATAAGTTTCCTAAAAATTTGCCTCAAGGCAGCTCACCGTTGGGGAAGGTGGGAGGGGGTAGGGATGGGGACAGAATTTGATACCAAGATACTAATGCAAGAGAAGGGGTGCAGAGGAGATTCATGCTGCCTAAAGTGGAACGTTTAAGCTACGAAGATAGGTTGGGTAGGCCTGGGTCATTTTTGTTGGAGCAGACTGAGGGGCTGACCTAATTGTGGTGTACAAGATTATGAGGTATCTCAAGAAGTCCCGCAATGCCAGGTTAAAGTCTGACAGGTTCATTTGGAATCACAGGCTTTGAGAGAGTTGCTCCTTCATCAGCGCACCAAAAGCTGATGATTCCAAATAAACTCATGGGACTTTAAGCTGGTGCTGTGAGACTTCTTAATGCAACACCGGCATCTCCACCTCAAAATTACAAGACGCATGGATAGGGAGAGCTGTTCCTCGTAGTTGAAGGTGTCAGTCATGAGGGGACATGAGTTCACGGTGAGGGGCAGGAGGTTTAGGGGAGGATGTGAGGAAAACTTTTTCACCCAGAAGGTGGTGAGGGTCTGGAATGTGCTGCCTGGGAGGATGGTGGAGGCGGGAGGCCTCACATCCTTTAAAAAGTACCTGGATCAGTACTTGGCACGTCATAACATTCAGGGCAACGGGCCAAGTGCTGGCAGACTGGGATTGGATGGGAGTTCAGGTGTGTGGGTGCAGACTTGATGGGCCAAAGGGCCTCTTCTGCCCTGTGCGATTCTATAATTCTTTGCAAGCATCATAGAAGCATATAATGCCGGAAAGGCCCTTAGGTACAGCGGTTGGCACTGCTGCCTCACAGCGGCAGGGACCCCAAGTTCGATTCCTGGCTCGGGTCACTGTCTGTGTGAAGGCTGCATATTCTCCTCGTGTCTGAGTGGGTTTCCTCCGAGGGCTCCAGTTTCCTTCCACAGTCCAAAGATGTGCAGATTAGCCATGCTTAACTGACCTTTAGGATTAGCTAGGACAAATATGTGGGTTATGGGGGAATAAGGTAGGTTTGTTGGCGGTGCAGGCTCGATGGGCCTCCTTCTATACTGTAGGGATTCTATGAGATTAGGTGACCAAAACTTGGTCAGAGAGGCAAGATTTGAGGAGAATTTAAGAAGGTAGAGGGAGTGGCAGAGATGTGTACTCAAGGGATTCCATACTTCAGACAGCTGAAGGCGTGGCCACCAGTGATGGAGTGACGCAAGTTTAGGGAATGGAAGAGGGCCCGAGCGGGGGGGGGAGCGCGGAGATGCACGCACCTTCAAGCAGGGGTCAGCAGACACTAGCCGGGAAGGGGAACCCAGGCTCTGCTCTCTGACCTGGGGCCTAAAGATCAACTGTCGCTGGCTCTCTCAACCAACACGGTAAGAAGTCTCACAACAGGGGCGTTCGTTGTAAAGCTGGTGCTTGAGGAGTGTGAGAGAGAGATGCAACCGCCAAGTCTCTCAGCGCAGTCTGTGTCATGGGTTGACCTGAGTGGGTCTCAGCTAACATAAGCTCAGCTGAGAGACAGCAGGGAGCCTCTAATGGGCCTTCCTGGCATGTGTTAGAAAACACCAGCTAATCCTAACACCTCCTGCTGTGGGGAACACCTAGCCACCAAGCCAAAGCTGCCCAACCCCCTGTCAAATGGGATGTTCCACCAGACTGCTCTCCCAACTTTGCCGCTGCCCCGCTCTATCCAGTTGCTGCGAATGTTCCAGCCTTATCTTTGGCACTGATGTGCTGGGCTCTTCCATCACTGAGGATGGGGATATTTGTGGAGCCTCTTTCTCCAGAGAGTTGTTTAATTGTCTACCACCATTCTCAACTGGATGTGTCCGCACTGTGGGACTTAGATGTGATCCATTGTTAGTGGATTCGCTTAAATCTATTGCTGCTTATGCCTTTTGCCACGCAGGTATCCCTATCTTGTAGCTTCACCAAGGTTGCCCCCTCATTTTTAGCTCGTGACTGACCCTTCAACTAAGAGGAACAGCTTTCTCTATCCACTACAATCTTCAATATCATAAAGTCATAGAAATTTACAGCATGGAAACAGGGCCTTCGGCCCAACTTGTCCATGCCGCCCTTTTGTTTTAAACCCCTAAGCTAATCCCAATTGGCCCATATCCCTCTAAGCCCATCTTTCCCATGTAACTGTCTAAATGCTTCTTAAAAGACAAAATTGTGCCGGGGTTGAACCAGAGTTGATCCCCTGCCTTGGTGGTGGTGTTAAAGTAGGAGTTGTACCAGGCCATGAGGTTACAGATTGGGGTTGAGTACAATTCTGCTGCTGATGGCCCTCATGGTTAGAATCATACAATTTCTACAGCGCAGAAGTAGGCCACTCGGCCCATCCCTCCTCAGGCCCTATTCCCGTCACCCCACACATTTACCCTGCTAGTGCCCCTTACACTAGGGTCAACTTAGCATGGCCAATCCACCTAACCTGCACATCTTTGGACTGTGAGAGGAAACTGGAGCACCCAGAGGAAACCCACACAGACACGGGGAGAATGTGCAAGGCTCCGCACAGACAGTGACCCAAGCCGGGAATCGAACCCGAGTCCCTGGCGCTGTGAAGCGGCAGTGCTAACCACTCTGCCACCCCAGTCTTGAGCTACTTGAAGTCTATCCTATTTGGCGCGGTGGTAGCGTCCCACAATGGAAGCTATTCTTACTGTGCGGTGATCCCTCTCCTCGCGATGAGATGGACCATCTGCGGCAAGGCAGGCTGGTGAGGATGATATCAAGTATGTTTTACTCTCTTGTCGGTTCCCTCACTACCTGCCTCAGTCCCAGATGAGTGACGATGTCCTTCAGGAGCCAACCAGTTCAGTCTGTGGCCTTACTATTGAGCCACTCTTGGCGACTGAACTAATCCCCTACCCAAAGTACACCCTGTGCCCTTATCTACCACCCTCAGTGCTTCCTCCAAGTGGTGTTGAACATGGAGGAATACTGATCCACCAGCTGATGGGGGCGGAGGGGGGGGACAGTACTTGGTTTCCTTGTCCATGCTCGACCGGGTGCTCTGGTCCAGAGCTGTGTCCAGGGACAATCCCTCCTGACGGTTTACCACTGCCCCTCCACCCGGCTGGGTGGGTCCTGTCGGTGAGACAGGGATGGTGATGGTGGTGTCTGAGGTGTTATCTGTAAGGTATGATTCTGTGAGAATGACTATGTCAGGCTGTGGTTTGACTGGTCTGTGAGACAGCTCTTCCAGTTTTGATGCAAGTCCCCGGAGGATAAAAAGGGGCACTTTGCAGGGTCAGAGCTGGGTTTGCCGCTTCCGGTGCTAAGGTCAATGCCAGGTAGTTCACCCACCTTCACTCCTTTTACATGTTTTAGAATGTGTATGTATGTATGTGTGTGTGTGTGTGAATGCACTTGTGCCTGTGTACATCTGTGTCCAAGTCTATGCATGTACGCATCTGTGTATGTGTGTATATGTGTGTGTGCATCTATGTGTACGTATGTACGAGCATGCATGTGTGCCTGTGTACATCTGCCTGCAATGTGTGCATGTATGCATCTGTGTATGCATGTACATGTCTGTAATGTATGTGTACATGTGTATGAGCATGCATGTGTGCCTGCGTACATCTGCCTGCAATGTGTGCATGTATGCATCTATATATGCATGTACACGTGCGTGCATGTATGTGTACGTGTGTATGAGTATGCATGTGTGTACATCTGTATGCAAGTATGTGTGCATGTATGCATCTGTGTATGCATGTACATGTGTGTGTGTGGTAGGATATGTGTGCATATGTGTGAGCATGCATATATGCACATATTTGTATATGAACATGTATATGCACGTGTGTGCACATGTATGCATGTGTGTGCTTATATGTATGCAAGCATGTGTGTGCGTGTGCATATGAGAATGTGTGTGTGTGTGTGTGTGTGTGTGTGTGTGGGAGAGAGAGAGAGAGAGAGACATGTGTGTTTACCAGTACCCAGATCATGCTTCCTTGGAGAATTTGGCTTAACTTTCGGCAAATGTGGTCTTTCTCATCAAGCACACCTTCATATCCACCACTACCCTCTCCCCAGGAAATGCCTTCATTCACTCACTGCCCCCCAGATCCCGCCTCCCCCTTCCCTTCCCTGAGCCCCTGCCAGTAAGGGTAAGAGAAAACGTCAGCAGAATTACCGCAATGCTGGCATCTTACACAGGGATAGAAATCAGGTTACATTTCCTGGTTTAGATATCGCTCCAGTAAGAGTTTAATTAAAAAGTACTTAACTCTGCATTGGTTCAATGCACCATGCACTCTCACACTCACTCACACTGAACAGAGAGGTGCCAACTCTCACCCCGACCTCTGCTCACTCATCTCCATTGGCTCCGGGTATAGCAGTGGTTCCAGTTTAAAATTCCTATCCTTGTATTCAAATCCCTCCACGGCCAAACCTCCCCCCACCCTCCCAACCCATGTTTCCCCAGGGACCTCCTTCTCTAAATCTACACCCGGCCAAAATCTCTGTGGGTTCTCCACCTCTGACCCCCGGCTTATCCCTGACTTTTATTACACCCTTGGTCAGGCTGCCTTCAACTGCCTGGAGTCCTGGACCACCCGTGAGCCCCCTTTCTTCCTTCCCTTCAGCCCCCACTCTCTTTCCCTCTCTCTCTCTCTCTCTCTCCCTCTCTCCCTCTCCCTCCCTCTCTTCTCCCTCTCTCTCCTCTCTCTCCTCCCCTCTCTCCCTCTCCCTCCCTCTCTCTCCCCTCTCCTTCCCCTCT